>CM050323.1:89368414-89689423 GCA_027475135.1 Bactrocera correcta
GCATTAAAACGAGTCTTCTTGAAAAGACTATGTCTTTCAATCGAATTGGAATGTCGTCTAGATATATTAAATTCACATAGTGAAAAATTAATGAAGTGCCAATCAAAGATTGAAGAAATTGATGAAGAAGACAGGGCCCGAGGGGAGTTAGAGGACATAATCGTTGAAACAAAGTCCATAATTAAGTCAATTTTAGCGAAAAATAAAACTTCACTTGCCGAAACATGTTTTGTAGCTTTTCACAGCTCAAGGCTCCCTAAAATGAATTTGCCGAAATTCAAGGGAGAATATTCAGAATTCAAAAATTTTATGAGTGTGTTCGAGAGCCTGGTTCATAATGATCCAAATATCCCAGATATTGAAAAATTTAACCATTTGGTTAATTGTCTATTTGGAGAGGCTTTGGGAACAGTTAAAGCGTTTCAGATGTCGGATGAAAATTACCCGAAAGCGTTGACAAGTCTCAAAAAAGTTTGTGATAATAAATGTTTGATATTTTTCAATACTATGTCTAAACTTTTTGAGCTGCCAACAATCCCAAAGCCTTCTGCGTCTTCCCTGCGTTCAATGATTGACGAAGTGTCAGCGGTGTATGACTCGTTGCTATCGCTGGGCGATGAGAAACAGATTACACACGCTATAATTATACACATAGTAATGACAAGGGTTGATTGTGCCACCCGATCCAAATGGGAAGAAGCGCTGGACTATGACAAACTGCCACTGGGTAAGGACTGTGGAGCCACCCTAAATAGGAGATACCAGCAGCTATCAGCAGAAGGATCATCATACTCAAGGACGAAGCCCATACCAACAGGCAGTACGAGACATGGAAAGCAACAACAGACGGATAGGACCAAACTGGCGTTAGTTGCTGCAAACACAAGGCAGCCTTATTTTCCTTCCGGTGCGGCAGAGGTTCGAGTTTGCCAAATCGGTACCCTTATGCATAAGTTGCTTGCGTAAGGGCTATACCGTTTCCAAATGCAGAGCGGATCGATGTCGTGTGTATAATCGATCGCATCACACATTATTGCATCAGTATCTGGTGTCCTTCCCCGCTGCACCTCATCTGCAACCATCAACCACACATGCCATGCATACAACCAGTATGCCAGATCGGGTCATGTTGGCAACAGCAGTAATTCTAGTAAGGACCAGCTGCGGCGATTACCTGCCTGCGAGAGCCATGCTGGATTCAGGCTCCCAGGTCATGACGACGGAGAACAAATCATCCAGACCATAACATCAATGTTAGTGGATGGAAAATTCCGCACAATATCGAATTGGCGGACCCAGAATTCCACAAGTCTAAAAAAGTGGATATATATTGTCCTATTGGGTGCAGAAACATTTTTCGATCTTTTAGCTGTTGGTCAAATTAAAAATGGTCCTAACCAACCAACTCTTCAGAAACCCCTTTTAAGATGGATTGTATCTGGCAAATACGCCAGTAATATAAGTTCTCCTTCCAGATTACATAGAACACTATGCCAAGCTGAAAAAGACTTCACGTCAATGGATTCAGTAGTCCAAAAACTTTGGGCTCTAGAAGAATTACCTTCGGATTCTAATGGTATTAAATTCACACAAGAGCAACAAGAGTGTGAAAATTTTTTCGTAAATACAACTCAAGTATTGCACTCAGGACGGTTTCAAGTCAGAATGCTTTATAAAGCTGACCGTAAGTTACTCGGTCACTCATATGAAACCGCATGTCGGCGGTTTCAGGCCAAAAAAAGAAAAGGCCATTAAAAGTTCCAGAACTTTGCAAAATGTATCTGGACTTTATGAATGAATATAGAGAATTGGGTCACATGAGCCCAACGAACAATAAGATCCCGAGTGAGCCACACTACTTCATTCCGTATCAATGCGTTGTAAGGCCCGAGAGCACAACAACCAAATTACGTGTTGTCTTTGATGCTTCAAGTCAATCTTCAACTCAAATAGCGTTCAATGAACTTTTGGTGGTAGGTCCAACCATCCAAGAAGAGTTATACTCAACTCTTCTTCGTTTTCGCTTACATAAGTATGCACTAACAGCGGACATTACTAAACTGTACCGTCAAATAATTATGCATGAAGAAGACAAAAATTGTCAGCTTATTGTGTGTAGAGAGAATCCTACTGAGCAAATACAAATTTTTCGTCTTAACACCGTAACATACGGCACTGCGCCTGCTCCATTTCTCGCAACACGGTGTTTGCAAATGCTCAGTGATGCTAATACAATGAAATATCCACTCGGTTCATTGGCCATCAAAAGAGACTTTTATGTTGATGTTTTATTAACAGGGTCCGAAAATTTTGAGTCTCTAGATCTTCTGAGAAGTGAGATAATTCAAATATTAAACCCGGCCGGATTCACTTTAACGAAAAGATTTTCGAAAGACCCTAAATTTTCGACAGTGATTGCACTGAAAAGTCATTAAACTTCAATGACAAAAGTTCCACTAAAACGTTAGGAATCCATTGGTTGCCGAAAGGGGATTTGTTTCGATTTATTTTAGATGACAATTTTAATAATCTGCGAGCCACTAAAAAATATATTGTCAGTTTCTGCTCGCCTTTTTGATCCTCTTGGATTACTAGCCCCACTAGTAACCAAAGCAAAAATCTTATTATAAGAGCATTGGATCCAAAAACTAGATTGGGATGAGTCGATTCCATTGCGCCTTGACTCTAGCTAAGAAAATACGCGGTCGACCACCCGTAAAAACATATATTGCAGTTTTCGTTTGCTTTACTTCAAAAGCAGTACATTTAGAATTAGTTTCGGACCTACCTTCTAATTCATTTATTCTCGCTCTAAAAAGGTTCATTGGACGCCGAAAAATGGCGACGATGATATTCAGCGACAACGTCACTAATTTCGTCGGCGCCGATCGCAATCTGCGCGAATTGAAGGAGGCGTTTCTGGAAATGAGCCCAGAACTGCAGAGATTCGCAGCAGACGAAGGGGGCAGCTTCATCTTTATACCACCGCGGGCGCCGCACTTTGGCTGATTATGGAAAGCCGCGGTGAAGACCGCAAAACACCACATCGTTTGCGTAACCGGCAACGAGCTACTCACAGCAGAGGAGTTAGCAACAGTGTTGGCAGAAGTGGAGGCCATCTCAACTCTCGCCCTCTGGCACCTCTGAACCAAGATCCCAATGACGGCGAAGCGTTAACACCAGCGCATCTTCTAATATAATGCTCCCTGCGGCATTACCCCCAGAGAAGGTGCCGATGGATCCAGTTCGTTGTTGCGAGAGATGGCAACTTGTTTGCTGTCTCAAGCAACAGTTCTGGCGACCTATACCTGACGGGTCTTCAGGAGCGCAACAAGTGGCTGCACCCCAAACGCAACATGCAGCTCAACGACCTCATTTTCGTCCACGAGGACAACGTGCCGCCGCAGCGGTGGGTACTTGGGCGCGTCGTCGCAACCGTCAAAGGGCAAGACGGTAAGGTGCGAGTCGCAGACGTAGCAACTAAAGCAGGCACAACTAAGAGTCCCATTCACAAACTGGCCGTGCTACCACTGGAAATTGAAGGTATCTGATGCTGCCAAGGTGGCCGGTGCTGCGTCAAGCGACAGATTTATACCTAAAACAATAATAGTCAAATGAATTGTGAAATACTGAATATTACATTATAAAAATTAAATTATGAAATTGTATTACGTAAATTACTTACCTTAAGGATGCATTTTTAATATTAATCTGATACTTACCTTAATACTTATCTTAACATAAGCTGGTACAATGTTAAATGAAAGATAAGAACTTACCCCTTTTGTAATATAAACTTATATTAAGCCGTTAGCTTAAGATTTAGGCTTAGAAATTAGATTAAGAAATAAATAACGCTCTCTTTTTAATTAAACCGTGAGACCGTATGGACGTGTTTTAATTTGTCGGTATTTTAACTTTACGCTTTCGAGATTGGTGTGTTCCTTTTAATTTCTAATCGCGTATCCCAATTTAGGTTTTTTTTCGTGTCTTAAAAACGCTTAAGATTTTTCACTATCTATATATATCTAGATACTAATAAACGATATATCGGGTGATTTTTTTGAGGTTAGGATTTTCATGCATTAGTATTTGACAGATTACGTGGGATTTCAGACATGGTGTCAAAGAGAAAGATGCTCAGTATGCTTTGACATTTCATCATGAATAGACTTACTAACGAGCAACGCTTGCAAATCATTGAATTTTATTACCAAAATCAGTGTTCGGTTCGAAATGTGTTTCGCGCTTTACGTCCGATGAATTTTGTTCAGCGATGAGGCTCATTTCTGGTTGAATGGCTACGTAAATAAGCAAAATTGCCGCATTTGGGGTGAAGAGCAACCAGAAGCCGTTCAAGAACTGCCCATGCATCCCGAAAAATGCACTGTTTGGTGTGGTTTGTACGCTGGTGGAATCATTGGACCGTATTTTTTCAAAGATGCTGTTGGACGCAACGTTACGGTGAATGGCGATCGCTATCGTTCGATGCTAACAAACTTTTTGTTGCCAAAAATGGAAGAACTGAACTTGGTTGACATGTGGTTTCAACAAGATGGCGCTACATGCCACACAGCTCGCGATTCTATTGCCATTTTGAGGGAAAACTTCGGACAACAATTCATCTCAAGAAATGGACCCGTAAGTTGGCCACCAAGATCATGCGATTTAACGCCTTTAGACTATTTTTTGTGGGGCTACGTCAAGTCTAAAGTCTACAGAAATAAGCCAGCAACTATTCCAGCTTTGGAAGACAACATTTCCGAAGAAATTCGGGCTATTCCGGCCGAAATGCTCGAAAAAGTTGCCCAAAATTGGACTTTCCGAATGGACCACCTAAGACGCAGCCGCGGTCAACATTTAAATGAAATTATCTTCAAAAAGTAAATGTCATGAACCAATCTAACGTTTCAAATAAAGAACCGATGAGATTTTGCAAATTTTATGCGTTTTTTTTTTAAAAAAAGTTATCAAGCTCTTAAAAAATCACCCTTTACTATATAGCTAAGTGTTAGACCTTACTTACATTAAATATACAAAGTTTTCCAAAGTAAACAGGACTTTTTGAAACTACCGCCCCTGGTAGCGCCATCATCCATGTCGACCAGTGCGTTAGAATCTGCTATTTTTCTCAATTGTTCAGTGAGAATTGCATTGCATTTCATCGATTGGAAGTGAAGTTATTGCGTTTTAAGTGTCAGTATGTTTGTGTTATCGGTGCGAAAATGATCTTCGAACAAAGAGGCAACATTAAATTGTGTTTTAGAATTGGTAAAATTTTTACCGAAACGTTTCAATCGATGAAACAAGTTTATGGCGATGATTGTCTATCCCTTATCAGAGTGCGCGAGTGGTTTCAACGTTTTCAAAGTGGTCGTGAGGACATAACTGACGACCAACAAGTGGGCCAATTAAAATCTATGATCACCGGAAATTCTCTCGGAAAAAATCTGCAAAAGTCTTCATTGGAATTCATGGAAATGGAATTTAACGTCTCCAAGACATTGATTTATCGCATTTTGACTGACCATTTGGGCTTACAAAAGGTGTGTGCACGGTGTGTTCGCCACAAATTGACTGACGACCAAAAAATGCTCAGAATCTAACATTCGATCGATTCGATTATTTGACAAAAAAACACATTTTAACCATTAACCACTTCTCGTATTCAGCTGTTGTGGCACCGTGCGACTTCTTTCTTTTCGGAAAAATGCGTTTGCCTATGAAAGAGAAGCGTTATGCAGACGTTGAGGCCATCCAAAAGGTTTGCACCGGCATACTGGCGGCCATACCGGCCAACGAGCTAAAACACTCGTTCGACATTCTTTTGACCGCGCAAAAAGCTATATTGAAGCAGAAGGTTACTATTTTGAATAAAAAAAATTGATTTTGCCGAAAATCCATTTGTTCTGTTGTTTTTTTAAGTCCTGTTTACTTTGGAGCCCGCCTTGTTACGCACAATTGAATTGCAAGGTCCAATGCAGATAATTTGTGCGTTTATTGACCGCAAATAAAAATCATTCTATTCTGTACAAATCAGATACCCAATATCAAAATATTATGTAGGGCAGTTTCTGTTCATCGTCTCTTTATGAACTTAAGTTAATTATGTTTCATATAATATGTATGTATATGGTACATTAAATATTTTTCCTAAAGGATATCCGAAACTTAATATAAATTTAAATTGCCGCCATTTATGTATTGTTAATTGAAATTTGTTAATTCTAACGAGTCGCTCATAGTACCAAGAAAACAATAACAAAAGTGTTTTAAACCAATTGCTATTCAGCTGTGCCGACAGCTGTTTCAGCCACTTAGTACATCATGCGCAACTAATTGTAATAGGTACTCGTAAGTGAATTTAATAATTAAAGTGCGATTGTTGAAGACTAAGAAAAAGAGGTGGAATATTAAGCTCTGTAAATATGTCATGGATAAAATGAAATTCAAATTAACAGAGAAGATGTAAATGACAGATTAATAGAGATTTTATTGACGAAGGGTAAACAGCTGGCTGTGCGCTTTACATCTTCATTATAGATGACTAGGAGAACTGCGATCTGCATCCCTACGCTAATTTCAATTCAGCTTTGATTTCTTCAAGCTGAACCTTACTGCATCACCGAACTCGTCTCAAGGTAATATACGATTTGTTTACCAAAACGAAACAACTTGTGATTACTAAATTGATAAGTTGCTTGTAACACTTTAGGACAGATGAACGCAATGAAGTCCAGATCCTAGGGCAAACAGAAGCCAGGTATAATAGAAATATTACATTAGACTCCAATGTGTAATCGATAACCAACTTGTGTGGCCATTTGAAGTATAGTTGTACCACTGTGCCCTTATTTCCACAAACGAATGCTAAAGTTCACACAGGAAGCGCAAAGAAAACGTTCATTCATTCGTGCCTTTATCGCGTGTTGGAAGCGAATTTCAACAGCTGCCACTTTGCAGGTAATTAAAAACGACTCATGCTGGTTCGGCACAGATGCCGCAAAACTCACTCACTTCGTTGGAAATGAAAAATAGTCATGTTCAGTTGTATATACTTTGGAGCTATTTAAGTAAGTTGGTATTAATGTGCAAATGGAGAATACTGGCGGCGAAACAGTTACGGTTAAAAAATTTATCAATAAAAGTATCTTCATACTTTGCTCGAAATTGAGCAACACCTTATATTTTTTGATACTGGCAAACTTTGGTTGGTTAGTTGAGAACATGAGTACCAGTCCGCAGGAGTCCGCACTTGTGCCGACATTAAGCCCATTGGGTTTCCGAGTGGTAACCAAATTAAGACTTTCCCAGTAACTTAGTGGATTTGGTAAAAACCAGGCTTTATCCAACACAGCTGCGCAATGTCTCTCAAGTTAGACCACTGGGAGCTGTTGAATATGTCTCCTGTCACTCATCTGAATGCTGAGCATTCGCATAAATAATGTTCCAAAGTCTCATTACCCTCCCCGCATACTCTGCTATCCATTGAATCCACGTTTCCCCTTCTCTGAATGCTGGGACCTTAAACGATGAATCCTTCAGTTCCACTTTTACTTCTATTTATAGAGCGTTTTACATGTGTTTTCTGTTCACCATCAACACTATCACAATGCAAATTTGTTGTATTTTCTGTGTTGCTGGTATTCCAAGACTAAGATGTTTTTGAAAGGTTCATTGGCTACCAACCAGAAGGTTCATGATCCTGTTTGTTCGAGCAGAAGCGCACTTGACACCTTAGTTATGCCCGCAATTTTAGTCTGAAAGACTGAACTGTAGGCACTTAGTTCGAAGCTACTTTCTGTGTGTGGATTACTTCAGAAGTAGCATGCACCTATTTCACATCTTAAACCTTCCGTTAAACTGTGGATCTCGACGTTGAATGTGTCGACCGCAGCATTGGTGCACTTTTAATACCCTGAACAGGGTATATTAAGTTTGTCACGAAGTGAATGATCAGTATGTTTATATGAGTCAATTTAGCCATGCCCGTCTGTCTGTCTGTCTGCTCATTTGTCGAAACTGCCGATACCGGGCCACTATAATTAATAGCTGCCATACAAACTTAACGATAGGAATCACGTTCTTGTATGGAAAACTTTCACATTTGACAATGTATCTTCTTTGAATTTGACGTGGTATCTTCACGAAATTTGACATTGATTACTGCTTAAGGTAATAATATAATCTTCAAAAAAATTTTTCAGATCAGATTACTATAGCATATAGCTTCCATACAAACTGAACACATAGTTACTAAAAGAGCTGCCCCTGCGAAGGGTATGTTATCGCTGCAGCCGAAGTTAACGTTTTTTCTTGTTTTCATATAAAATTATAATTGTTATATCTTCTGTCTAACGGAATATTAGGACAAAGCTGTTGATAGATTCTGTATGTATTTTAAATCTCATACGAAATGAAAAATCTTCAACTTAATTAATAGCGGGTTACAACGCCTTTCGACGATGCTGTCGGACTGTGTTTTGTTTGCTGGAGCTTTTCAGTTTTAGAGCACATTCTTTTTGGCTGCCAAAACTGATTTTGGAGCAATGTTGAGTAGGAAACGACCAAACTAATTAAGACAATTAAAAATAAAGTAAGTGACGGAGTAGCTAAATTGTTGATTGGAAGACCATTAGATTTTGATGCTGATTTTAGTGGTACAACATTATTTGAGAAGTATATTCGCTAATCATAGATTATATAATACGTCAATAGCAAAATTATGAGTCAGTGCTTTTTTGCATTGCGAATTGAACTGATTTGGAACTTCTCAATGGCAGCAGATTTTATGGTCTAACGGAAGCATGCCCGACGATTGGAATTCAAATGTGTTCTGCCCAATCCAAAATGAGGGCGACCAACGATTTCAAAGCTGCTTTTTGCAGCGCGAAAAGAAAATGACTGAACCTATTCAACCGACAGACGGAGATTTACAGATTGACCGATATTTGCAATAAAAGGTTCGCAAGTGTAACTCTGATCCACATGTTCGATATCTGTGAGCTTGAATAGCTTCCGTCCGATTTACATGATTTGTGATCATAAAGAGGCAGACCGAAGGAACTATTCGCTTAAATTTTTATCCTAATTCGTGTATTGTATTTGTATACTGAAAAGTAAAATAATCAGAGGGACACGATAATTATGGGATATTGGCGAGGTTAGGTCCGAATTCGCTCATTTTCAGAGTTTAATCTAGGAATGTCCAGATAATTTCAATTTATTACGAACACGTTCTCAGCTTTCTGCCGAGGAACTACATAGCTGTTTTTATCAAGATACTACATAGCTGTTTGGATGTTTTGAAATGTTAAGAAAGTTGATAAACAACAATATTTGGTTTCTGTTCCTGCGTATAAAAAAGGTGGTTTTCCAACTCGTGAGCAACCACGTATATCTGGCCGTGTGTAAAACATGGCATTTCCAAATTTATGCCACACACTATGCGACTATCCTTCTGCCCTGTTGATTGTCATCTCAAATGCAATTTTCACTGGAAACTGAAATGGCAAATCGTTAGAACGCAAAGGAATTCGTAGAATTAAGCATTCTGCCTCCTTATATTCGATAGCTGCGTCATAATCAGTCGGGTTCCATTATACAGTTTCGGCGTATGAAGAAACATAATAACGACAGATCCTACTTTGAGACGGAAATGATACGATTGCATACCAAGCCCCTCTGAAGAATTTAGAAATTCCACTGGATGATTCACGGCAACGTCTTCATTGTCAAGATGATCGGTCGTTTTTTATGAGCGCATACTTCCCGTAATTCGACTTTGAATCTTCCAGTTTAAGTCAATAACAACGGTATTTTTAGCAACTAAAATTGCGCCTGCACTCAGGGAATCGTAGTTACGATAATGTGGCCAATGTCCGAACATTCATGATGAGTTCATCTTTCGTGAATTGATAAACAACGGATGGAGTTGATATCAAACCACCGGAAGTACCAAACGGATCGGACCCATTTCCATTTCTTAGTGAATACGATGTAAAATATCTTCGGCAATATCATTTTTGTTCGTATCCCATAATTAACGCGGATTTGTAGGCTGATATATCGAAATGATTATAGCGAAAAATGTGCGATTTTCATTTGCATTGGCAGTAGCTATCGCATCGTCCATCGTTTGATTCCAGTAATTATCACTTTCAAGCAATTGTAATTTCTGGCTTGCTTCTCAAAAAGTGGCACATAAAATACGCAATGACTTAAATGAAGTTGAACCGCGTACATTAGTCAATAGCAACCGGATGGATTGTGTAAATTTGTCCTGATTCATTAGTTGAGAGCATACCTGGATGTCTATCTACTGGCTGACCTTTCTTTCTGCCTAACTATTACTTCGACGATGCATTCCATGAATAATATCAAGATATTTCCGAATAAAGCAATGTCCTCGCAAACGGATCACAGACGCAAATTGAGAAAAAACTCGTCAATGATAATTTTGTTGCTGGTGGTGTTTCCACTGGCTGTACTGTGTGCTCTGGGTTAAAATACTCCGTTCTCCAAATTAACTGCGAGACGCACAACAGTCAGAAAAGTTTCATGAATTGCAAAAGCAAATATCTCACAAAGCGCTTCATTGCAATTATCGACCCATTTGATAACTTCTGATCTCTCTCCTTCAAAGCCAATAACCGCCATGTTTTTTTTTCTTTGGGGACGTACTTGCAAACGTATTTAATCGATTTCACCAAACAGCAATACTCAACATTGATAAGAGTTTTGAATGTCAATTAAACAGTAGTGAGGAATATAATACGATACATGTGTTGTCAACTTCGATATTCACTCTTCTAAATTGAATGCTGAATGTTCTGCCATTGTCCTCTGGTGAGCGAAGCCGATAGAGTGGATATCCATAATTTCCATTGTGTTTCCGAAAGCAAAGCATGTGGATAGTATTTCGTACTATTATTGTCCGACATACAAACCGAAGTGGGATTGTGATATCCGCAAGATCCATGAACCAGATTAGTTTCCACTACTTCGTATAATACTGGGTCTTTCTCTGGATCAGAAATTTCCGCAGAAATGATTTCATCAAATTGATCTGCTGTAACCACCTTCCAAAGAAGAATGTGTACGTGCGGCAAACCTCTATTTTTCTACTCAATAGAGTGCACCTAGCATCTAACAGAACCACATATCGATGCCTTACTTTCTCAAGCTCGCATCTTAAAAAAGGTAACTTTTCAGGAAAGAAAAAAAACTGCTTATTTATTTACCGTCACTGTTTATGCAAAAATTGAAATGCAATTATTAAGGAATGAATTAAGGCGATGTACATAAGCAAAAATAATATACTTATCTCTTTTAGTTTACGCATAAAACGAATTTTTTAAGATACGAGTTTACTGCATTAAAAATCATTTTCATTTTTGAGACTTGATTAAAAAGATACTCGTTTGCTGCACTTATATGTATACAACGAAGATATTTCAAAATAATTTAATGAAAACAATATTTTGTTTGAAATTATAGTTTTATTGTTTAGAGAATATTATAAAACAAACAGAATTCATATTAATTTATTTTAATTAAGTCCTATTATTGGTATGGCAAGTTGTCATAAAATGAATGATAGTCAGCTGGAATCATACGTTTCAAGTCTTGCAAGTCGTCATATTTTCTTTTAGAAATCGGTAGTTGCTGATTATAGAGGCCCGGTATTACTAAGTCATCATTTTGCTGAGCTTATGGTCGCAATTTACGATGAGGTAATAGTTTCCACTCTTCATCAAAACATAATTTATATCCGTCATTTAAGGTATATTTGAGAGCTCGCAAATCAACAACGCAGGGATCGCCCTTCTTAGTGTCTGGTCGAATTGACTTCAAGTAATTTATTTGAGAGAAATCGCGGAAAAACTTGTAATTTAAATAATTAACGCGATAAGGTTGCGACAATCTGAATTGGTTTATAACCATGTTAAAATCAGCTGGCACATAGAGTTCTCTTCCTTTCTTCTTCCGTTCTATGGAGGCATGTACAGAATCGCACTCCATTTGAGTGTGGCTACCAAATATTTTTGTTGAATTTCTGCATGGTGAGTTATTGCATACTATTGCAAGGCATTCGAAAGTGTAACGTTTCGATTTTGGGCACAGCACCCGTCACTGTAAATTATTATCGGTTTCGATTTATCTTCCAATTTCTCTAAAAAGTCCAACAAACTAGAAGTAAAGACATTAGAGTCCATGCCGCCTTCGGCTTCATGCCAGACATAGCAAGTAACATTTTTATCAAATTCGTTATAAATTGGGAATTAGTGCACACAGAGTTTTGTTTTGAAGTACATAGTTTGCTCCAGTTGAAAGTAGAGGAATTGTCTCCACTGCTTGCAAGTCTACCGTGAACATTTGAATATCGCCTTTTAAACAAAGTTCCTTGTCTTCGGATTTCTCTTTCCTAGCACGCTCCTTATTTTTTATATGAATCTGATATTCAAACTCTGGGACGTTTGTATTTTTGTAAGCAAAGCAGATATCACATTGGTCTTTTTTGGGCTTGATTATACTTATATTGGCTTTGTGTACAGCGTCTAAAAAGCATTTGTACGTGGCTTTTTCAGTCTCATCAATGTGGCGATCTATCAAATATTTTTCAAAATCTTTGTAAACTTCTGCCCAAGTTTTGTACTGTACGTCGACATATTTTCTATTTGTACTTTGTCGGCAATAATGTGAAGGCATTTTAGGCAAGTTCTGTAGAAAATAGTTCACGTGATTTACTTTGGCAACATTTCTTTTGCTTTTTCGATTTACTGTTCTAGTTTTCTTTACCAAGCCAAGGTTGCTTGTATGTAGATTGCCAGTAACCCATTTGGACACGCTCCATTCACCAAGAGGCAGCGTACCCAAAAACAATTTTTTACAAACAATCTTTACCTCTCCTGATGTTTTTAAAGTGTAGACTAATGTGTTTACTCGCCGAGAAATAGTAGCAGTCGTTCTTGAAGTGACCGGTCTTTTAGACATCATAGCAACGACAAACACCTTTTTTTCTTCCCATGACAGTGACTAAAATACTTTAAAAATACTGCTTACCAAATTTTTGGGCACATATTTCCGAACGGTACCGAACTTTCACAGTTCTTTCTTTTCTAATTTGCATTACTCCAGTCTCTTTTTTGCTCCTCTTAATCGATGAATATTCCCGCTTATGTTTTTGGCGGTTTCTAGTCCAGTTTTGCTTATCTCTCTGGCCTTTCCGTGCTCTTTTTATTTTAATGACACCAGAGGATTCATTCAACAATACTGAAGAAGATCCATTCTCAGATAGATCTGATTCAGTGCTGGGATGGTACTCGCTTTCAATTGCGGAAAAGTCGGATTCTGAGGAGAAGCCAGAGTTATCAGAACCTACTGAGAGAAAATGTCCTGTTTTCTCATCCAAAATTACATTTCCAATTTGTTGTGTTTCTGGTTCGTGGCATTGATTCTTGATAACAAAATTACCGGTTTCAGCATCAAGAACGGCGATTGTTTTTTCAAGAATTTCTACAGGTGAAATATCTCTTGGACTTGTACCAAGACGGGTTGTCACAGACTCAATTCGAGTGCACGCAGTGCTGCAATTTACTGATGCCTCATTCATATTAAGTGCAGCTTAAGTGGAATTTAAATTCAGTTAAAACTAACACTCTTTCACACATGCTTTGTATGGCATTTTTATAATGATGAAAAGTAAACTCTTCTGAAAGAAATATTCACTAAGCAAAAAGATAACATAAAAAACTGCAATGCAATGACTAAAATTTACTTCACACTTTATTCACTACAAGTACTACAAGGAAACGGTAAGTTTTTGTTTTTGAAGCTTCGTTCTAGCGTCGCCGACGAATAACGGAGAATAACGGGACTCCATACGTTAAGCTGTAAATATACGTAACTACACGTATTCATGCTATAGCAAAAGAAAATAAAAAGATCTTTTTGGAGAATAAGAAACGATTAATACTCAATTAAATATACATGAATATTGAGATAAGAATTTGACGCAGCAACGAAAACAGGATTGCATGAGATACCAAGTTTTGTATTCATAATTTTTTTTACGATAGACACAACTTATTGAGATAGGAAGTTGTTGCAGTTATGGAACAGAGAAATAGAAATCGTTTGATATGAAAGTCTCAAAACCGCAATATTTTAAGATACGAGGTTGAGAAAGTAAGGCATCGATATATACTGCTTCAATATAAAGTCTATCAAACATCGTGTATGAAAGGTCGTGCTGTGACATCGTGGCGATCGCTTGCTGATTGCCCGCGATCCATAATTCCGTACGTATGTCATCGTATCATGAAATACTCGATCATGTGACTTGGGCTGCCAATGGATGTTGATGTCAAAAAAAACGCCGACCTCTTAATGGCATCGTAATAAATTTCAATCTTTAATTGATCACTTTATGTGACACACACATAACGCTTTCACTAAATAATTATCAATATTTTTTTTTGAATAGCCTGAATAAACAAAGCAAATGACAAATTTGAATGGTTCAAGTGATTGAAAAACAAAACAAGAGGATTGTATGTGAAAAAAGTTTTTTTTTGTAATTTTCCAAATTTCCGACATTTTCTCACGAAAATCATATTTATTTCTAAATCTCTGAAAATTTCATCAAGATTGATTCAGCCGTTCTCGATCATTAGCGTTACTAACAAACAAATATTCATTCGTCTATATGAGGAAAAAGAAAAGGGCTGTTTTTAGGGGGTTTCCGGCAATTATTCGAATTTTTCTAGCCGTAAAAACCATCTTTGAACCACAACGAACACTTAAAAACAGAATCGGCCAAATTGGTCCAGGCGTTATTGAGTTATGAGCTTAGCAACACATTTTGCTTTTCATTTTTTAATATAAAATTTTAAGTTTGAAGTCAAATTATCGCATAGTAGGATTTATGGATAGAGAGACGGTCACTCAGATTTCAATTTGTCTCATCATCCTGATCATTTGCACTGTATATATTGTTTAAAATAAAAAAGTCCCCTTAAAAAACCCTACCCCACAACAAAAGAACACACCATAATATAATCCACTGTATGCACCACCTCTGGGAATAAATTGGAAAAAACCAAAGTTGACGACACCACACTCGTACACGATACTACTCACCACACCCTTACACCAACCTACTCAAGAGAAAAGATAGACAACTGGATAGCGGGCACATTTATTTTTTATACTTTAGTTTTTCGATACTTATTCCACGCGCTGCAATTTACTCGATCAGCCGAATAAGAACTAAAATCGGCACCCTTTGTTCACCATCGGACTCGGTAACATATCTACATACAATCATTTTCAATTGTGACTATGTGACTTTGTTACAAAAATAAGGTATCCTCTAATTCGTATACGAGTTTAATCACTTTTTCAATTACATACAATACTTAACGCGAATGTAAGTGCACTTAACCCAATTTAAATACAATATATAGTAGATATTCAACAGGATATTCTATTTTTTACCATAACATACTTGCAGGCGTTGGAAGAAGTATTCTTCCAAATCAATTTCATCCCCTTCAAAGTAATCCCCTTCCAATGCAATGCACTTATGCCAACGGATTTTCCAATCTTCGAAACACTGGTTGTAGTCACTTTCCGGGATGGCCTTCACTTCCGTCTTCGATATAAGAGAAATAATCAAAAAGTTGGCGACCCCGCGCCCATCGTCCAATTTTCACACTGGTTCTTATAGAGCTTTCTCATACAATCTCGGTGGTAAAATTTAATGTCTCTGGCGTATTTAGATATTGATTTATCGTGCTTTTAGTAGTTTTTAACTGAACCGTTGTATGAGGAGTGAGCAAAGTTATCCCCCTATTTCATCCATTTTCGGTAGAAATTCTTATAGGATTTGCACTCAGCAAAATATGTACATTAAATTTGTTAGAGGGTGAGGCCAAGCCCACTTTTTCAAATTTTTTCTCATAGGTGCCCCTTGCTACTGTGATCCCCCTACTAAATTACAGCTTTATAGTATATCTTAATTTGGTGCTTTGTTGTGGCACTTTATAGGTTTTCGGTTAGTGGCGATTTGTAATTACGAACTCCATATTTTTTTTGTACTGGTAAACCTGAGTACCAAGTTTTATGGAGATATCTCAATTTTTACTCAAGTTACAGATTGCTCGGACGGACGAGCGGACGGATGGACAGATAGACACACAGTCACCCGGATTTCAACTTTTTTCGTCATCCTGAATATTTATATATATCCAATAACTTATATCTATCTCGATTAGCTCTAGGTGATGCATACAACCGTGTAAATTGCGATCGGTAGCCATCTCGCGGTCCATTCACCGAACGTGCGATGCGTTTTATGGTCGTCCGGTATCAATTTTTGCACGAGTTGGGTTATGTAAGCTCACAAGCCAAGATAATTCAGCAAAACCTTAATTAAACTACATGGACACAGTTCCAGTTGTTACGCGCCATGGGGGATGGACTCTTTCAGGTCTTCTTCGATAATCTGTTCCACATCAGCAATAGCGTCTTCGGTGCACACTATACAGCATCTATAAAGATGTGCCTTATGTGTCATAGTTACTCACCTGGACGATTATGTCGGTTTGCGAAGTATATATGTATGTATTTAAATTATGAAATGCAAACCAAACTAAGTACATATACTCGTAAAGTAACTGCTATCAAAGAGTCTAAATCCGAAAAAGTGTTAAGAGATTATTGTTTAGAAGTAGATACATACTAGTTTATATGCACTATAACATTGTTTAAAACTAAGTGTATGCTTGCTTTAAGTCTGAGCTTCAAACTTCAATTATTGTCTCTCAGCCATAGCAGAGGTTACCGGTCCTGCAAATTCCAACGTTCAACGGTAAATATTCGGATTGGCCAGATTTTTTCTCGATGTTCAACACCATTGTACATTAGGACGTAGATTTAACAAGAATTGAGAAATTCCAGCACCTTCGGTCAAGTCTACGTGATGCAGCGTTGGATACCATTAGAGATAAATGAACATGATGATAAAGCTAAAGATTTGCTAAAAGCTAGATTTGACAATAAACGCTTAAATTTCCAGGCTCACATCAGAGATATTTTTCAGCTCAAGAGGGTAGAGGAAGATAAGGTTGCCAAACTTCGAGAACTCAGCGATACCGTACTCACATGCGGGCGTTGCAAACTATGGGAACGAAAGAACAGATTGCTGACTGCTTACTCATTCAAGTAGTGTCTCAAAATTTATCGTCAAATCTCGCGCGAAATGGGAGGAACAAACACCTGAAAGCGAAATACCTACACCGAATTCAATGGCTAGATTTTCGGTACAACGCGGACAGCATATGGAAAATGTAGAGAATGTCCTTGGACTTCCGGAAAAACAGGTAGGCCAGAAACTGTCAAAGCACATCAGTCGTAAGGTTCTTTTAATGGCAGCTGTAGTTGGATGCATATTGTGCAGTTCTAGTGAACACAAAATTGCAAGGTGCAAACAGTTTCTGGGCCTTTCGCCCACAATGCGCTATAAAGAAGCAAAACGGTTAAACCTATGCTTGAATTGCCTTCGAGTCGGGCATTCACTTGAAGACTGCAAGTCCGGACATTGTAGACATTGCACGTCAAAGCATCACAGTCTGATTCATCGAGACACAAATTCTTTTCCTACAACTTCACAACCAATGGTTCATTTTCTTCTTCATCTTTCGGTCCTTCAGCTTCTGCACTCGTCGCATCTGAAGTTCAGGCTAGTGTTGCTGACAGAGAGTTCTTCTCTTAGCAACCGCCATAATTTATGTAAAAAATCGATCTGGCTCCCTCATTCCCCGCAGTGCTCTACTAGATTCTGCCTTATAATTAAACTTTATAACCAATCGACTCGCTAATCAACTTCAATTGAAAAAGGTCAAATCTTCACAGTTCATTTCTGGTATAGGCCAAAATGATTTCGTTGCCAATCATATCGTTAATTTCGACCTGTATTCGCGCATTAATGATTACATTGCCAAATTGTCTGCGGTTATCACCCCGACCATCACCGATGTTCAACCATCTCGTTCTTTAAAGGTATTAATTGGAATATACCACAAAACATACACTTAACGGATCCACACTTTTTCGAACCGTAGCGCGTTGACATGCTTATTGGAGCTAGCTTATTCTTTGACCTGCTCTTCGTCGGTCAGATACGCCTGGCTGAAAATTTACCACTTTTACAAAAAACAAAGTGGCTTGTATCAGGCGCAACAACATACAACATTTCGAAGCTATCTTGCTTAGCAGCCATCGACATGGCTCTAGCAAATGACATAGATGACACTTACATAACCTACTTCAACGCTTTTAGGGAATAGAGAATTGTATTAACTCCACACCAAAGACTACAATAGAGGAAGATTTGTGCGAACAGCATTTTATAAAAACCCACAGGCGATTGGAATCTGGTGAGTTTTCGGTTCGATTACCAACAAAATCACCTTCTTGGGAATTACGAGAATCATCAACAGGCTATTAAGGGATTCAAGGCTTTAGAGCGAAAATTTCAGCGCAATGCTGAACTAAAACAACAATATTCGTCATTCATTAAGTAGTACTTTCATTTGAACCATATGTGTAAGGGTGGCAACCCTCTCCTCGACTGTCAAGTGAGTTCATTGCAACACAGCGACACGAGTAGATATCCAAGCGCACGAGTTCGACATAACTCTAACTTAATATTAATAAATCTTTCAATTTCATTATTAACTTTTCCATCAAATAAATAATTTGTTAAATAAGTGTTATCAATTCATTTACGGGGAGCAAAGTACCATCCTAGCCTTTCGGAGCCTTACATATGTCAGTCGTTGACACTATACTAAAGCCAATTCCAATGAATTTTATATCACTGTGTTTTAAAGGCTGATATCACAACAACAAAATTGCGTGTGGTTTTTGATGGCTCTGCGCCAACCAGCAATGGACTTTCGTTGAATGCGATTCTAATGAAAGGACCAACCATTCAACCTCCACTTTTTGATATTTTGCTTCGATTTAGCACCTACAAAATTGCTCTTACTGCAGACATTTGTAAAATGTATCGCTGTGTAAGGATGTCTAATCCAGACAATTTCCTGTAATGTATAAAATGGAGGGACAAACCTAATGAAGATTTTAGTATTTTTATGTTTCATAGCTTCACCTATGGAACGAAGCCAGCTTCTTTTCTAGCCATTCGTTCAATGCAGCAGCTTAGCCGCGATGAAGCTCCTGTTTATCCCGTTGGAGTCGAATCGATACAGCATGGATTTTATGTGGATGACATGATTACCGGTGCAGGCTCAATGGCCGAAGCAAAGATGATATGAAATGACACTAAAAGGTGTTTGTCCCTCTGAAACTTTCACTTGAGGAAATGGTGTTCGAATGATGATCGAGTCTTGATTGATATTGAGGATAATGACAAACAGGACTTCTTAACCTTCGACGACGGTACAAGCATAACAAAGACACTTGTATTAGCTTGGGACCCAAAATTGGACGTATTCATATCACCGGCTATGGTAACTAAACGCACAATCCTTTCGGCCATAGCCAATTAAACAGATTCTCAAAATATTGAAGATTTCAAAAAAAAAAAAAACAATGTTACTTCAAAAAATCACAAAGTAATTTTTACTACTACTCAAAGTAAAGTTGTATGTATAATGGTTTTGTAAAGAAAATGAAATTTGGATTAACATTAACATATTATGCATAGATACACAATGGTATATAATTTAATTTCACGGTCTATAAGCAATTATTAATCCTGTTTTAGAGTTTCATCATTTATAATAACTTTTTTTCATTGAGTTATAAAATTAATAAGAAATAAAAAAAATTCCCAAGAATAATCCAAATTTAATTGCTAATATCTTTTAAACGGTTAAGTTTACGAAAAAATCGTGTAGCCATTTTTTGTATAGAATATAATTTCCTACAAAATCTAAGGAACAAGATATTTATCCAAGTAGTTGAAAGCGAGATATAAATTTTTATATCTGATAATAAGAGAAAATAGAAAACTGTATGTAGGAGGACCTTCCCGTTACAATTAAGAACTCATGCTTGGAGAGGCTTTCTTAGAGGTGTCTAGGAACCTACTTTTCCGAGTACCAAACGAAAAAAAAAATTTTGTTTGAATCAGCCTAATATACGAGTATATGTCAGTATGTTGAGCTGAGTAGATTTAGTCATGTGCGCCTGTCTGTATGTCCGTCTGTATACATACGAAAAAGTCCCTCAGTTTTTAAGATATCGTTTTGAAATTTTGCAAACGTCATTTTCTCTTCAAGAAGCTCCTCATTGGTCGGAACTGCCAATATCGAACCACTATAACATATAGCTGTTATGCAAACCGAACGATCGGAATAAAGCTCTTGTTTGGAAAAATTTTACATTTGACAATGCATCTTCACAAAAGTTGACACAGGTTATTTTCTAAGATAATAATGTAATCTTCGAAGAAATTGTTCAGATTGGTTAACTACAGCATATACATAGCTGCCAAACAAAGTGAATGATCCGAATCAAATGGTTGCATGGAAAACTTTCGCATTTGTTGTGGTATCTTCACGAAATTTGACATGGTTTACTGCTTAAGGTAATAATATAATTTCTAAAAAATTGTTCAGATCGGATTACTATAGCATATAGCTTACATACAAACTGAATACACCTTTGAAGGGTATATTACCTTCGGTGAAGCGAAGGTTAACGTTTTTTCTTGTTTTTTGTTGCAAAATACGTAGTGTTGTTAACAAATATTAGGTTTATACATATGTATTATAGTAGGTAGCAACTTTTATTTAGAGCTGAAGCTGTACCTAGTATTTTATTTAGTTTTGTTAGAATCACGCCCACGCCAACACCTATAAATCAGACACAAAAAGGTCATTATTAGCAGCGTTCCCCATTGATTGTAACATAATGAATTTTTTGAGAATTATGGATCGTGTCTTTTAGAGGCGGATGCATACATTGCGGTCTTTTTCAATATTGTTGCTTAATATTTTGATCCAAAGCTCATAGCAAGCTACCTGACTTAGACGCTACCAAATGACGTCGTTAGCGCAATCTCTCCCACACTTGAAAATATAGTCAGTAACCAGAACAGACTTAGCAGAGTAATGGCCTACATAGGAGGGCCCACACAAGAAAAGAAAAGGCTTTTAACGCCAACAACCACCAACATCTTAGTGTACAGATTTATAAGAGATATAAACTTACAGACAAATTGAAAATTTGGAGTTGTCGACTTCTACAAAACACAACTGCTATCCGAACACGGATATTTCAGAAAGTATCTTTATAGAATGGGTAACGTCGAAAAACCGTAATGCCGTCGTACCGTAATATAACGACGCGACAGAAAACGACGCAGAACACACATTCTTAAAATTTGTGCGATGGCAATAAGAACCCATCCCAAAAAATATGGACAATTTTATTGGTGTCATGCTTAAGAACGATACTGGGGAATTAATCAGAAATACGCATCTATTTTGCTACACAGCAAGGTACGCAGATGTATAGTATAGTAAATCTCTCACTGAGAAAAATGGAACGCCACTCTGAAGTAATGTAAATGCGGTTCCAGGATAGGCGGCGGTTCCTTAAAGGGGAATGCTCTGGTAATACGGAAGGCATTTCCCATTCTCACACGCGAAATAAACAAAACTCAGGGCAGAAATAGCGTCCCTGGCGCGCACTGTACGGCGTCTCTGAGGTTGTGCAATATCTACCACTCTTAAGTATTTATTATTTTCATAAATTTATGAAATGACCAGCCAAACTGTAGGAATCAAATAACGGCTGTTAAAAAACCAACTCCGAAAAAGTATTGTACCATTGAATATTACACGTCTACGAAAATATTCTACAGAAAAATGTTATAATATTATTAACTAATTCCAATGATTTAATTAATAAAAAAATATCAGGGATTATGAAACAAAAAAATATAAGCTAAGAAAAAAATTAACTTTGATTTAGGCTTAAAGTTGCACGGAAACCAATATGTAAAAAGAATAAAGAATTCGGGCAACATTGGAGTTAAATCAGTGCCAGCAAGGGAGATAGTATTTTAAATAAAAATCGAAGGAAAGTATAATTTTGCCTAATGAATGTAGGAGCAATGTTTGGAAGAAGCATGTGACGCAGATTTGCGGCGAAGTTTAACCAGCCCAGAAAAATACTTCACTCATTATTCATTCATTTTTCGTATATTTGCAGGCGTAAACAAGCAAACAACTTTTACAAAATTGGATTGAATTGTCGGATTGCTTGGGAGAAAGCGGGTTGAGCACCATAAATGATAGTCACGAAAAAGGTGTTGTTAGATACAGTATGTGGGTGTGAGTGCAGTTGTTCGCTACACTCTTCAATATGCCACGGCGTATATGTCGAAGTGGCTTTTAAAAATTTCTTGTAATTTTTTAATAAAGTGCAAGGTGCAAGGTGTTTCGACGACGACGCCTGGCTACCTGATGCTAAAATTCACTCAAAAATTAATAGGCGTCGAAAGTTCCACACTGTTTTTTTACTTTATTTACATATAAGTTCAAATGTGTATATAGAAGTATACTAAGGTAAGCCTGTTGGGATATTTTGCATATTTTCTAAATATTCTTGCTGTCGGGAAAACTTTCTTTGCACAAAAGTCAAATACACCTTTGTTTCCATTTTTTTCAAATAAAAACTAACATATACCTTAAATGTCTATATTACTTATAAACAGACGCATTATAACACAAATTATATATAAAAATGCATTTACGTTTTCCTGTTTATTTCGTTATTTTGTTGCATTTTCACGACTTTTCCGTAACTTTTCAAGTTGTTGTTTATAACAACACGTCATGAACAAAATATCGAATTATTTGTAGGCAAAGCGTGCTTTCACCCACGCACTGTCAACAAGCTTAAGTATTTAAGCTATACGAAAGCAATACGTTTATTATTTAATGTATCTAAAAGTTTTCTTTCTGATGCAGCAAATCGGTGTTCACAGATACTTTACTTACGATTGAGTTTTGTCGTTGTGATTTGAAATTTTCTTGCACATTTTTGCACGAGTCTGCCATATGCTAATCTTCACTATACTGACAATGATTGAAGCTTCATTTCATTTTCATACAATTATGCTTTCAGAATTAAACTTTTTTCATATCTCATAACCTTATATCCCCTTTGACGAAATGTTTCCTTAGTCTGTTAAGGTCGTAAGACCTGAATGGTCTCTATTTATAGTACTAAGTGATTGCAAGATCCAAATTTGCAATTTTAAAATCTTTTTGTTTAAATACAACACCTAAACCTAAACTATTTTATTCAATTATCAAACTTTTTAAATTTTCTTGCTTATAAAACAATTTATTTATTATCTTTGGTGGTTTTGACAGAATTGTTTTTATCTACTATAACGATAGATTTTTAATAGTTTTCTTTTTTTATAAAAATCTCTAATATAGTCTGTAGGTTAACTTCCAAGAAAAGCGTTTACTTGTAAAAATATGGCCATCCAAGCTTGCAATAAACTTGGGCTCTTCAAGATAAGATTCTAAAACATGTGATTGAATTTTAATTCAAAAATCACTGGAAGCTTCTTAAATATTCAAGCTGTCCTAAAGATTGGCTAAAGCATAAACAAATATGACATTAGCAAGTAAAAAAGAACTAAGTTCAGGTTTAAGCAGGTGTAATTTTATGACTATTTACTATCCATCAGTGAAAATTCAAAGAAATCATCCTCAAATGAGATATATTTCAAATGAACTTAACCGAAGAGGCTAAATTATATTTTCCAAGCAATAATACAACTCATACACTGACTGATTTGATTTTTATATTAGCTATGTGGGTGTTAAATAATTGATTGAACCAATTCAACTAATTTTTGACATTACAAATACATATTATCAAGAAAATATTCTCTTCGAATTTTAATTATATAGTATATCTCACACGTTGACCATAATTTTAACAATTTTTAGACTTGATATGGCGTAAATAAAATGTTCATAGGTGACTAATCCGTATACTGGAAAATTAAGGAATTAGATGGAATACAAATTTGTGCAATATGGGAAATAGAGGGGGTTGTTGTTCGATTCTATTTTTAAACTATGAGTTATCAGAATAGTATCAGGTAGCGATTGGCTGATTAGCTTATGATATATAGGTTTTAGTCTAAAGGAGGGTGACGCCAACGTAACGTCATCTATGGAGTTTGTTGTCTCTGATAAGTCTAGTTAATGAGTTATCGCATTTTTAGTTATTTTCATATATACCGGATCAAGAGATCTAAATTTTTGCTGAAGTCACAGCTTGCTTAGTCCGACGAATGGATAGACAATCACTCGGATCTCAACATATATTATACATATATTAATATATAATTTTATATCTATCTCTTTTAGTTTTAGGCGAAATAAAAACAGTTAAGCATAATAAAATATTTTACTCTGTAGCAAGATGTTGTAAAAATATAAAAAGTATCGGTAATTGACAACATGCAAACATACAAAAGATTAACTGTTTACTGGTGCTGCTTATCACTCACTTATTTTACCAACATTGATGCTTTATGCTATGTTCTCACCAAAAATTTTAAGTGATTAGATTAATTTTAATCTCTTTACTAATCTTTGTCGTTTAAAAGTTTAAATTGCTTAATATTTATTGAAGGTAATCATTGTGATATAGTATTTTGTTATAAAAGCCTTCTTCTTTTATATATACATAGTATTTTCCGTATATCATATAATTGAAATAATGGATGCATTTTTTTTTATTTCAGAAGTCGATTTTTAGGTGTATTCAGATTCACGTTTAATTTTGTTTGTTTAAATTTTTTTCTTTTTTTAGTGTTTAAATCAGCTACGATATTGTTATAGATTTCCAATGCTGACAAGCACATGGTGCTGAATCAGAGTCACACAGAGAGTTTTTGCGTATATTAGAGTCAAATAACCCCGGAAGCGAAATTAAAAACTGTTATCTTTAATTTTATAAGATTAGTGGGATAAACTACTCAACAACCGAAATCTTGTGATTATTCGACTAAAGATTTACAGATATACAAACTTTGAGTTCAGCCGTCGACCAAAAATGTATCTGATTGATTGATGAGGAAAAGAAACAATTTTTGATGATCAACGATCGCAACGGATTTTTCATCTCACAGCCGCAAAAGTTAATAAAAGAACAAATGAAATTGGTAATTTGAATCACAATTAAGTAATTAGTTTCATTAATTGACTATTTAAAAATTATTTATTCTATTGTATTAATTTTTGATTAAATATATAATTGTAGGTTAACTTTGATCTTTAATAACTTTCAAAGGAATGAGTATATCAAAAAATTGTCGAGGCTTTTTTTGTAGAGCAATCAATTCTGTACAAGAATATGACTTTTTTACCTACAAACGAGAAAGTTGCAAAGAAAAAAAATATTCATAAAAAGTGGAAAAGTCCCATGTTATTTAAATGGGAAATGTATCGTGTTTGGGGCAAAGTTTATTATGAAAATTAAGGGCTTTTTATGGTCTGACATTTTTTTTAGATGGAAAACTAAAAGTTTAGGGGCGTCTCGTCAAAAATAATCAATTTGGTAAATAACGGACACCCTAATGTATATTAATGTTAACTATTGTATTACTACTCATTCTCACTAATATAATGAAATAAAACATAGTTTATTTTCGTATGTTAAGTACATTTCAGTTCAATTTTAATGCGTGTTGTGACGCCTGCCACTATGTGCTACTACAAATTAGTGCTAAAGAGTGCCTCGAGGTTGAGAGGCAGCAACGAAGTTACGCCTCTGAAATGCCTTTGATAATAAACGCTATGAAATGTCTCATTAGATGAACAAAAAAGAAGAAGCTCTTGTCTTCATATTTAGTTTCTGATGGTTTTGATTGCCCGTTGCTGTTTGCCTTTGAATTGCTGTAATTTTTGCACACTGCCCTGTAATTTTAAATTTATTGCTACCATCACAGAAGTACGTATGTATGTATTTAAAGATTGCTAAGCACTTTGCACGCTATGAAAACTTTAGTTGTGTAAGGACAGGTATGCAGTAAATTTTTGTACGTGGATATTAATGCGGGGAACAATATTAAAATTAAACGCTTTAGTTTTTGTTAGTATGTAAAGTAATGCATTTAATAACACTGGCTGAACATTGTAGGGTTAAACACTTTGAAACATCTCAAGCGCTTTTGAGAAGTGAAAATATAAGTTGGGAATGCGCGAATAAAATAAAGAAACCTAATTGCCTGTCGAAAGAAAATCGCCATAAAAAATGAAAACGCGTCTGCGTCCACGGTTCAATTATAATAGAAGATTTATTTAATTTCATCTAGTTGTTAAGCTTAAATCTTAAAACTAACGGCTTAAACTAGTGGTAATGTTAATATGTATTAAAAAAAGGGTAAATATAACAATTTTCATCTTTCGTTAAATATTGTAAAAGATTACGTTGAGATAAGTAAGGTGAGTAATACTTTAGTATTACGAATGTGTTATTAGTAAGTATAAATTAATAATATAAATCAACATTTAATTAATTTTTATAATTCAATTATCTTAATTTTAAGTTTTAGGTTTAAATATAAATATCTTGTCGCTTGGCGCAACACCGGCCACCTTGACAGGATCAGATTCCTTCAATATCCAGTAGAAGCACGGTCAGTTTGTGGATGGGACGCTTAATTGTGCCTGTCTTGGTTGCTACGTCTGCGACTCGCAACTTGCCGTCTTGCCCTTCGACGGTTGCGACGACGCGCTCTAGTACCCATTGCCGCGGCGGCACGTTGTCTTCGTGGACGAAAATGAGGTTTGGGGTGCAGCCACTTGTTGCGCTCCTGAAGGCCCGTCAGGTATACTTTGGACCAATGTCGCCAGAACTATTGCTTGAGACAGCAAACAAGTTACCATCTCTCGCAACAACGAATTGGGTCCACTGGCACCTTCTCTGGGAGTAATGCACGCAGGGAGAAATACATTAGAAGATGCGCTGATGTTAACGTCTCCCCGTCGTTGGGATCTTGGCTCAGAGGTACTAAGGAGCGAGTGTTGAGGATTGCCTCCACTACGGCCAACACTGTTGCTAACTCCTCTGCTGTGAGTAGCAGGTTGCCGGTTACGCGAACGATGTGGTGTTTGGCGGAATTCACCGCAGCTTCCCATAATCCGCCGAAGTGCGGCGCCCGCGGAGGTGGAAAGATTAAGCTGCACCCTTCGTCTGCTGCGAATCTTTTCAGTTCTGGACCCATTTCTAGAAACGCCTCCTTCAATTCGCGCAGATTGCCATCGGCGCCTACGAAATTGGTGGCGTTGTCGCTGAATATCTTCGTCGGCATTCCTCGGCGTCCAATGAACGTTTTTACGGCGAGAATAAATGAATTAGAAGATAGGTCCGAAACTAATTCTAAATGTACTGCTTTTGAAGTAAAGCAAACGATAACTGCAATATATGTTTTTACGAGTGGTCGACCGCGTATCTCTAAGGATGTGTATATCGGAGCACAAAAATCTACGCCAATTATAAGAAGGGGTCCTAGGGTTTGAAGTCGAAATTTCCCATTATTTGGATTTGCAGCTTTGCCTTGTAATAAAGCAGAGTGTGCAGTTTCTTACGGTTCTACTACATGCTTCTCTTGCATTAATCAGACATAGCTTTCTCGAAGAAGCGCAACCAGCGCTTTTGCTCTAGAATGGCGATTTCGAAAGTGCAGGAACCGTAAGTAAGTCGTAACGGAGTGCAAATTTTTATATAGTAATAGTGGAAATTTGGCATCATATGGGAGAGGTGCATTTAAAAGGCGAACTCCTACTCGGATTAATTGAATGAAAGTGACAAATCCGAGAAACGGATTTAGTTTTTGCAAGTCAGATCCCTACCCTCCGTAGGCATTTTTGGTCGTCTGACCCATCGTAGTAAATATGCGACCACACGAAGCAATTTTCTATGCGAAGATAATTTTTCAATGAGGTCTAATATCAGTTTTTTTTCAGTGGTCGAAATTAATGTAAATGCAGTTTTCTTCTTCTCTAATGCTTCGTCTTCTCGTGAGAGCTGGAAGTGGTTATTAATTGGCCATAGTGCAGGGTCGTCTAGGAGGAACCTACCAAACCATATCCAATTATTATCTAATTATTCAATTCGTTGACGTTACAACCCCAAGACACTTGATCGCAAGATTTTGTTTCGTTGGCACATGTCGCCAATGTACTTTGTCAGTCAACTCTTGGATTTCGGACACTCTGTTTGCGACGAAGGTTTGTAGTGAGGATGGATATATTTTAATCCAATGTAACACGATTTCAGAGCCTGTCCAAAATGTAATATTTTCGAAATGTCGACACAACATAGGCGCTACTCTTGACCATAATTTCGAAAGAAGATGTGCTGCCGAGAGCCCAAGACGCGAAAAAGATTTGGTCTTCGGCGGAGCCACTCTTACTTTGCAGTAAGCAGTATACATTAAATACCACTTGCAGATTGGCTTCGTATGTAAATGCAGCATCCGTACGCCCTTATTGAGGCGTCGCAGAAGCCATATATTTGGCAGATGGCATTCGACTCAACGTTTACGTAACGAGGAATGCTAATAGATGAGAGATGCATTAGGTTGGCTTTAAAGTTCTGCAACTAGTGTCAAGGCGCAATGGAATCGACTCCTCCCAATCTAGTTTTTGGATCCAAAGCTCTTGTAATAAGATTTTTGCTTCGGTAACTAGTGGGGCTAGTAATACAAGAGGATCAAAAAGGCGAGCAGAAACTGAAAATATGTTTCGTTTAGTGGCTCGAAGATCATTAAAAATGTAATCTAAAACAAATCGAAACAAATCCCCTTTCGGCAACCAATGAATTCCTAACGTTTTAGTGGAACTTTTGTCATTGCAGTTTAATGACTTTTCAGTGCAATCACTGTCGAAAAATTTAGGGTGGTTCGAAAACCTTTTCGTTAAAGTGAATCCGGCCGAGTTAATATTTGAATTACCTCTTTTCTCAGAAGATCTAGAGACTCAAAATTTTTAGTCCCTGTTAATAAATCATTAACATAAAAGTCTCTTTTTATGGCCAATGAACCGAGTGGATATTTCATTGTATTAGCATCACTGAGCATTTGCAAACACCGTGTTGCGAGAAATGGAGCAGGCGCAGTGCCTATGTTACGGTGTTAAAAATTTAAATTTGCTCAGAAGGATGCTCTCTCCACACAATAAGCTGACAATTTTTGTCTTCTTCATGCATAATTATTTGACGGTACATTTTAGTAATGTCCGCTGTTAGTGCATACTTATGTAAGCGAAAACGAAAAAGAGTTGAATATAATTCTTCTTGGATGATTGGACTACCACCAAAAGTTCATTTAACGCTATTTGAGTTGAAAATTGACTTGAAGCATCAAAGACAACACGTAATTTGGTTTTTGTTTTCTCGGGCCTTACAACGCATTGATACGGAATGAAGTAGTGTGGCTCACTCGGGATCTTATTGTTCGTTGGGCTCATGTGACCCAATTCTCTATATTCATTCATGAAATCCAGATACATTTTGCGAAGTTTCTGGATCTTTTAATGTCCTTTTCTCAGGGCCTGAAACCGCCGACCAGCGGTTTCATATGATACCTAGTAACTTACGGTCAGCTTTAAAGGGTATTCTGACTTGAAGCCGTCCTGAAGGCAATAATTGAGTAGTATTAACGAAAAAATTTTCACACTCTCGCTGCTCTGGTGTGAATTTGATGTCATTTGATTTTGCAGGTAATTCTTCTAGAATCCAAAATTTTTGGACTACTTCATTTATTGATGAAGTCTTCTTCAGCTTGGCTTAATGTGCTATGTAGTCTGTGAAGAGTACTTATGTTACTGGCGTATTTGCCAGATACAATCCATCCTTAAAGGGTTTTCTGAAGAGTTAGTTAGTTAGGACCATTTTTAGTTTGGCCAACAGCTAAAAGGTCGAAAAATGTTTCAGCATCCAATAGGATATCCACTTTTTTAGATTTGTGGTATTTTAACATTGATGTTATTGTCTGGATGATTTGCCGAAATGCATCTCTTTACCCAGAATTCCGCCGAAAATTCATAATTATTTAACCGCGACTTGACAAACGGGCTTACTTTTGACCCCACTTTTGTATTGGAATTGCCAATTCCTATTAAACTTAATGTTTTGTGCTGACGTCGAATCCGCAACTTCTGTGCCAAGTCCTCCATCATAAAGTTTACCTGGGAGCCTGAGTCAGCAAAGCTCTCGCAATCAGGTAATCTCACAGCTGGTCCTCACTAAAATTAGTGCTGTTGCCACAATTACCCGACTCGGCACACTCGCTGTATGCATGGCGTGTGTGGTGGATGGTTGCGGATGAGGTGCACCGGGGAAAGAGGCTGGCTACTGGTGCAACATTGTGTGATGCGATCGATTGCACACACGACATCGATCCGCTCTGTACTTAGAGACCGTGTGCCCCTTGCACAAACAATTTATGCATAAGGGCACCAATTTCACGAACTCGAACTCTGCTGCACCGGAAGCGCCTTGAAGGTTGGGCAGGAAGTCCTATGGTGGTCCTTGGATTTGCACTGCTGACAAAGAGGCTGCCTCGTATTTGCTGCAACTAGCGCCGATTTGATCTTGTCCATATGTTGTTGTTCTCCATGACTCGTATTGCTTGTTGGTATGGGCTTCGTCCTTGAGTGTGAAGCTCCTTCCGCTGTAGCTGCTAGTATCTTCGATTAAGAGTGGCTTCACAGTCCTTCCACAGTGGTAGTTTTTCATAGTCCAGCGGAAATATCGTGGATGCAGAGAGTGCCAATAATATATAATAAGTAACAAATCTCAATTATAAATGAACAAATTAGTGAAAGCGAACCCCTTTACTAACTATCGGTAGAGGCTTACTTATATACTTAACTTTTTTTTCAGACTTTCTCACCTCTAAGCCGTTTGGAACTTTTTTCTATAACATGGCAATTTGTTGCATCAATATTGTGACAGCTGTTTGGCAATGTGAAAAAGTGGTATTAGAACAAGTAAAATGACGAAATGATGTAAAACGTCGGACAGTGCTAAGGTCAGGTATCTTGCTAATATTTTGTTCATTGTAGATAACAACAAAAACTGTGAACGTATTTTGCATACATCGTTGTGTTCGCGTTAAATTTAATCCACTTAAACAAGTTCACATTCTTTTTGCACACTAGTGCATTTTGAATCATTGCAAAGAATGCTTATCCTTGAAAAGTAGAAAAGTAAATTTCGCGGTTTCCGTCGTAACACATTTGCTCGTTGAATAAATCACATTAAAATACGAATTGACAGCGCGTTGCAACGTCTATCAGTGGTGCTGTCGGATTAAGTTAGTTTCCTAGAGCGCTTCACTTTTAGAGCACATACTTTTTGGATGCCAAAACTATTTCGAAGCAGTGTTGAGTGAGGTCCGTCCAAGCTAATTAAGACACTAAGTGAGGGCGTAGTAAAATGTTGATTGGAAGACCATTGGATATTTGTTTTACGAATTTCTACTCTTCTACTTACTTTACTTAAATTAGCAAATATGGTGTTATTAGATAAAACGCTCGCATTTTTCAGTTAGTTACTGATTTGCAGTTAGGTAAGCAACGTGTGTTTCAATATGAAATACTTCTGCTTTTTTTGAATCGTCTCTGGCCCAGCTATCAGCACTTATTTTAATGGGACATACTTGAGTTTCTGGTGTTTGTAGTCTTTTACAGCTTTTCCAAAGAGAGTAGTCGGAATTTTTTCCATTGCTTAGGGAACGAAGATATTTTGTGAAACTTTCATTTTTGAACCTCTTAATTTTCCGATTAAGATCTTTAGAGACTTTATTTAAAATAGATTTACAGCTGGGCAACGAGTTTGAAGCCACTTAGTCGTAGCTTTCTCTTTAATTTAATAGTTTCCCTTATATTATTAGGATATTGAAGTTTACAGCAATTTCCTTTAATTCCGGTGTACTTTTCCAAGCTGCGTGTTGTATACTTGTTGTAAAGTGTAAAATTTCAGATTCCATCTGGTCTTATTTAATATAGAGCCCTATTTACTTTCGTAACATTCCATCTTGTTCTAAAATATTCCCCGTCTGTACGTTTATTGTATAAGGCCGCTGGTTTGTCTTTAAAGATGACGGTTTTACTATAGCTTAAATAGATTGGGGAATGATCCGAGTTAAGATCATAACCCTGATGGATCGACAAATAATTCCGGGATATTTTGCCAACAATGAAAAAAACTATCAGGTCTGGAATCTTTTTATTATCTGATGGCCAATATGATGGTAAGTTCGTCGAGAATGCGTAACTTCCGGTTGACTGCAGTGCTTTATAGAGTTCTCTCCCCTTTGTAGTCGGTTTAGCCCCAGTGCGTGTTCTTTGCGTTGAAATCTCCACCCATTATGAATCTATACCTGTGTCTGTTTATTAAGTTTTGGTACTCTTTAAATTGGATTTGATGCCTTGGAGGACTGTACACAGCGGTAAGTGAGAGTGGACTTTTAACTCCGTAAATAGTCACTGTTGTAGCTTGAAACTTATCAGTTGAAAGTTTTTCTTCCTCAAAATGTTTGATTGTACTTTTTATTAGAATTGCGCTTCCGCCACGGGCGCAATTGCTAGGATGAATTGTATGGTAAGTTTCATAATTTTTAATTTTAAAATAGGTTTTTGACGTAAAATGTGTCTCCGATACCATACATACGTCAACATTTTCTGAGTTCAGTACAATTTCGATTTCATTCTTATGTTTGATTAATCCATTTGAGTTCCATAGAAGAATTTTTATAGATTAAAACATCTTTGGTATTAAAAAGATTTTTTCAAGCTTGCTTTAAACGATTTTGTAGAGAAGTGGTGAATTCCTCTTGTTTATTAAGTTTCTGTAAGATCTGTGATAAAATGCTGTTATTGGATATACGAGTATAATCATTATTATTTGTTTTTAGAACATGAGCAAAAGTAAATTTTTTTTATGTTTCAGTTTATTTTTCGGGTTTCTTGTTGTTGATGTTCATTGTTTTTTGTTCTAAAGTCTACAGGACCTTCTACTTTTTGGGCTAGACCATCATCTTTTTTGTGGCCAATTGTGTTAGCTCGTATTTTCTGTAATTTTTGGCAACAAGGCACCCTCGATAGTTGGCTGGATGTGCTTCCCCACAGTTACAGCATTTTGGCTGCTGGTTTTCTAGTTTCGAATACTCAGATGTTTTATGCTTACCGGCGCACTTAACGCATTTTGGTTGTTTGCCACAATAGTTTTGTGTGTGGCCAAATGACTGGCAATGTTTGCATTGTGGTATCATCTTCGGCAGTTTTACCGGTTCAATAGAAACAATTGAATTTAATATAGTTTTAGTTTCGTAAATCTTTTTTATGTTCTCCATGGGGTCGAATGTTACCAAAAACATGTCGAGGGGAGTTTTAGTTTTCCATTGAAGACGATTGACAGCACTCAGTGCATTTAATCCTTGCTGTTTTAGGTCATCAATTATCGATTTTGGGTCATAAGAATAGTGCAAATTTTTTACAATAACTCTAATTGGCCGCGTTTGCTTATTCTCAAAGCTATACCAAGATATATTTCTACACGAAAGTGCTTTCGATATGTATCTATAGGGAAAGTATTTACTTTATATATTCCATTATTCAAAAGTTTAATAGTAAAATTGCTTTTTGCTTCTGATTTAGCAATAGCTTATAGTTGCTGATAATTATTACCGTTGGCATCTTCAGACACCATAATTGGTGGAGGCCGCGTACTATTTTTTGGGGGAAGCGGTTTTGATATGGCGTTATTTGTTTTTTCCTGAAGATCAGGAGAATTTTCCCCTTTTCGTTTTTTGGCTGGTCTTTTTTTTAGAATCCATTCCGTTTCTCTAGCTAGTTCTTCCTCATCCGTTGAGAATTCGACTTTATTTTCCAAATTCTGGATTTTCTTCACATCAGTGGACTTAAGCTTTATATTTTCGGCTTTTAAAGTATTTACTTCGACTGAGAGTTTTTTTACACATTTCTTCCATTTCCTCTAGCTTTTTTGTTAGTTCTTCTATTGTGACATCTTTTTTGGCAGTTTTACTTAATTACCTCCTGGAGGTGGTGTCTTGATAATTGGCATAATTGGGTTTTTAAAAATTTTCTTATAATTATATTCATATAAACAATTAAAGATATAAATATAAAATAAACAATACTGGCAACCCTATAAATACGTTGCCTTAAAAATAATGGTTGAACAAAATTTTTGGTATACTTTTTGGCTAAGGTAATATAAGAATTTTTTGTGGCGCCAAAAAGTCTCCCAAACAGCTGATGTTTTTCTACTCTGTGTCCAAAGAAAAGTGATATCGACGAAATGACAAACCTTCCAATCCAAATTAATCAGTGGTTGTAGGTCGCTGGTTCTGCACTCAATACACCTGAATGCCGCGTTTTTTATCCGGATTGATGAGCAGATTTTGTTTGTTTTCTGTCTCCTTTCACCAAAAATAATTAATTAATTTTTTTTGCACACACAATTATTCGTGTTGCGAGAAATGGAGCAGGCGCAGTGCCGTATGTTCGGTGTTAAGACGAAAAATTTAAATTTGCTCAGAAGGATGCTCTCTCCACACAATAAGCTGACAATTTCATGCATAATTATTTGACGGTACATTTTAGTAATGTCCGCTGTTAGTGCATACTTATGTAAGCGAAAAAGAAGAAGAGTTGAATATAATTCTTCTTGGATGATTGGACTACCACCAAAAGTTCATTCAACGCTATTTGAGTTGAAGATTGACTTGAAGCATCAAAGAATTTGGTTTTTGTTTTCTCGGGCCTTACAACGCATTGATACAGAATGAAGTAGTGTGGCTCACTCGGGATCTTATTGTTCGTTGGGCTCATGTGACCCAATTCTCTATATTCATTCATGAAATCCAGATACATTTTGCGAAGTTCTGGATCTTTTAATGTCCTTCCTCCTTCTCCAGGGCCTGAAACCGCCGACCAGCGGTTTCATATGATACCGAGTAACTTACGGTCAGCTTTAAAGGGGATTCTGACTTGAAGCCGTCCTGAAGGCAATAATTGAGTAGTATTAACGAAAAAATTTTCACACTCTCGCTGCTCTGGTGTGAATTGATGTCATTTGGTTTTGCAGGTAATTCTACTAGAATCCAAAATTTTTGGACTACTGCATTTATTGATGGAAGTCTTCTTCAGCTTGGCTTAATGTGCTATGTAATCTGTGAAGAGTACTTATATTACTGGCGTATTTGCCAGATACAATCCATCCTTAAAGGGTTTTCTGAAGAGTTAGTTAGTTAGGACCATTTTTAGTTTGGCCAACAGCTAAAAGGTCGAAAAAAGTTTCAGCATCCAATAGGATATCCCCTTTTTTAGATTTGTGGTATTTTAACATTGATGTTATTGTCTGGGTGATTTGCCGAAATGCATCTCTTTACCCAGAATTCCGCCGAAAATTCATAATTATTTAACCGCGAATTGACAAACGGGCTTACTTTTGACCCCACTTTTGTATTGGAATTGCCAATTCCTATTTCACTTAATGTTTTGTGCTGACGTCGAATCCGCAATTCTGTGCCAAGTCCTCCCTCATAAAGTTTACCCGGGAGCCTGAGTCCAGCAAAGCTCTCGCAATCAGGTAATCTCCACAGCTGGTCCTCACTAAAATTAGGGCTGTTGCCACAATTACCCGACTCGGCATACTCGCTGTATGCATGGCGTGTGTGGTGGATGGTTGCGGATGAGGTGCACCGGGGAAAGAGGCTGGCTACTGGTGCAACATTGTGTGATGTGATCGATTGCACACACGACATCGATCCGCTCTGACTTAGAGACCGGGGTTGGGAAACCCTTTATGCATAAGGGCACCAATTTCAAGAACTCGAACCTCTGCTGCACCGGAAGCGCCTTGAAGGGGGGCAGGAAGTCCTATGGTGGTCCTTGGATTTGCACTGCTGACAAAGAGGCTGCCTCGTATTTGCTGCAACTAGCGCCGATTTGGTCCTGTCCATATGTTGTTGTTCCCCATGACTCGTATTGCTTGTTGGTATGGGCTTCGTCCTTGAGTGTGATGCTCCTTCCGCTGTAGCTGCTGGTATCTTCGATTAAGAGTGGCTTCACAGTCCTTCCACAGTAGTAGTTTTTCATAGTCCAGCGGAAATATCGTGGATGCAGAGAGTGCCAATAATACATAATCAATTATAAATGAACAAATTAGTGAAAGCAAACCCCTTTACTAACTATCGGTATAGGCTTACTTATATACTTAACTTTTTTTTCAGACTTTCTCACCCTCTAAGCCGTTTGGAACTTTTTTCTATAACATGGCAATTTGTTGCATCAATATTGTGACAGCTGTTTGGCAATGTGAAGAAGTGGTATTAGAACAAGTAAAATGACGAAATGATGTAAAACGTCGACAGTGCTAAGGTCAAGGTATCTTGCTAATACTTTTTTTCATCACTGTAGATAACAACAAAACTGTGAACGCATTTTGCATACATCGTTGTGTTCGCGTTAAATTTAATCCACTTAAACAAGTTCACATTCTTTCATTACAATAGCCAGTTGCTCTTTTTGCACACTAGTGCATTTTGAGTCATTGCAAAGAATACTTATCCTTGAAAAGTAGAAAAGTAAATTTCGCGGTTTCCGTCGTAACACATTTGCTCGTTGAATAAATCACATTAAAATACGAATTGACAGCGCGTTGCAACGTCTATCAGTGGTGCTGTCGGATTAAGTTTAGTTTCCTAGAGCGCTTCACTTTTAGAGCACATACTTTTTGGATGCCAAAACTATTTCCGAAGCAGTGTTGAGTGAGGGCCGTCCAAGCTAATTAAGACATAAGTGAGGGCGTAGTAAAAATGTTGATTGGAAGACCATTGGATATTTTTTTACGAATTTCTACTCTTTCTACTTTCTTTACTTAAATTAAGCAAATATGGTGTTATTAGATAAAACGCTCGCATTTTTACAGTTAGTTAACTGATTTCGCTTAGTTTAGGTAAGCAATATTTTGGTGCAACTTCATTTAATCCGCTCCAGCATTTTATGAGTTCTTTAAACAAACTGTACCATCGTGAAATAACTACTTTTAAAATACTTGTTGAAGAAACCACGCAACCAATGTTATTTATCTGCGCCAAGGCGACTCTATTGTGCGACTTCTTCAAACTTCTCTTGGAGCAAATAATTCCGGAGAGCTGAATCGAGAAGGTACAATCTTCTTAAAGAGTGTACAGTTGCTGTCGTATGCCGATGATATTGAAATCATATCTATATATTCGTTTAAAACAATAAAATTGGTAAACACTGTAGAAATTAAGACATGGAAGGGTGTGAAAGATTACAAAATGATGCATGCCATCTTTCACACAATAATTCCTTTAATTCTTATTCGAATGCATTCATAAAATCTTAATTTATTACCTCTTGCCAGCCTCCACCAAATATAATAACGATGATACCTGTTTTAAACTAAATAATGTGAAAAATGGTAGTAGTATATATAATATAATAATTGCCGCATAAGCACCTTGTGTGAGTATTTCTTCCACGGCATACAATTGTATCGATTTCCGCACCTTGAACTTTATGTCGGTGAGTTCTACGCATCTTTTGTTTGCCTTACCCATTCTTGATGAAATTTGATACCTTCTCGTTTGTTAAAACCTTTTTTATTTTCATAAGCAATGAATAAATCTGAAAGTTTCATATTGTTATAAACTAAAACTGTACTTGTAAATTGAAATTTTCATTTATTAGGGGAAAAAGATCACGCAGGAAAATAAAGTGAAAATTTATGGAAAACAATAAGCATTAGAAATTTTTAGAAAAAAAAGTTAGCAAGCTTTTTGGTACAGTTGACTAAACCTATCCTGAGGACAGCAAGTTTCTCGATTTTAACAAGATGCAATGAGAAACAGACTACAATTCATTGGTAGCATCCACTTTGCACATCTTTCCCACACTGCTGACCAACGTCTCTCACGCCCCGACTCATCACATCATACTTATGTACAGTAGCGGACAGTGAAATCCGGACAACCTGTGGGTTTGTATTTAAAACACGATTGTAACCGACAGGTGTAACGTGCTCTGTACACGTTTTATAACAACTTTCAGGTTTTTTTTTTAATAGTTTCAAAGTTTTTTTCATGCTTGTGCTTCGTTAAAGCTTAAATATGCCAAAATTTGAAACGAACTGCAAAAAAGAAATATTTTTAATTTGGGAAAAGAAAATATGACCATTCGGGAAATTAGTGATATAGTTGGCTTCAGCAAATCTTCCATGGGAGAGTTTCTAAAAAATTTCAATGAAACAAGGTCTCTTAAGAGAAAAACTAGCTCTGGAGCAGAGAAGAAGACACAAGGGAAGATCGTGTGATAGAACGTATCAGTTTGAGGAATCGTTTCAAAACTGCTGAGGAAATTAAAGTGCATTTATTTAAAAATGTCCATACGGAAGTTAGCGCAAGAACTGTTCGTCAAAAGTTTCAAGAGGTTGAATTGAACGCTCAGGTATCATAGAAGAGACCAAAGAATTTAGCAGAATTGAATGAAATTTTCGAAGAAGCGTGGTATAACGGTATTGGAGCAGGAACAATAAGAAACTTGCCCGAGCTTATAAAAGCCGTTATAAAAAGGAAAGGACGTTTGAAAAAATACTAAAAAGAGTGTTGTTGTATATAATAATGTTTCCTTTAACTAAAACTAAAAAATTATTTCCCTAATATAAATAAAAAAAAGTTATTTCCGTTTATAATGTTAGCCACCAAAATGATAAAATATCCAAATATAATAAAAAAATTTTATAAGTGCAATTCACATCATTGACTTTTTTACGCTTAATGCTGATGAACTAAATATATATATTATTGTTTTAAAATAAAAAATTTAAACATTCCCCTAAAATAATAAGGAAAAACTATTACTTTTTAGTTGTCCGGATTTCACTGGCCGCTATTGTACGTACGCAGTAAAATTTAACACAATAGCAGCTCGTAGCCAAGCACACAACAAGATGTTAGCCATTATAAAATGTTTTTGTTGACCGTAATATGCTTGCATGCGTTGGTAAGGCTAAATAGAGGAAATAGGCATTTTACTTTATCCATTCACCGAAAGGCAGTCAGCCAATGTCTGTGAATGGTGCCGATATCTGGCTTTTGGCTGCTAATCGTTGATGTGTTGTTAACTTGTTTTTGCTATTTCATTGAACGCAATTGGCGGAAGTAATGGTAGTCGTTCCACCATCTGCGGCGGTATTGTGACGGATGTTGCATAGACAATTCATGTGATTAAAATTTGTATTGTCATGTTGATGACTGTGATTTAGTTAGTAAGCATCCACGCTCAACAGCTGTATATATGAAAGAGTAAATGCTTTACCTCTCTAGTTTGCATTGACCACTAATATGTTATAGTTTTTGTAACTTGAACATCGGTATCGAGCTGATACGCGAAATTTTGCTCAGGTTATTTTCTCTCTATAAATCTGCTTACTTGGTGAAACTAATTTTGGCTTACTATAACCTTTTTTGAAAACGGTTCAATTTGAATAGCGGTATAAACTAGGAAGAAATTATTTAGATCACATATAACTGGTTTATCAAAATCAAGAAAATAATATTTACTATACCCTTTTCTGCTATAAGAAGTGTAGCTGTAAACAATATTAAAGTTTGGGTGCAGCCGAAGTTAACGTTATTTCTTATTTTTACTACCTTTAACAATTTATATATGTATACTGATAATTTTCCTTAGAACTTTAGATTTTTTAAATTTAATAATGAACACTTCGGTTGAGCGGTATGGATATTAGAATGTCCACTTCTTTCTTAGTATATGTTTTTGAAAACGCCATCTTAGCTAATAGCTTCTGGCGTATAAGCTTTATAGCTTCAAACGTTAACAAGCACTTTATTTTAAGTTTAAACAGTGCCTAGATCACACTGATTTACAAAAAAGATCATACTGATTTTGCTCATAAAAACAAACATTTAAAAGTTATACGCAGTTAGATTTATGCATTAAATGCATTTATACGAGTGATTTATTAATTATGTGTTGCTCATACGACGTGGTGTACTATGTGAATGCAGTATGTTTGACGATTAGAACTAAATATTGTTCGCAAGGTGCTGGATGGTAGCGGGTTGAACAAAGTATGCAAAGTGTTCAAACCAGCTGGCGGCAACCTTACAATAGCATAGCAGAGATATTGCGAATTGAAGACAACTTTTTTAAAGGGTGATTCATTTCGAGGTTGCCCATTTTTGTAAAAGAAAAACACAGAAACTTCAAATCTAATGGGAGTGTTAATTATTATTCGAAATGGGTGTTAATTATTATTCGAAATAGATTATTTACGATGACTCGTTCGAGCATTTCAACTGATAACAGGTGAATAACATGCGTGATGTTTTTCTCCAAAGCTTGATCAAAGTCGGATTATCCGCATAGATTTAAGACCTTACTTATCTCACGCTCTTGGTGGCCAATCGGCTGGCTGAAAATGTGAAGTTATCTGCTCACCGAAGTATTCTCTCAATAAATCTATTGATTGATGCGATTTGTGGCAAGTGACACCGTTTTGTTGAAACCAAATGTTGAATGCGGCCTTATCGCTGAACAAAAGTTGAGTTCATAGAACGAAGAGATGTCACTTGGGAAGGTCGAGTGGTTTTAGTTCACGCACAAGCTGTATTTTGTACGCTGTCACTTTTAAATCTCGACATAAAATGCGACTCACGCGTAATTTATAAAAACCTAACATACTAATATACAATCAATATACTAACATAGGTTGTCAACAAATTCTTGCGGTATTATTGAAATGGTTTATAACGGTCTGATGACTCATGCCTAGCTCTTGACCGATGCTACGGCTGCTACTATGCCGGTCTCTTGCGACCAATTTAGCGATTTTATCGCAATTTTCGACGACAGGCCTTCCGGAGCGTGGGGCATCTTCGACCACCTCTACACCAGAACGAAAACGTTGAAACCATCGTTGTGCGGTGGAAATGGAAACAGTATCGGGTCCATAAACTGCACAAATTTTATTGGCGGCTTGAGATGCATTTTGCCTTTATCGTAGTAGTACTGTAAAATATCCGTATTTTCTCTTTATTTTGCTTATGTTTGCGACGCTATAACTACGAACGACTTAAAAGAAACGGCAATCAATCAAACACGTGTTAGCGCGTGAAATAAGCTTTCCAAAAAGATATAGTCTGAGCAGATGCGACGAATAAAACTATAACTACGCTCCAACTAGGGAAAATACCGCAAGACTTCTTTGACAACCTAATATTATAAGATGCAAATAAATATTAAGTAATTTTATTTTTTTAATACATCTTTGGTAATGGAAGCTTGTAAAAATTTTTCAACACAGAAATGACCATCAACCAAAAAGCTAAATAAAACAACAAATGTTAATATCTATGTGTGTTAACTATATATTACTATTGTCTATATATTCTCTTATGAGCACACCAGCATGCACATTAGGCATATAACTTTTTACAATTTTTGCAAATACGAAAAACGGCATACCATAGTCGAATAGAGAATAAAAAAGTAGAACCCCATTATTTTTTTTTTTTGCGAAATTGCAAAAAAGTTTCCGCGCAAAACGAAATTACTTTTTTATCAGAACTGCTGAAAAAAGAAAAAAAAGTTTTGTACACTGTACACGTTTTTCTTCATAATAATAGATATTTATTTAACTAATAATCTTCCTATTATTCCAAATGCCTTTTAATGGACCTAAGGGAAGTGCCCCACCCACCCCAAACTACTTTTTCTTCAGAAAATTCTGATTCAATATAATAATAACACAGCTGTGCGCGCGACAATATCTTTTCATCTGACGAGATGAGAGCGTAGTTACATACTTCTTCTCTTTTATTTAATGTTCTCTATGCAAGAATGATAAAAGAAAGATTACGATAGTTGAATGATTTCCCGTTAGATGAAGAAACAAAGCCACCTTCAGTTGTTAAAAAAAATTTTGACTTTTTTAGAAATCCATTTTTGCGCGGAACGTTTTTGAACTGAAATCACTTAAAAAAGTGATATTCATTACTTGTACAATATCTGCCACCACGTGGTGGTATGCCAAATTTTTCGTCAAAAATTTGTTATATGCCTAATGCACATATTTGTTTTTCCGCTTGTATTTAAAATTTTATGAACGCTGCGAACACTGCGATTGTGAGCTATTACAAATATATGCTTAATGGGAGCGCGTGACTGCAATCAAATACCGCTTTTGAAATGCATCTTAAAATAAAAGCCGTTAATTTTATTAAGCTTATAAAAAAAAATAAAAACTGTTCGCTTTATAATTTCGTTCGAAAGAGTATATCTTTAGAAAGAAAGCATTATTCGATATTAGATTTTATCTGCCGTCGTTTTCTGTTATATTTTATTTCTGTTGGACTTTTGAATTAAGTTATTGAAAAATACACCTAAAGAACGGTGTAATCGGTTGCTTAGCTCCCTAGTTGTGGGGATTTTTGTTATACTTTGAAATCTCTCATTCAACATGTGAATTACAAATTATCGAAGATCGAGTTTAAAAAATTTCAATTTATTACCTAAAAAAGTTTTTGCGGTAATTTTCGACTGCTTAAATTTCAAATTTTGTAATACGTAGAAAACTATTTTTCAGTATTTATATAACAAGATGGTATCTTAAATATATGTACTAATGCATGTAATCATTGAAATTTAAAAAACATAGGCAAAAGTGCAATGATATACTTTTTTTTGAAGTATTTTTTTATTAGAGAGAAATGGGTTACTAAACCATTTTTGAAAGTAATCTGGACAAAGTGTATAGTGTAAAGCACAAAATAGTAAATATGATGCAACGTTTAGTAATTTGTATGACATAAAGGTTTATCATGATGTTTTAGAAATGATTTCAAGAATGAAACACCTCTCGAATAAATTCCAACCGGGAAGCCCTGCTGTGTTAAATAAAACGATGTTGATAGACATTCGACGGGGCCACGACGCGAGATAAGGTGTAGACAGAAAAACTTCCTCCAATAAAATGATTGTTTCGTTGATGTATGGCATGTAGCGATGTTTTATTGGAATCAAAGGTTACCCACATCAACATCTCCTAACCCAGGCGCGAAAACGTAATTAATTATTGCTCCATGGCGTTTAGCATTGAACAGCTTCATTTCTGAAGAAGTATGAACCAATGGTATTCCCTGACCATTGAATACACCAAAATGTGACTTTCAGAGGATGTAGCGGCATCTCAGGTTGGCTTATTGGTAATCATCAGTAAAAATACGTTAATTTTGTTTACTGAATCGTGGAACTAATCGTTTACTGCACACTGACTGGCACCTCTGAGGATGTACATTATCCTATAGAGTAAACGTAGTGCGAAACGCATCCATGGTTACTCTCCAAGGCGAAGTACATAAGTGGGTATTTTATGAATTGCAAACCAAGCTAAGTACATATACGGTAATAAACACCAGGTAACAACTGGATTACATATAGTATAGATATCTTTCCAATGGGTCGCAAGCCGCGCTTTTCCACGTCACTTTCGAATATCACACTACAACAGCATACAAAACGTTTGCTCATAAAATTTTTCCGCCATCATAAAATTTTTATTGTTTTATATATTTTAGTTTTCCTCAAGATCTGCAGCCACATACTTCAATTGAAGGTGAACTGAGCAATCAAGTTAGACATAAGGTTATAAATATATAATTCATGGGATGACGAGAACATTTGAAGTCCGGTTAAATGTCTGTCCGTCTATCCGTGCAAGCTGCGTAGAATTGAGATACCGTAATGAAACTTGGTGTATGTATTACTTGCCAAAAAGATGGGCGTAATCGGACAACTGCCACGCTCACAAAACCCTATTAATTGAAAACCTATAAAATGCCATAACTAAACACTCAGCTAGGATATAAAGCAATAAATTTTACAGAAGATTGACGAAGAACGCGATATTTATGTAGGTGAAAAGCCATATCTCGAAACCCAACCGACTTCACCCAAATTTGGTATCTAATATTATTCTGCATTAGAAAATGGGTGAAATAAGACATAAATCACGGCTACTCCCTATATAACAAAATAAAAAAGTTCATCTGATGCTTTTGCTTTCCATTATACAAATCAAAATCCGTTCAAATTGTCTGGATATTTTTTTTTTTCAAATAATGCCCAAAAGTTATTTCATCTTACGCCAAGAAATCGATAAAATCAGACTTTAATTTTTCGGGAACCATGACATCAAATACAGGGACCCCAGTACAAATGGCTGCCTGTTTCCCGAAATTTCGGTCAATCTGAAGATATATTATTGAAGTTCGGGAAAGTGTTTCCTTGATATGAAATGTGTATACCCGAACTTAGCTCTTCCTTACTGGTTTAAGTAGTTTAAGGAAGATGGAGTCATGTGTAGAATTCACGCAAGTGAGGAAAGTTCTCTGATCGCCATTCACTTGGGAGTGGCCAGAAACGAATATTTTACATACGACTGAAGCAGCTTATGACTTCCGGGCTTTGACCAAGTATCCTCTGGGTAGCCTAAGAACATCTGTTTGAAGGTGAGCTAAAGTAAGAAGGCGAAATATTCCCTACTTAGGGTTGTGCGCTGGGTTTGGGACCCGCCACGTAAAAAAACACACCCCCAATGAAAGGAAACAACATGACTCGGATAGTGACCCCCCTTTTGATGACGACCATGGCAAACGAAATAAGGACTACGAGTTGAGGGCATGCACCTGGAATGTCCGGTCCCTTAATTGGGAAGGTGCCGCTGCCCAGCTGGTTGATGTCCTCGTGAAAATAAAGGCTGACATCACCGCCGTCCAAGAAATGCGATGGACGGGACAAGGACAGAGACAAGTAGGTCTTTGTGGCATTTACTACAGTGGCCATATAAAGGAGCGCAAGTTTGGTGTTGGATTCGTGGTGGGAGAGAGACTCCGTCGCCGAGTACTATCAATCACTCCTGTGAATGAACGTCTAGCCACAATCCTCATCAAAGCGAGGTTCTTCAACATATCGCTGATTTGCGCCCACGCCCCGACGGAAGAGAAGGACGATGTGACCAAAGATGCCTCCTACGAGCGCTTGGAGCACACCTATGAGCGCTGCCCCCGCCACGATGTCAAACTCGTGCTTGGCGACTTTAACGCCAGGGTGAGCAAAGGTATCTTTGGTACGACGGTCGGTAAATTCAACCCGAATGCTGTTGAGGCTGATTGACTTTGCCGAGGCTCGAAATATGGTACTAGTATCAAGCAGAAGAAAATACATCAGGCTACCTGGCTGTCTCCGGATCGAAAAGCCACCAATCAGATCGCTCATGTCGTGATAGATGGAAGACACGTCACGTGCGTATCGCAACGTTGCGATCGACCACGACACGTGCGGGATGGGATAGATACCGAGAGTTAAAGAGGGAAGCGAGGCGCATTTGTAGACAGAAAAAGAAAGAGGCCGAAATGCGTGAGTATGAAGAGCTTGATAAGGTGGTCGACAGAAGTAAAGCTCGAAAATTCTACGAAAAAATGCGGCGGATTACAGAAGGTTTCAAGACCGGAGCATACTCTTGTAGAACCTTCAAAGGTGATCTAGTCACAGATGCCCAAAACATACTTAAATTATGGAGGGAACACTTCTCCAGCCTGCTGAATGGCAGTGAACGCACAACGCCATGAGAAGGCGAACCCTCCAATCGATAACGATGGAGCAGACGTTCCATTAACCGACCATGAAGAGGTTCGAATAGCAATTGCCCGCCTGAAGAACAACAAAGTGGCAGGGGCCGACGGATTGCCGGCCGAGCTATTCAAACACGGCGGCGAAGAATTACAAGGAGCATGCATCAGCTTCTTTGCAAAATATGGTCGGACGAAAGCATGCCCATCGATTCGAATTTAAGTGTGCTATGCCCAATCCATAAAAAAGGAGACCCCACAATCTGCGCCAACTACCGTGGGATTATCCTCCTCAACATCGCATATAAGGGTCTATCGAGCGTATTGTGTAAAAGATTAAAGCCCACCGTCAACAAACTGATTAGACCTTGTCAGTGTGGCTTTAGACCTGGCAAATCAACAACCGACCAGATATTCACCATGCGCCAGATCTTGGAAAAGCCCCGTGAAAGGAGAATCAACACTCACCACCCCTTCGTCGATTTCAAAGCTGCTTTCGAGCTGCCTTTATGCCGCGATGTCTGAATTTGGTAGCCCCGCAAAACTAATGCGGTTGCGTACACTGACGTTGAGCAGCACCAAAAGCTCCGTCAGGATTGGGAAGGACCTCTCCGAGCCGCTCGATACCAAACAAGGTTTCAGACAAGGCGACTCCCTATCGTGTGACTTCTTCAATCTGCTGCTAGAGAAAATTATTCGAGCTGCAGAACTTAATCGAGCAAGTACAATCTTTTATAAGAGTGTACAGCTGCTAGCGTACGCCGAGGATATTGATATCATCGGCTTCAACACCCGCGCCGTTAGTTCTGCTTTCTCCAGACTTAACAAGGAGCAAGCAACGCAAATGGGTCTGGCAGTGAACGAGGGCAAGACGAAATATCTCTTGTCATCAAACACACAGTCGTCGCGCTCGCGACTTGGCTCTCACGTCACTGTTGACAGCATAACTTTGAAGTTGTAAATAATTCGTCTATTTAGGAACCAGCATTAACACCACCAACAATGTCAGCCTGGAAATCCAACACAGGATTACTCTTGCCAACAGGTGCTACTTCGGACTGAGTAAACAATTGAAAAGTAAAGTCCTCTCTCGACGAAGAAAAGCCAAACTCTATAAGTCGCTCATAATTCCAGTCTTGCTATATGGTGCAGAGGCTTGAACGTTGACAACAACCGATGAGTCGACGTTACGAGTTTTCGAGAGAAAGGTTCTGCGAAAGATGCGCATTGGCCACGGCAAATGTCGCATTCGATGGAACGATGCACGAGATATCCGACGACATTGACATAGTTCAGCGAATTAAACGACAGCGGCTACGCTGGCTAGGTCATGTTATCCGGATTGATGAAAACACTCCAGCTCTGAAAGTATTCGACGCAATACCCGCCGCGGGAAGCAGAGGAAGAGGAAGACCTCCACTCCGTTGGAAGGACCAAATGGAGAAGGACCTGGCTTCGCTTGAAATATCCAATTGGCGTCACGTAGCGAAGAGAAGAAACGACTGGCGCGCTGTTGTTGAGTCGGCTATAATCGCGTAAACGGTGTCTACGCCAGTAAAGAAGAAGAATACTTGTTTAAGTAGCTTGTGTAAATCGAATTTTTTAGAAGTAATATATGTAATTATCTTTGGGTAGAGTGTTTTATTAGGTCATAAAAGTCATCATAAAAAAATATGAACACTCAGAAAAAACCGATGGGATCGAAAATTGTCTAATATTCAATATTCATACCGTTTCTATTCGCCTAAGATATGCTAATTGTCTTTTTGACCTTTTTCTTATGCAACTACGTTATTTCTGAAATTGTAAGTCTATTTTTCTTTTGAATCTGTTGTAAAAATAAGCAATGTTTGTATTAATATAAAAATAAATGATTCAAACTTCAAATAGCTCGTGACATTAGTGATTAGAGTGCACGTATTATTATTAAAAACTATACGAACTTTATTCTCTAAATCGAAAAAAGTAAAACCTCGTCATGAACGGCAAATTAAATGCATGTCCATTACTGATCATTTTGAACATGCTGGAACAATGCTCTCAATATTTTATGAACTACTCGGGTAAAAATAACTATGTATATGTTCTATACAAAATGTTCTGAATAATCTTGGATTACGAACACGACGTCCAGCCAAAAAACACTTCTCATTACCCGAATGAAGAAACAGTGGGTATAAAGGGTAGAATCACACAAAACTTGGACTACATCAGACTGTATTATGTTATTTTTCCGAGGAATCCAAAGTCGTAGAAAAGGCGACTGATTTGTTTTTAGAAAAGCTGTGGTTTACAACCGCTATTGCCCTATTTAATAGTTTGGTTTACTATAATAAACCAAGTTTGGCGTTGAGCAGATTATTATTCTTTAAGATTTCGTGAATGCCGAAAAATTAATTGTAATTTTGAAAAAGGCGTTTTTGCAACTATTGAAGATAGAGCCAAAACGGTTAACCAAGCACAAATAGCTATTGAAACGATGTGGAATGAGGAAATTAATGAACATCATTTCTAACGTTTGTTTGAATCCGTACTATTGTGAATAGCCGAGGTTATTAGGAGGGGTGTTCTTCAATATATTAAGCATTTTTTAACAAATAATTTTATTTTGCTTTGTTATGTATTTTATTGTTAAATACAGAACATATTAAACGTAAAATATGCAAACAACTCGTTTCTTGGGTTTGTTAGGTGTATGTGCTTAAATTTTCCACTAAAACAAATGTTAAATTACTATATATGTTTATTATATCAACTTTGTAAAGCGTGCGTCTGCGTGCGTTCTTTTCGCCGAGTGAATTTCATAAAAATATTTTTAATTATGTTGAATCAAAAAATCGAAAAAGTTTTTTATTCTAATATTCAACGTAAAAGTGGTTTAACATATAAGTTAACATAGCAGCTAGTATCCCATATGCTGCTACTCTTGAAATATGTGCTGGGTTAATTTGTCTACCTAGAGTGCTAATGACCATTAAATGAAATGCTTTTGATAACAGAGTATCAAAACCGGCTTAGCACTTTATTTGTTTTTACTTGTGCGGGCGGCTTAAAACAATGGGACTTTGCTAAGGAATGCGGAATTACGGTACATTAATAGCATGATGTTTAATAATAGGCTAGAGTTAAAAGTATTTAATATTAAGTGAGCAGTTGTAAAGTTGGAGTGAAGAAAGCGAGTCATATCGCAGTAAATAAAAATCTAAATAAAAAACAATTTGTAACTGGCGCCCAACGTGGGGCTGAAAAGAACTAAGGACTCAAAAATCTTTAAGGATCTGATTGACTTGTATCAACATAAAAAATCCGACTATAAAGAGACGAAGAAGCCTAAAATTCTAAGGACCACACCTTCATTTATTAAAAACTTGGATCTGGATGACGTGTATCAACATATAAAACCCTACCAATAAAATAAGACGAGGAAGCTTGAAATTCTAAGGAGCTGACTGTACTACATTGATATTTACATATTAAAAAACTGTAAGTGCTCTTTCAAACTATTTTCAAGTGGTTTTCAGTAAATTCTACTATAAAAATATTAGATAAGAAGCAAAATTCTGACAAGTGAATTTTACTAATTAAAAAAAGTTTATAAAGGTTTTTTTTATTTAACCTGTTATTAAACTCCTAACTGCCAATCAAAATTCTGAATAACTTATAAAAGTGTATTGAATCTTGACATTCTCTTTTTTTAATGAAGTAAATTTTCAAACATTTTTTATTTTTGCTTGCTTGTACAGGGTAGGCCATTTAAAGTTGACCCATCTGCCAATGCTGTAACTTTTAACAGCGCTGACAAATCGGCTAATATCATACCGCGTTAGAAGCGTCATTCGAGGACAATTTATACCATGGAACAGTACACTCCAAAAGAACGCGCTGAAATTGTTCAGCTTTATATTCAAAATAACTTTTCAATTGTGTTAACTCAACGTGCGTTTCGCAAAAAAAAATAAAGTGAAAAGTGCTCCAGTTAAGAACACAATTAAGTCTTTATACGCAAAATTTGTGAACACCGGTAATCTCAGTAATGCCAGTCATGCATCCAGACAACGCACAAGACGTTCTGATGAAAATATCGAAGCTGTACGAGCCAGTATTGAGGAGACTCCATCGACATCGAGTTATCGCCGCTCTCAGGAATTAGACATCTCTCGCACCACTCTCCGACGCATAATTCATAAAGATTTGAAGATGTTTCCATATAAAATTCAAATGGCACAAAAACTAAACCCAGCTGATTATCCGCGACGCCTTAATTTTGGCAAATGGGCCATCGAAATGGCTGAAAACGAACTTGACTTTTGGCGAAAACTCATCATGTCAGACGAGGCACATTTCTCGTTGAATGGAGGCGTAAACAAGCAAAATTGCCGATTTTATGCCACCGAAAATCCTCAATTAATTGAAGAACAGCCTCTTTACGACCAAAAAGTAACAGTTTGGTGCGGTGTTTGCGCGAATATGATCATCGGACCGTATTTTTTCGAAGACGATGATGGAGCCACGACAACAGTCAATAGGGGAGCGTTATCGAGCCATGATAACGGATTTTGTGATACCCATTATTCGCGAAAATGACATGGATAACTTCTGGTTTCAACAGGACGGGGCTACATGCCATACAGCTCGACCAACAATCAATTTATTGCGACCATTTTTCCCCGGGCGATTGATATCGAAAAATGGTGATGTTGACTGGCCACCGAGATCACCAGATTTGACGCCACCAGACTTTTATTTGTGGGGTTATTTGAAATCCAAGGTATACGCTAATAAGCCAAAGACCTTAGCTCAACTGAAAGCCAACATTCGACGTGAAACAGCCGCCATATCATCCGAAACATTGGCCAAAGTCATGGAAAATGTCGAAAAAAGAGTGCATTTAGCTGTCAAAGCTAAAGGTGCCCATTTACGCGATCTAATTTTTAAATATTAGCTGAAACAAATCCCCTTGGACCAAAATAAATTATTTTTGAAATGAACAAAAAACATTGTTTTCTTTTGTTCTTTTTTTTTAGAAACAAATGGGTCAACTTTAAATGGCCTACTGTATTTTCCGATTCGAATTTTCGGTGCTAGTTAATATTATAAAATTTAACTTAACTCTGAAGTGTCGCTTTTGTGAATTATTGCTGTCAAAGCAAATATATTCGAAATATACTTTGTTGAATATACTTAAGAATCTGTATTCAAATTATTTTTTCCATTTCGAAGCGCTATAATTGATCTGTTCGCGGTGATTTCTAAGCCTTTCACGTAATAGATTTTTTTTTTTTTTTTTTTTTAAATTTTGGACGGCAAGAAGACCTTTCTCGACAAAATGTATTTAAACAAAGACCAAGTGATAGAAATTGTCAATGAAAGTAATGAGCGTATTAAACAGGAGTTAGTCGAACAGTTAGGTAGTTTAGCTCAAGCAATTGGTCGCCTCCAACCTCCAAGTTTTGAGTCGTACCAACCAGTTTCAATTAACCCTTTAGCTGCAGAACATAATGCAAGCCTAGACTTAATAAAATCGCTACCCGAATTCAAGGGTGATTCTATGTCTTATCCAGCTTGGCGAAGTGCAGCAGTATTCGCCATGAATTATTATACAGAGGGATCCGAGAAATACTATGTAGCCATGGGTATATTAAGAAATAGAATTGTTAGTTCGGCCAACTTTATTCTTTCCTCCTTCAATACTGTTCTAAATTTTAAAGCTATTTTAGCCAGGTTGGATCAGGAGTATTCAGATAAGAGACCATTGTATGTTCTGGAAAACGAACTTAGTATCCTCAGACAGGGAAATTCATGTATTGATGACTTTTACAGCAAAGTGGAAAAACAACTTTCTCTTATAATAAATAAACATATTATGAGCCACACTGGTAGGAATGACATAATTGCAGCTTTGAATGAACGAGCCAGGGAAAATGCTCTACGTGTGTTTATATCAGGGTTACATCGCCTAATGTGTGATATTCTCTTTTCCGCTAGACCTAAAAACCTACCTGATGCCCTTGCCATTGCTCATACCTACAAACCAACCATAGGCGAATGCAGTTCGCGGAAACCTTTGCGGTAGGTAACACGTTTCGACCAAATAGGCCAGCTTTAATGCCTCAGCGCCAAGTCATGGATCATAATAACCCATTGTTCCCACGCATCAATCACAGTACCGTAACCAGGCCAGCTTCCATGGAAGTCGACAATGGCACAAGTTTCTATAAGCAGAGGACTAACCCTCAAAATACCACAAGCGTACCACAACATAACTCATCGCAACATCAAATGCCCAAATATATTGGTGAACCACAGCTCTTAAATTCCGATTTTCCAGTAGCGTTCAAACGTTCCCATGACCAATTACATTCGGGTCGCTCACCATTTCGAAAAATTCAAAAAGTTAATTTTATGCCAGAAGAAACAAGTGTTTTTTTGGACGACGAAAAATATAAAGACTGCACTGGTAGCTTTTATTACGAAACTGATTATTTAAACGAGTATGGAAATAACTATATTTCTAATAATGATCAAAATATTAGTGATGAAAATACCGGTGAGGAAATTAATCATTTAAACTGATATCGCTCCTGCCGTTTATTACAAAAAAAGACAAAAACGGCCAGGAGCTGAGAATTCTGATAGATACAGGCACGTCAAAAAATTACATCAAGGACCTTCCTTTTATTCAAGGTATTAAACCCTTGGATAAACCTTTTAAGTTGTCGTCAATAAACGGACAAAATATAATTAACCGAAAATACCTAATTAACATTTTAGATAATACCTCTACGTTTTTCTTGCTTTCGAATCTAAAAACGTTCGATGGTATCATAGGGTATGATTTCCTAAAAAACATTGATGCGAAAATTGATACTGGTAAGGGGTATTTATTTTACCGAAACGGTAAAGTTAAATTACAATACTTATCGTGTAATCAGGTTAATTCAATTGTAATAGAAGAAGAGTCTGTACCTCCGTTAGTTAAAACGAGATTTCGTAAAATTATAGAAAAGAACAGTGACGCTTTCGCCGATCCTAATAGGGCGTTGCCATATAATACCACTGTAAAAGCCAAAATTCGAACAGATATTAATGACCCGATATATAGTAAAAGTTATCCATACCCGATTTCTGTGGCTCCATTCATCAATAACGAAATAAAAAATTTACTCAGAGATGGTATAGTTAGGGAATCGTGTTCGCCATACAATTCTCCGGTTCACGTAGTTAGCAAAAAAGGTTTTGATGAAGATGGTAAACCTAAATTAAGGATGGTGATAGACTTCAGGAAATTGAACGAGAAAACAATCGCAGATCGATACCCCATACCGGATACAACCGTAATCTTGGCCAACTTAGGTAGATCCAAATTTTTTACAACATTAGACCTTAAGTCAGGGTTCCATCAAATTTTATTAAGTGAGGAAGACATACAGAACACGGCGTTCAATATAAATAATGGAAAATACGAATTTTGTAGGTTGCCTTTTGGTCTGAAAAACGCACCAAGTATTTTTCAGAGGGCCATTGATGATATTTTACGTCAGGAAATAGGAAAATACTGTCATGTTTATGTCGATGACATAATTATATATTCCCCAGACGAAGAGTCACATTTACATCACATCGATTGTATCCTTCAGAAACTCGAAAAAGCGGGAATGAGAGTGTCTGTCGAAAAATCGAGATTCTTTAAAAATGAAGTGGAATTTTTGGGATTCCTTGTATCTGAGAAAGGCATTAAAACTTGCCGAGATAAGATTTACGACATCATAAACTATGAACAACCAAGAACTCTTCGAGCACTACGTTCATTTCTTGGTTTATCTGGGTACTACCGCCGTTTTGTGAAAGATTATGCTGCCATTGTAAAACCATTGACAGTTTATCTTCGCGGCGAAAATGGACAAGTGGGTGCCAAAAGTTCCAAAAACGTTAGAATAGATTTTGACCCAGACGCCCTATGCGCATTCGAAAAATTAAAAAAAATATTAGCCTCCGAAGACGTGCTTCTCCAATATCCTGACTACCAAAAACCCTTTGAGCTTACCACGGATGCTTCCTCTTCTGCCTTAGGCGCAGTTTTATCGCAAAACGGGCGACCTATAACGATGATATCACGAAAACTTTCTGCTAGTGAACAAAATTATGCCACCAACGAACGGGAGCTATTAGCAATTGTGTGGGCATTGAAGAAACTTCGCCACTACTTGTACGGAATTAAGGACGTCCACATTTTTACTGACCACCAACCGCTAATATTTGCTATGTCTGAAAATAATCCCAATTCCAAGATGAAGAGGTGGAGATCATTTGTAGAGGAATTTTCTCCTACTTTTCATTTTAAACCCGGAAAAGACAATAAGGTAGCTGACGCACTTTCGCGACAGTTTGCCTACACTTTGAATGATAACGCCTCTAACGAAACCGTGCACAGCGAGGAATCTTCTACCAATACAATTAAAACGGTTAACTGTCCAGTCAATCAATTTAAAACTCAGCTTGTGCTCTCAAAGTCTACCTCATTTAGTAAATGCGCCAAAATACTATTCCAAAAATATATTCGCTACACAATAACATTTACCACTATTGAAGATCTCTTACAATGTTTAAAAGACGTCATAAATACAAACACCACAAATGCAGTCCATTGCGATCTTCCAACCCTAGCAGAAATACAAAATACATTAGTATCGGCCTTTCCTGGTACTAAATTTCTCCATACCGAAATCATGGTCATAGATTTACCTAATAAAATGATCAGTTAGAAGTGATAGCAACAGAGCATAATCGAGCTCATCGTGGCTTACACGAAAGTTTTCACCAAATTTCCAGTAACTATTTTTTTCCAAACATAAAAAAGTTATTGAAAACAATGATTGCTAACTGCAAGATATGCTTGGAAAATAAATACCAACGTCAACCACCGTATCCGGGGAAATTTGGGAAATCTCCTATTCCAAACCTTCCAGGAGAAATTCTCCATTTAGACATTTTTTTTACTGGTAAGCAACTTTTCTTGACGTGTGTAGACAAATTTTCTAAATTTGCTATCGTAAAGCCAATTGCTTCAAGGACAACAGTAGATGTTAAGAATGCTTTATTAGAAATTTTGTTAGTATTTAATAACACAAATACCATCGTTTCTGATAACGAGAAGGCGTTTCAATCGAATACCATAAAATCGTTACTTAGGGATAATTTCGGAATAGATCAATTTTTTGTACCCACCCTTCATAGTGAAAGTAATGGTCAGGTGGAAAGGTTTCATTCCACATTATTGGAAATATCACGATGCATAAGAGAGCAACAGAAACTGGATGATGTAATTGAATTAGAACTCTTAGCGGCATATAAATATAATTACAGCATACACTCGGTAACCAAAGCGAGGCCAACCGATATCTTTCACAATTTCTCGGAAGAAAATCTAATTGAGATAAGAAAACGGCTACTTAAAACTCAGGAGAAAACTTTGCATAGGAATAATAAAGATAAAACAGTGAAAACTTATAATCCTGGAGAAAAGGTCTTTTTGAGGAGAAATAAAAGGCTTGGGAATAAATTCGATAAGGTCTTCGTGGAAAAAGTAATCGAAAAAGATCTTGGCACCACGGTTTTGATTAATGGAAAGAAAATTCACAAAAGCAATCTCCGTTAAGCGCAATTTCTATACTTTTTTATCATATGTAAGCACCATAAAGTAAAGAAAAAAAACCACTTCTTAATGATTTGAAACATCACATTATTTTTCGTAAAACATGTAAATAACATAATAACATGTAGCATAACTCTATTGAAAATTGAAGACCTAATTTTCATTCTAAATATTCTAAGTCTAAAACATTGATATCGATAGAATTTAAGCATTTAATTTGAATCATTATGTTTACATGCTCTGAAAAAAAGGTATCAGCACACCTAACGAACCGAGGACGTTTCGCACTTAAGATGGGGAGTAGTTAACATAGCAGCTAGTATCCCATATGCTGCTACTCTTGAAATATGTGCTGGGTTAATTTGTCTACCTAGAGCGCTAATGACCATTAAATGAAATGCTTTTGATAACAGAGTATCAAAACCGGCTTAGCACTTTATTTGTTTTTGTTTGTGCGGGCGGCTTAAAACAATGGGACTTTGCTAAGGAATGCGGAATTACGGTACATTAATAGCATGATGTTCAATAATAGGCTAGAGTTAAAAGTATTTAATATTAAGTGAGCAGTTGTAAAGTTGGAGTGAAGAAAGCGAGTCATATCGCAGTAAATAAAAATCTAAATAAAAAACAATTTGTAACTTATACAAAGATACACAATTATATTTACGTGACGGTATATAATTAAATTTACGGTCTACAAACAGTTATTAATCCGAAAGCTTAACAGTTAGCGCCACATCCTGTGTAGTCTTTAAAGTTAAGATTGCCATGCGGGCCTTTTAGATTGCTACTACATAAAAAGTTAGTGAAAGGGTAATTACGAAGTCTATAATGCCAGATGGAATTGAGTTACAAAGATATTTAGATTGAAAGTGCACCGTTGAGTGCGTTGTAATATAGGCCTCATTCTAGTAGTCTTAAATTGTTGAAAATTTTCCGTTATTTTTGTTTTTGTTACCAAAGAGTTCAAAATTCATATCTTGATAACTAAAAAAATTCTTAGCAGCATTCTAAAAAAAATTTTTTGTTCTGGATTACAATTTTGTCTTTGAAGTGCTTTATCTTTGCCCGCATTTTAATTCATCTTAGCTTACGATAGTTATTAAGCCATATTTGAAATTTGAGACTGACAAACCACTTCTTGCATCGTAAAACTTCACTGTGAACAAGTTTATCAGGATATAATAAATAAATAAAATTTAATGTGGTTGCCAATAATACAGCTTAATTATGAATATAAAATTGTATCTTTATATTTCAAAATTATTTCTGAAAGTGACCGCCGCGGACTTTCCGATTAAGTTCCCCCCGAGAGGCCCAATTTACGACCGGTGTTTTCAGCAATTGAGACCGTATGTTAATTCAGACACGAAAATTTATTATTTTGTAGCATTTTCCATTGATTGTTATTCAATGGGTTTTTAATTTTTTAAGGAATATGGATCAGTGACTTAGTGAGGATATAAAAGCATCTCTAAAATGTACTTACATACACTTAACGTGGTGCATCACGAGTCATGCTAACCCAACCATTGTTTTGATAATAAATTCACCTTATCTAGCATAAATCACCGAAAAATTAACTTATCGTATCTAAATCCAATTAATTAACTTTTAACAAGTTTCATTGATTATGTGATAAGATGAACGAATCAACGGGTAGAAAAAATGACGAAACTGAAAACCTTGGATTTTTATCGAGCGCACGGTGGAAAACTAAAGCCCCAAGGTGGGCCTTATTATTATTATTATTATTATTATTATTTTTTGATTATTTACTATACTCTTTTATATAATATTATATCTAACATAGTATGGCGTATTAGCGGCCACCGCAGGCCACGGCCACGCCTATCTTAAAGTAAGTTTAATATTATTACAATTGACTGATTAATCTAAGTTGTTCTGTGAATTAGAAAATTTGATGATTTAAACAATCTGTGTCCAAAAAGTAATAATGATAGAATTAGTATATTTTTTTGTTTATGTAATTTTATATGATAAGTTTGTATAAAGAACTCGGCAAAAATTTTACCCGCCTGTTTAACAAAAACATGTCTTTTTGAGTTATTTTTAAAGTCTGACCTGCCCACTGAAATTATTTAAATGGCCGCAGTATTCTAACGGTGCAAAGGTAGCATAATCATTTGTCTTTTAATTGAAGGCGGGTTATGAACGGTTGGACGTAGACGTATATATTAAATTTGGCTATTCAGCCTTTCCCTGCACTCCTACACTAGTAGCGATTAGATCTCGTAGGAGGAGATCGCTTTTAGTGCCGCTTGACTATCGCTGAGAATGGCTATCCGCTCATTGCGATAGTTGTGATGGAGGTTTATTTCTACACACAGACTTATAGCAAAAACGTCTGCCTGGAAGATGCTCGGGAACTTTCCCATGTGTATGGAGAGCTTAGTGTGTGGGCCCGCGATACCTGCACCGATTCCCTCCAACATTTTCGAGCCATCGGTGTACCACCACAACGTGCTATTCCTCAACATCAGCTCGAGATTGGAGTCGTTCCACTCGTCCTTGCTGCCGAGGGTGACCTTTGGGAGGAGGGCTATTGGTATATTGCCATTTATCTTTTCCATCCTCTGGGACGAGACTACCTTCACTTTGCAGAAGAATGTGCTTGGCTACCTGACCTATAACCAAATGAGGCGAAGTAAGTTCTAGCAGAACCTCCAGTCCCGCCGTTGGACAAGTGCGCATTGCGCCCGTCATGCAGACACACGCAGCCGCTACAGCTTCGATAGTTTGGTCTTTACCGAAGTCTGCGACGCTATTGAGGACCAGGCCACCGCCCCGTACGTAATTATTGGTCGCACTATCATGGTGTACAACCACCTAACGATCCTTGGCTTACAGCCCCAGGACTTGCGCGCCAGTCGATTGCACACCATAAAAATTTTTGTTGCTTTGACCAAGGTCAGGTCTACCACCACAAAGTGGAATTTAGCATGAGACCGAGGTATTTGACCTTGTTGGTCATCTCTGTCTATCTGCCACTAAGTGTGAGATTCCTGAGGCCATTATTTTCCTGAGTTATTTCCTGCAAACGAGCATGCCTTTAGTATGGCTAAAGCCTCGGCGGTGAATATGGAATAAAAGTCTGAAAGGAGGCCTCCTGAAATTATAGTATTGTTAATGTCGACGATGGCGAGGGCTGTTGCGATATTCGATTTTGTTGCATCGGTAAATATCCAGTTGTATGAGTTTAGTTTATAACTTTCTTCCAGAAATAGTTTTGAATTTTGAGTGTGGCTTTTTTTATGCAGATGAAGATTCAAGTTTATGGACATGCCTTGTAGTAGCCATGACGGAAAACCGGCTTTTCTTCTTGTTAATGTAGGTAGCTGTAGGTGAAGTTGTTTATGCAGTGATACACAGCGACGAATGGTGGATAGCACTTTATAAGTGCTCTTCGATTTGATTGCATTTGCAAAGCATTTATTTAATTGTAGGTTCGTTGTGTGTTGAGTTTTGGAATTAATTTTGCAGTTTTTTCAAACAATCTATCCTCTATTGAAGGTAATTCCGCTTCTGAGAGAATACATCTTGACGGTGAAGTGGAGAAAGCGTTTAAGCTACGGCAGATACCAGCGTGATATGGAGCATGAATTTCTTTTATGTTAGAATTGGCACTCCATCCGTAAATGGGGAGACCGTATTCCAACTTGGAGAGAATCAAAGCTCTGGTTGTATTAATAAGAGTATTTAAATGTATTTCTGAGAATTAAGAAATTTAATTATATTTAATCGAGATTCTAAGCTAGTCCTTAAGGTAATACAATTTTGATTAAAGTTAATATTATTGTCAAATATTACGCCAAGAATTCTTAAATTATCTACGAGTTCGATGTTAATGTTATTAGTTAGCGTATTACTAACCGTACAATGGTGCTTACGGCAGATGTCCTGAAAGACCTTGGAAAAGATATTCTTTACTTTGTTAGTATCTTTTATTTTGGTATAAATTATTACATCCTCTGCATAGACAGATATATGCAAGCTTTTATGATGCAGTACAATTGAGTAAAGTTTGTCGGATGCTATCATGAATAGGATCACTGATAGAGGGGAACCTTGTGGGATGCCGTTAAAATGTGGGAATGGCTTTGACAAAGTGTTGTTAACTCATACTCTGAATGATCGGTGGGCTATAAAAGCCTTTGTCGAGTTAAAGACTCTAGGTCCAACCTTCCAGAGTTTTAGTTGGTGAAGAATTGCATGTATTCCAACGCGATCAAAAGCTTTTTCGAAATCAGTCCCCAGAATAGTGGCATCGCGCTAGTATCTTTTCATAAAGTTTGCACATGTTGGTAAAAGGGATATAGGTCTACAGCTGTTTATGTCGTGGGTGGGTTTTTGTGGTTTAGGAATGGATATGATCACTGCTGTGGTCCACGTATGGGGGTATTTAGGGTGTTGCAGTATATCATTAAAAAGTTCAATGAACTTGTGTTTGGCTCAGAAATATCTTTAGATAATGTAAGGAGTGTTTGTTAGATTTTTAAAAATTTAAGTGGCGATTTGGGTGTGCCTGTTAGGCTTTTTATGTCAGCCCAGATTTTTTTTTGGCAAGACTTAAGATTGTTAAGTGTCATGTTGCGTTTGAAGTTTAACCAAAAAGTTTGTTTATCCTCCCGTAGTTTATTGAGTGAGCTACTCCACCAAGCTACGTTTCTTTTGTGGGGTGTGCCTTTTGTTTGTGGTATTGATGTATTCGCTGCTTTGTGGATTGCTTTGATTAACATGCCAACGCCTTGGTGGATGTTGGAATAATTGAAATTAATCAAATTATTAGATAGTTCGTTTTTAAATTTAACCCACTCCAAAACCCCAATATAAAACAGATGCTGCTAATCTGTTTTATATTTCAGTGTAAGTGTGATTTTTTCGGATTTATATTGTGTAGTAATGTTAACGACGATTGGATAGTGATCACTGCCGTGGAGAAATGTACGATTGCCCAATGGCATCTATAGCAAATTAGTGGTGGGACCATAGTTGGGTCAACATTTGTAAACGTCATATGTGTTGAAAAGTGGGTTGCCGAACCAACGTTAAGAAGAGTGAGTTTGGCTTTCTCTAAAAGGTTTTCTATCTTTTTACCACGAAAGTTGGTTGAGGTGTACTCCATGCGTTGAAGTCGCCATTGAGAATTAAAGGTATTTTAAAATGAATTAAGGGATTCAATAGGTCATTTACTGAAAAGTTTTGACAGGGAGGAATGTTTATTATTGCTATTTTTCTATGTAAATCTAGTTAAAGGGCGTCACATAAAATGTTTGATTTTAGTAGCATGTGTTTGTGTGGAATTTGGCGCTTTACTAAGAAACCAATTCCTTGTTTATTTAATGAATTAATATTTAGGTTTTTAAAATAACCAATATATGGTTTTGGAAAGATAATATTATTAGTGTTGTACGGAAAGTGTGTTTCCTAAATACTGATAACATCTGGGTTTTTCTTTAATTAGTAAAATAAATTCTTGATAGTTTTTAATGTATCCTTTCATATTCTGTTGCAGTATTTTAATAGTTATTTAATAGAGAGGAGAAAAATTGAAACAGATTTTATACGTAATAGGGAATAGAGAATCAGAGAGGCTTGACTACGAGTTAAGTTCTCATATTGATTTGTCCAATTCCTTTGTGTATATTTTGTGAGAAATTCCACAGCTGGTGGAGGGAGGTAATTTACCGAAATAATGTTAGTTGCTTTTCTAATTTCGTTTCTTTCATTTCTTTCGTTTCTTTCATTTTCGTTTTAATTTTTATTTTCATTTGTTGGGTTATTAGGTGTGAAGGGTAACTTCTGTTAAGGATAGAGTGGGAGCATTTATTGGTATTTTGTTTGGTTGATCTGTAATTTGTTTTGTGCTGGGTTTCGTCCACGGAGATAAAAGAGGAGACTGTTACTGAAGAGTAGCTGAAGGAATTAGTAAGGGGAGTTTGTTGTTTGTACAAAATTCTAGCTTCGCGCATGGAGCATTAGTTTCTAGTGCGAGTACTATGTTATGGGTTTTACTGTATTTTTTGCGGAAAGGGTTATACATTTTGAGTTTTGTGTTTGCACGACGGGAAGATCTGGCAATTTAAAGGGAGCTTTTTGATGTTGTTTTTTTCTTGTTTTTGGGCTTTCACTTAACAGAGAAAACATGTTCTCTCTTCAGTTGGGTAGCCCCGGGGCCACCCAAATGCGCCAAATCTTGGAAAGACCCGGGAAAGGAATATCGGCTATTTCAAAACTGCTTTTGACAGCAGATTTTTGTCGCTTTGTCTGAATTTTTTCAGATGACTGGTGACATTTATCGCTTGAACTTCAAAGGTCTTTTCATTAAAGGAAACTCATTCAAAGTCTATAATATAATATCTTTTCAAGCTGAGTACTACCTCAATATTTCTGATATATACTATGCTGACATTTCAAGGCAAGCCCAAAAGTCAAACACAGTGCATTTGGATTTTAGTCATCTCTTACGACAGACATACTTTAACGCGGAAAAATTCTTATCATTGATAACAGTCATAACTTCGAAGTCGTAGATATTTTCGTCTATCTTGAAACCAGTAATAATACCTACAACAAAATCAGAATCGAAATCCAGCGCAGGATACCTCTTACAAACAGGCGCTACTTTAGACTAAGTAAGCAATCGAGAAGTAAAATTTTCTCTTGCCGAGCAAAAACCAAACTCTATAAGTCACTTATTATTCTCCTCCTGCTATATGGTGCAGGTGCATGGACGATGACTACATCTGTGGAAAATTTATGGTTCTTTGCACATTGGCCACGGCGAATATTTGCATGTACGTGATATACAAAGGCATTGAGATAGTTCGGCGAATTAAAAAATAGCAGCTAAGCTGGCTTATCGGTCGTACGTATGGACGAAAACACTCCAGCTCTAAAAGTATTCGACGCAGTACCCGCCGGGGATAAGCAAGTGACACAGATAAGTGGCAAAGTTTAAATAGCTCAGAAAAATGCTTCTCTCATTATTCATATATGTATGTAGTTGTCCATAGTAAATGGGTGTTAATGCAATTGTTCCCTACTTGTTGGCTACACTATTCATTATGTCACGGCGTATACGCAAAACGTCGAAGTGACATCTTTTCTTTTTACTTTCCAATAAAAACGAAACTATTTTATTAAAATATCAAACCTTATACATTTTCTTGCCTAACCATTTATTTAATATATTTGTTAGTTTTAATATAATCATTTTTATCTAAAACGATAGACTTTAAGAAGTTTTCTTTTGTTACAAAAATCTCTAAAAGTTAGTATGTGGAGCAATATTACTTAACCCATTAATGACAACGTATGATGTATCATACGCAAAAAGAGCTTTTTTTAAAAATTCGTCAAAAATCCGAAATGCAATAAAAGCTTTCTATATTTGCAGTGTGAGCGAGATAAAAGTATTGTTGCATTAGAAAAGCTTTTTAATTGTCGCTTAAAGCTCATTTGTTTACAATTCTCGCGCCAATTTACGTAGCATTTTTCGGAAAAGTGAATAATGACTCGAAGGTGAGGTTTATATTTTTATAAATAGTAAGCGAGGAATTTGTATAACTTTAAATGTGCATAAACTTAAAGCTAAAACCCTAAGCTATCAAATGAATATAAAGTGCAGTGAAAAATTGAGCTCCGAAAGTGTTTTAACTATTTGTAAACTATTGTGTATGTTTTATCATACGTAAACGCTAGCCCAGTTTTTGCTATATGAAAATTCATTCCTAATATCTCCTTGTAGACAAGCAACAACTGAGGAGATAGTTGGATGGCTCCAAGATTTAAATGAAGACGATGATGCAGAGATTATAGAAAACATCAATAATGCCAATTTTATTGATGTGACTTTGCTCCCCCCCGAAGAACAGGAGTTATCCGATTGCGATGACGCAGATGAAGACGATGAAGGTACACTGGGTGATTTGGGTCGTGGAGTTCTTAAAAGGGCATGTGAAATAAGAATTGATAACTCAGAAGTGGAGGAGCAACAGTTTCTAAATGAAGCGAGCAGTTCACTAGCCCCACGTTCAAGGAATTCAACTCAAAGGAAAACTAAAAAAAAGAAGATTTGCCGAAAATGGTCCAAGATAGTACTAAAAGCAAGTGAATGTTCTATCACAGCAATACGCGAGCATACTCCGGACATTGTAGCAGATATTTTGGAAAATGATTTAAGTCCAATACAACTTTTTAAAAGAATTTTTGATAGCGAATTTATGGAATGTATACAATCAGAGACTGTTAAGTACGCCATAAACAAAGGAGATGAAGCTTTCACCGTAAATCTTGAGGAGTTATACACATATTTCGGCATCCTTATACTAAGTGGATACAACAAGGTGACTAACCTGAACCACAAATTCACTTGCTTACTTGTTACGAGTAAATTAAACATTTTTATTTTAAGGTTCCAGCTACTCGCATGTACTGGGAGACAGAAAGTGATGTGTACAATCATTTAGTGGCAGGTTCAATGGCGAGGAATAAATTTGAAAAAATACATCGCTACCTTCATTTCAATGATAATACACAAATTGATTCGAATAATAAGGCTTTCAAAGTTCAGCCTGTTCTTGATCATTTAAATACAAAGTTTAAAGAGCTTGGAAAACCCTTTGGAACTTCATTTTCTGTAGACGAATCGATGGAGCCGTATTTTGGTAAGCATTCTTTCAAGCAGTTTATACGAGGAAAACCAATTCGCTATGGATACAAAATTTGGTGTATGACTACTTCAGAAGGATATTTATTAAACTTCGATTTGTACACCGGAAAAGGCATGATTCGATCTAATGAGCCCTTAGGTTTATCTGTCACAAAAAGTTTATGTTATGACATAGTTCCCGAACACAGCACTGTATTTCTAGATAACTATTTCAATAGTTTTAAATTATTAGAAGAGTTTGATAAGAAAAATATAACAGTGGTGGGAACGATTCGGTCGGACCGTATTGAAAATGCTCCTTTGAGTAGCATGAAAAGAGAACCCCGTGGTACTTGTGAAGCACTAAAATCTAAAAATATTACCCTAGTTAGGTGGAATGATAACAATAATGTCACCATTGCAACAAATTGTAAAAACGACAACATAACGACAACAACCGGATTATGCAAAAGATATGATCGACAACAGAAACGCAGACAAGACGTAAAGCAACCAGTCATTATCAAGGAGTATAATTCGGGAATGGGTGGAGTCGATCTCTTTGACCAGCAAAGGGCAGCGTACCGAACTCGGATTCGGTCAAGAAAATGGTATTGGCCCATTTTCAGATTTTGCTTAAATGGTGCCGTTGTAAATTTATGGATATTATTTCGGAAAGCTTATCCACAAGTTACTCTTCTCGGCTTCATCCGACGACTTACAAGGAGCATACTTTCAAAGCCAATAGATTTTCATCCAGTCTCATCACGAAAGAGACAACGAGAAAACGAAACTAGATACGACGGAGTCGAGCACTACGTAAATTACTCAAAAACTCAGCGCCGATGCAAAAATTGTGGAAAGTGTACGAAATTTATATGCATGAAATGTAATTTTGGCTTGCACCCAGATAACTGTTTCTACAAATATCATGTAAACTGAGTCAGCAACTAAATCTGAAAATTAACAATGAATATGTCATTAAATATATAAATACGATGTCAATTTGAACTCAAAAGTTATAGTGATGTTTACATTTTATTTTCATAGAGGCAAGTCTCCGTATACGTTTATGTATGATATATCATACGCTCCGCCGCGCCCATATCTTTTGAGATATTTTTTTGAAAATTGGAAATTACCCTTTTAATAGCATTACAGACGTCTGCTTAAAATTTCATTAGCTTATCATAGCGGGTTTTAGGTGTGAGCAGTAATGGGTTAACCCGGTACTGCCCAGAACTTTTTTTCTTTCAGATTTTGCTGAAATTAAGTACACTTATGTATTTTGACCTCCTGAGCACGAAATTGGTGTCCGTTTTACGATTCACTATATAACTTTTCCGGAAAATGCGAAAAACCAGCGTTGCCATATGGTAACCGTGGGTCGCCTAAGGTACAGGTTTTTTGCTCTTCCTTTTTGAAATAAAATCTTCAAAAAATCTTGTTTTATGCATTTTTATTGAAATTTTAAGTAAGAAAAAATAAATTTTATGACAATACAGTTATGGTTTGGTATGGTAGTCTGCAAAACACTTGACGCAAAGTCCAACGTTACATTTTCCACATGCTGTTCGCCCATTAACGCTACAATTTTCACAAGCACAACGTCTACGATTTGATGGCACTACAAAGTGCCCAGTTTTATCGTACCGGAGAGTGTGTTCTACGGGCATATCTGTGAGAAGTCATGGGACCAAGCGATTTGGCTTTGGTACCATAATATCTGCAATAGTATACGGCCAGTTGCCGTCGAAATTCAAGTTGCGTCACTTTTGGTTGCTCTTTTCGATGAAGCTGCCAATCATTTTGAATTGAAGCATCTATCAGTCAGGTAAATATGCTAGACCACCACTTTTTTCCCCTGTATGCGATGTGGTACTGGGCCAAGTTTTGATCGAAACGATCTACCCCACACATATATTTGTTATATTCAGTGATCGCACAAGGACGGGGTACGTTTATTCGGGATTTACTCTGCTTTGAATAACGTTGTGCCATTGACTAAGGATTTTCACCAAAAGTGGTAGACAATAAGCAGACAACATTATTATCTTTCCATCTCACCAAACGAATACCAGTACTTTTCATAACAATTGATTCCGAGTAACCTCTATCCATCGATTTAAAATTTTTCTTGTGCATCAGAGGACAGCTTGCAGGAATGCGGTCTCACGGATTGTTCCCGTGGCATTATATCCACATCTTTTCAGAAAAGCTAACAAAGGATAACTAGTGAAAAGGTTGTCGAAATAAAACGAAAACGGCAACATTTCAATGAATCAGGAAAATCGTCAACCATACTGACCAAAGGAGCAGCACATTTTCCAAACTTCGCCTCATAATCTTCGTTTGCACGAGGATTCTTTCCTTGGTAAATTTCGAAGTTCACCATATAGCCCGATGGAGTGCAAAGGGACCAAACTTTATACCCAAAACGTAATGGTTTGCCCTTAATAAACTGCTTACATCCGTGTCTGCCAAAGTAGGAAATCATACTTTCGTCAAAGGATAAATTTTGTTCGGCATGGAAATGATCAATCATTTTTGCTTTTAAATGATCAGTCAATGGTCGCAATTTCCACATTTTATCGGGATTGGCGTCGCCGTTTTTTGAAGAAGCATTAGAGTTGTCTTCGAATCTATTTCGACGCATTGTGTTACTCACTAAGCTGTTGCGAATATCTTCATCTTGACTCCATAAATTTCTGAAATTGGCGTGGTAATTGTATCCCGTAATGACCAATATGCCAATAAATGCTCGAAGTTCGCCGACTGTTATGCTTGGGTTAGGTCTATTCTTTCCGATCGCATACATTGCACTTTGTTCGCAAATGTGTCCCAATAATTCATCATCGAAAAACTTTTCAAATTGCTGATGCGGTAGTAAATAACGACAATCTTCGTAATTTGCATCTGGGAAAATGGGAATAAGAGATGACGCATCATCTTTTATCCATTGAAATGTTGTTTGTTTATTACTTTGTGGCAGTGAAACATTTGAAGATTTTGGTGTCACTCTACGTAACCGCTTTCTGTCTGGTGATGTACAATTGGATGCTGAAGGTTGACCATTAAAACCCATACTTTTGTATTCTTTTTCCACAAAAACGACGGGGAAATCTTCGATATTTGGAGCTAAAGAATCCAAGATAATTATTATTATGTAAATATGAAGCAATATTGTTTTCAAACATGCCTCCAATTTCATCTTCATCAAAATTTTGCAAACGTCGTCCACTAGCCATTACAACTTCACATCCGCTTTTAAGCTGAGCGGGACAAACATTATCTGGTATTCCCCCAGATTCGTCTTCCGCATCATCTTCACCAGATATATTGCCATCCACAGGAGGTTCAATATAAATAGTAGCTGGTACATCATCTTGATCACCTGCTTCGTCAAGCTCTTCAATAAAATCAAGCATTTGTTGCAACGATAAACCTCTAAGCAAAATAAAACATATAAAAAACAAGAACATATTCAGACATTTGTTTAATAAAAGCATAAAAATACTTCGTACGCGATCCAAAATGCAAAGAAAATCACAAAAAATTAAATGAAACACGAATAAAAAACCTGTCCCCTAGGCGACCCACGGTTACCATATGGTAACGCCTAAGGTAAAATGTAAAAAATAGTAAAAACCAACTATTTTTTGACCAAACTGATTCACATTTTATGGTTTATTTATTTAGCTATCGATTGGTATTATTAATTCTAAAGTCTGTCGAAATATAAGCATTATATTAAAGCACTTACCGACATGCCATATCGAAAAACGAGATTTTTTCACCTTTGCTTTCGTCAACTTATTTTCAGATACGATAATTACTCGAATTGAACTCTCAACAATTCAAATTTCACAATTCTGGAAAGCTGCAAATTTTTCGCATAAGAAAACGGTTTGTAGTTTGTAATTTTGTAGTGCAGCTTTCAAGTTATTTATGAAAATGTAACATGACATTTTGCGTTACCATATGGTACGCGTGGGTTATTTCGGGGTAATAGTCCATTATCACATATTTTCGGATTAAAGATATGTCCAGTACATCACGTACATTTAATTTTTCTACGATAACTTATATATTGAGGAACATATTCCGTATATGTTTGAAAATTTTAATATTAGCCATATGGGTGCTAAATAAATGATTGACACATTGACCATAATTTTGAACAAAAAGAAAGACAAAGGAACTGCGGCCCACCTTCGGTATTTAGGGGCTTGAACAGATATGTTTCAATTTTAAAAATTTTTAGACTTGAAAGCATAGGCATACATTAAAAAAGGTACTAGTGCAAAGGTTTGTACTAATGTGCTCATAGGTGACTAATTTGTATACTGGAAAATAAGATGGAATACAAATTTGTGCAATATGGCAAAAAGATGGAGTTGTTGTTTGATTATATTTTCAAACTGTGAGATATCAGGATAAAATCAAGTAGCGATTGGTTGAAATTGGTTGATTAGTTTATGATATATAGGTTTTTATCTAAGGGTGAAGGATGGAGTCATGTGTAGAAGTTCACGCAAGTGAGGAAAGTTCTCTGATCGCCATTCACTTGGGAGTGGCCAGAAACGATTCTTTTACATATGACTCAAGCAGCTCACGACTTCCGGTCTTTGACCAAGTATCCTCTGGATATCCCCTGCATAGGGTTGTGCGCTGGGTTTGGGACCCGCCACGTAAAAAAAAACACATACCAATGGAAAAGAACAACAAGCCTCGGATAAGATACCCCCTTTTTGATGACGACCCTGGCAAACGAAATAAGGACTACGAATTGAGGGCATGCACCTGGAATGTCCGGTCCCTTAATTGGGAAGGTGCCGCTGCCCAGCTGGTTGATGTCCTCGTGAAAATAAAGGCTGACATCACCGCCGTCCAAGAAATGCGATCGACGGGATAAGGACAAAGACAAGTAGGTCCTTGTGACATTTACTACAGTGGCCATATAAAGGAGCGCAAGTTTGGTGTTGGATTCGTGGTGGGAGAGAGACTCCGTCGCCGAGTACTATCAATCACTCCTGTGAATGAACGTCTAGCCACAATCCTCATCAAAGCGAGGTTCTTCAACATATCGCTGATTTGCGCCCACGCCCCGACGGAACAGAAGGACGATGTGACCAAAGATGCCTCCTACGAGCGCTTGGAGCACACCTATGAGCGCTGCCCCCGCCGCGATGTCAAACTCGTGCTTGGCGACTTTAACGCCAGGGTGAGCAAAGGTATCTTTGGTACGACGGTCGGTAAATTCAACCCGAATGCTGTTGAGGCTGATTGACTTTGCCGAGGCTCGAAATATGGTACTAGTATCAAGCAGAAGAAAATACATCAGGCTACCTGGCTGTCTCCGGATCGAAAAGCCACCAATCAGATCGCTCATGTCGTGATAGATGGAAGACACGTCACGTGCGTATCGCAACGTTGCGATCGACCACGACACGTGCGGGATGGGATAGATACCGAGAGTTAAAGAGGGAAGCGAGGCGCATTTGTAGACAGAAAAAGAAAGAGGCCGAAATGCGTGAGTATGAAGAGCTTGATAAGGTGGTCGACAGAAGTAAAGCTCGAAAATTCTACGAAAAAATGCGGCGGATTACAGAAGGTTTCAAGACCGGAGCATACTCTTGTAGAACCTTCAAAGGTGATCTAGTCACAGATGCCCAAAACATACCTAAATTATGGAGGGAACACTTCTCCAGCCTGCTGAATGGCAGTGAACGCACAACGCCATGAGAAGGCGAACCCTCCAATCGATAACGATGGAGCAGACGTTCCATTAACCGACCATGAAGAGGTTCGAATAGCAATTGCCCGCCTGAAGAACAACAAAGTGGCAGGGGCCGACGGATTGCCGGCCGAGCTATTCAAACACGGCGGCGAAGAACTTACAAGGAGCATGCATCAGCTTCTTTGCAAAATATGGTCGGACGAAAGCATGCCCATCGATTCGAATTTAAGTGTGCTATGCCCAATCCATAAAAAAGGAGACCCCACAATCTGCGCCAACTACCGTGGGATTATCCTCCTCAACATCGCATATAAGGGTCTATCGAGCGTATTGTGTAAAAGATTAAAGCCCACCGTCAACAAACTGATTAGACCTTGTCAGTGTGGCTTTAGACCTGGCAAATCAACAACCGACCAGATATTCACCATGCGCCAGATCTTGGAAAAGCCCCGTGAAAGGAGAATCAACACTCACCACCCCTTCGTCGATTTCAAAGCTGCTTTCGAGCTGCCTTTATGCCGCGATGTCTGAATTTGGTAGCCCCGCAAAACTAATGCGGTTGCGTACACTGACGTTGAGCAGCACCAAAAGCTCCGTCAGGATTGGGAAGGACCTCTCCGAGCCGCTCGATACCAAACAAGGTTTCAGACAAGGCGACTCCCTATCGTGTGACTTCTTCAATCTGCTGCTAGAGAAAATTATTCGAGCTGCAGAACTTAATCGAGCAAGTACAATCTTTTATAAGAGTGTACAGCTGCTAGCGTACGCCGAGGATATTGATATCATCGGCTTCAACACCCGCGCCGTTAGTTCTGCTTTCTCCAGACTTAACAAGGAGCAAGCAACGCAAATGGGTCTGGCAGTGAACAAGGGCAAGTGACAGTCATAAGTGTGAAGTTGGAGATAATTTCGTCTATTTAGGGACCAGTATTAACACCACCAACAATGTCAGCCTAGAAATCCAACGCAGGATAACTCTTGCCAATAGGTGCTACTTCGGACTGAGTAGGCAATTGAGAAGTAAAGTCCTCTCTCGACAAACAAAAACCAAAATATTAAAGTCACTCATAATTCCCGTCCTGCTATATGGTGCAGAGCCTTGAACGATGTCAACAACGGATGAGTTGAGGTTGCGAGTTTTCGAGAGAAAAGTTCCGCGAAAGATTTATGGTCCTTTGCGCATTGGCCACGGCGAATATCGCATTCGATGGAACGATGAGCTGTACGAGATATACGACGACATTGACATAGTTCAGCGCATTAAAAGACAGCGGCTACGCTGGCTAGGTCATGTTGTCCGGATGGACGAAAACACTCCAGCTCTGAAAGTATTCGACGCAGTACCCGCCGGGGGATCTTCCACTCCGTTGGAAGTGGAGAAGGACCTGGCTTCGCTTGGGATATCCAATTAGCGCCACGTAGCGAAAAGAAGAAACGACTGGCACGCTGTTGTTAACTCGGCTGTAATCACATAAGCGGTGTCTACGCCAATTAAGAAGAAGAAGAATGGAAAAAATGGACACATTTTTTTATTTGAGAAGTCGATTTTCAGGTGAATTTAGATTCATTGCGTTTAATTCATTTCTATTTGTAGTGTCTAAATCAGCTTTGATAATGTTATAGATTTCCAATGCTGACGAGTAGATGGTGTTTTTGCTTAGATTAGAGTCAAATAACCCTGGAAGCGAAATTTAAAACTGTAATTTTTGTACGGTGAAATCTTCTTAAATTTATAAGCTTAGTGCGATAAACTACTCAGCAGCCGAAATCTTGAAAACCCATATCTCGAGACTCGACCAACCGATTTCGCCAAACCTTAATACTTGTTATTTTTTTATATTCTTATATCACGCTGGATAATGCGCGAAATCGGACAATAACTACGCCTACTTCTCAGATACCACAATTTTAAATTCCATTTGATTCGTTCAGTTTCCAGGACACAAATCAAGAAGTTATTATAATAACGGGATATAACTTTGCACGAGTAATGTTTTTAGTGTGTTTTACCTAATGAGTAAAATATTTAGACCCCGGGACCTATAGTTGACTTTTGATCAAAAATATCAATCAGTGCCTGAGATATATAACTGAAATTCAGGGATAATATAAAAATGAGTTGAATCAAACCAATTCTACCCTTAGTCCCTATATATTTAATATAAAGATTTTCAAACATCGGGGTGCCTTTTTACCGCATTTATTGGCTAATGTGTGAGATATTTCAATGAAAATGAGTTAGCGTGTGTAACTTGGCATACCCACCATATACCTAATGTCGGGCTTTTCGAACATCCAACTGACTTTATTTTATATGATCAGTTTTTGAGTATGTGACATGTTATTAGTATGTTGTATTAAAATAAATTTATACAATTTGGTCGATACTACCCCAACTTCCAATACTACACTACTGTGCCCAAAAAAGGTGACATTGTATTTATTTTGAAAATTCTTTATTCAATATTCCAAATCAATTTTAAACCCCTCAAAGTAATCCCCTCCCGATGCAATGCACTTATGCCAACGGATTTTCAAATCTTCGAAACACTGGTTGTAGTCACTTTCCGGGATGGCCTTCAGTTCCATCTTCGCCGCGGCTTGAATCTTCTCTATCGTATAAAAACGGTGCCCCGGAGCGGTCTTTTGAACTTGGTGAACAGCCAGAAGTCGCACGGCGCCAGACCAGGTGAAAACGGTAGTTGCGGAACGATATGGGTTGAGTTTTTGGCGAAATGATCACGAATTACGAGGGCAGTATGGGATGGTGCATTATCGTGGGGTAAAAACCAATAATTTCTTTCCACAATTCCGGCCTTTTTAGGCGGATAGCGTTATGCAAACGACGCATAACGTCCAAATAATATTCCTTGTTGACTGTTTGGCCGATTGGAAGGAATTTATAATGCACAACACCACGATAATCGAAGAAAACAGTCAACATTACCTTGATTTTTGAGCGACTTTGGCGTGATTTTCTTGGCCTCGGCTTTCTTTTGGCACGATATTCGCTCGATTGATCGGTTGTTTCGGGATCTTAAGCAGAGATCCAAGTATCATCGCCAGTTATAATGCATTTTATTACACCCTGGTAGTCGGAAAGCATTGTTTCACACACTTCAACGCGACACCCTTTTTCCAAAAAATTCAATGTTTTCGGTACCAGTTGAGATTGACGCCCTTAAGGCTAAAAACATCCTTCAAAATGGTATTGGCTGAGTTTTTCGATATGCCAACTTCATCAGCAAGGTCTCTTATTGTTAATCGACGGTTTTTCAACACCAAATCTTTGATTTGTTGAACGTGAGCTTCGTCGGTTGAGGTTGATGGTCGCCCTGGACGCTCTTCGTCTTCGACACGTTCGCGGCCGGCTTGGAACTCACTATACCACTTGTAAACATTTTTTTTAGACATATCCTCATCACTAAAGACTTTCTGCACCATCCTCAACGTATCCGCAGCAGAAAATTGATTCCGTAAGCAAAATTTAACACAAATTCTTTGCTCAACAATTTTCCACATCGCAAAAAACGAAAAACTCACTTTTAGCAGCTCACAAAACGACACGTATCTCAACCACTAATGAATATTTTTATATGAAATTTGACATAAATGTGACTGACAGTACTACCAACTTAAAATAAAATAATTCTCCAAATCCTTCGACACTCGCAGTTTGAATTCAAATGTCTTTGGACACAATAGTATGTATTAAAAAATTTATGAAAATTGCATACAGACTCACGTGACGGGACTGAAAAAGTTAATATTTCACAAAAAAAACTCCTATTGTACATATATGTAAATTTTTTTTTCCTCAATATTTCTTTTTTTTATTGGATCTGCTTAGCAAAGCCTAACAATAAGTATTCAAATCTTAAATCTATTTAATACTAAAGAAGCTCAAGAATGTGGTTGAGCTTTTTTGATAGAACGTTGCTCTCTAGTAGGCTGGTAGATCACTTATTTTTAAACGTGTTTGATCGCAGAAATTTCCCGAGGCATTAGCCAATGGGTTTGGATATTACGAAGTTAAGAAATATAGTATATCTCATTCTGCTGTCCTCTATCTCCTTCTTTACCATAGGAATATCAAGATCTTTATGAATGTTTTCATTATGCATGTACAATGGTGCACCCGTGATTGTTGTAAGCAGTTTAGGTTGCAACCTTTGTATTATATCAATGCTGGTTGTACAAGCGTACCCCACAGTTGAATGTCATACATCCAAATCTGTTTTTGATCATTAATATTTATACGCCAGTTGGTTAGCCATACTTCGACAAAATTTAATTGATGCTCTAATACGCTTGGTGCTCTAATGGGGCATTTGTTACGGCTTACTAGAGCTGTGCCATCCGCGAAAGTGGATATCAATACTATAGTAGCTGTCGGCTGTATATAACTATTATGTGCAGAGTTGGGCCTAGCACACTACCCTGAGGTACACCAGCCCTTATAACTCGTTCTTCTGATATGAAGTCTGCTACTTTAACTGTATATTTCCTATTTCTTAAATATGACACCAAAGTTTTACGCAATTCGTAAGGTAAAACATTTTTAATTTTTCTTAAAAGGCCTTTAAGCCAGACCTTATCGAACGCCTGAGCTACATCTAGGAAAATAGCTGAACAGTACTCTCTGTGCTCGAATGCTTTCCTGACTTCGTTTCTAATTCTATTTACTTGGTCTAGAGGGCCATATTTAGCACGAAACCCGAATTGATGCGTTGGTATTATATTATTTTCGTCTAGGAAAGGAGTCATCCTTGATATAACACTTTTTCAAATATTTATATTAATACTTATTGATCTGTAGGAAGACGGCTGTGTTAGGTCTTTACCACGAAATTGGATAGTATCCGAAACCAAGAATTGCATTAAAGAGCAAAGAGAGCACTTGTATTGCAATATTTGGTAATGCAATTATCATTTTTGGAGTAATATTATCGTATCCTGATGCCTTTTTCGGATTTGGCTCTTTTATGATTCTAGCAACTTCAGAAGTTGAAGTCCTAGTAGACATACTCGACTCGTTAGCGGTATTGGGCAAGGTTGGCATATTAAAGTTGTTCTTTGGGCAATTTGGTTGAAATACCTTTTCTAGGAATTTGCAAACAATTTTCTTATCTTCATCACTACGTGCCCAATTACCATTCAACTGTCCTAGAGGCATATTCGAATCTACTGTTGGCTTGAAAGACTTTTGGCGTTTCCAATAGGGAGTTTTACTTGCAAGAATTTGGACACAGTTTATTTACATAATTTTCAGTGTTGTGTTCCTCCTCGCGTTTAAGCGCTTTTCGAACAGCAGATTTCAGTTGAGGCAGAGTTGAAGGGGAGCGATTTAACTGCTATTCCATCTAGCTCACTCATTTACACCAAACCAACTGGTTTATTGTTTCTTTTTGGTGTTGCCAATACAGCTGCATTAGTTATTACGTCATTATGGGGTCAGTAGGGTAATTTTTTTCAAAAATTTTTTTTTTTTTTTTTTTTTGCATTTTCTCTTCTCTTAGAATTAATGTAGAAACCCATTTTACCATTGAAAGGTTCCGAAAAAAGGCCTAAAAATAATAATACCACTCGACGTTCGGAACGCTCGGAGTACACACCTCAAATTTTAAACGCGTTTTGCTCAAAACACACACAAATATTTCAAATTATATATTGATGTGTTCCTTTTTTTTAGTTGATTTGAGTCTACGGCGGACTCTATACCCTTAATTACAACAACTAAGGCAGCTCTAAACTTCAGTTGATACGAAATAATTCTTGTGTTTATTTAACAAAAATTTAACGATTTCCATAAAACTTTTTTCAGTGTAGGACTGAATTTTTGTTTCATCTATTTTGCCTTTTTTCAAAGGCACTATATGAAAATTGTTGGTACCTACAATTTAATTAATTTCGCAACAAGAGTATTAGTGCTATTGGCATTAACGACTGTGGTGGTACCCTTCGCATTGTCGTCTCAACCATTGTTTAGTATCGCAAATCAGTTGCCATTTAAAAATTCCGTTTTATTTTTATTTGGTGTGCCGCCTTGAAATTTTTTAGGATTGGCCGCTGACTTTGACAGACTTAATTTCCTTTCTATATTAACGTAGCGGTCATGCTAGTTTGTACAGACGGGCCTTTTTTGTTGGTACATTCTCACCTTGCGTAATGATTCCCTTAGTTGCCTGCGCGCTAGCTGGTACCTACAAGACTGGTTACTGTCAGCGCATTTGTTGTTGCCCGATTGTGGTTTTCTGCTGCTTCTGCTGTCTGCGTCCTTTGCATCTTTTCCTTTTCAACTGATCGCAGTTCAGTTGCAAGAATATAAATGTTCAGTTGCATCCGGGAAGGGAAATACTTTAAGGTGTAAAACCAATCACATAGAGTAAAGTCAGCCGGATGTTTGAAAATCCTGATATTAATTATATGGAGCTAGACCAAGCTTTCGCTCATGTTTATATATTTTATACACAAAGATACACTGTTGTAAAAAAATGCTCTCTTAGTTTCACCAAAAAGTGGGAAGTGCGACGCCCATCATTCAATTTTCACTCTAGCTCCCATAAAGGTCTTTCTTATCATCTCGGTTGTAAAACTTAATATTATTTGAGGGCATAGGGCACTTTATATGTTTCGGTTTCATTACAATTCCAAGTTACATCAAGATACCTACATGTTTTTTCAAGTTACAGCTTTTACGGGCAGGCGGATGGACGGACAGACAGACAGTCAACCTGATTTCAACTTTTCTCGTCATCTTGATTATCTATATATGTATATTATATAAGCCTATTTTATTTCGTTTAGTATTAGGCGATTCGTTCAACCGTTTAAGAGCAAAGCCGCTAGTTCTCTGTAGCAACTGGTTGCAAGAGTACAAAAATATAAGCATGTTCCAAAATATTTAAAACAAAGTTGGTAGGACTGTCCTTAATTCCTACGCCAAATGCGTGATTTGTCACACAGTTAGTTAACAGCAGCTAATTCGGTACACTTCAGTAGTGCGTTGCGACTTTTACAGTGGATAAAAGTATCGAACAAAGAACTGGTTTCAAATTTTTTATTTCCAACCAAAATTCGTATGTGAGAATCGTCGTTGAGAATATTCCAAAAGGCTTACTATGATTATTATTGTGAATATCAAAAAAGTGAAAGAAGCAATATCTTCAAAATCGTCAGGCAAAAGATGGCAAGAGAGCTCGACGTCTCTTCCTTATTTTGGGTACAAAACGCGTTCTTGCTCGACTTGTCTCGATAAAGCCGAATTTTATTCAAAAAGTGTCAAGTTAGCAGGTCTCTTTGGAAATCAAGTTAGCAGGTCTCTTTGTAAATATTGTATGCCTCAAAACACGCAAAGTTTTTCTCATTTAAACATAATTGTTAACTCTATAATAAATGTTAGATTACACAAATTATTTCTTTGCCTTTATTTATATTTCAAAGAAAATTTTTTTTACTAATTTCCTTAGCAGTTTACAAAGTTCCCTTTGACTAATAACGAAAAGTCTGAGCATGTTTTGTTAAATAATAGATGTAAAGAACAATATGTAGTATTATGCGGAAAGGATCTAGATTTCGTATTAATAAGTACCAACCCAATATTAAAGAATTAGTATTGAATATGCGGCAAAATTTTTAATTACAGCAGCTTTACTTTTCCGGTGATAATAATAACCCAAATTGTTTTCTTTATTTCCAAATTATTATGACGGTTAGAATAAAAAAAGTTAAAGGAAAATGGAAGCAAAAGACAAAAGATCCAGTCCCGCTTTTTTTTTAAAGAGATATGAAAAAAATAATCACTTAATTATACTAATGTAAGTTATATTATTTTAATACCCTATAACACAACTGAATAACGAAGCACTATTCTTTTTATTGAACTCACTGCTGCTGTTTAGAAGATAGATATCACTTCGCATATTTTGAATTGACTTCCAAATTTTATGAAAAACTGACAATGAATTGAATTAGAGACTAATTTTTTTGTCATTACAGAAATTACATGTTTTGGCAAATATGGACGGCATGAAAAGAGATTAAGTGCATATACACATATAAGTTTCAAAGAAACCGTAAGATTCTATGTGTCACATTAGCCAAATTGGGACCAAAATATGTGATATGTGGTGTATGGGACCAAATATATTCTTAAGTGTGTTTTGAACGTTTATACCACTTATTCATTAATAAGCTTTATATTATTATGCACTAAAGTACAAACCTACGTACACAAAATTCGAAATGCGGCAGCTGCTGAGTGACTTGCGATGCTCTGAAGCTACTACATTGACAGTAAATAAATGATCATAAAATAGATTGCTCTCATCGAAATTCGCACAACTTAAATCATTATTAAGCCATGCCAATATTAAATTACGCCTGTGAGAATTGGAGTTATGCAAGTTACCTTAAGTTTTTTGTTGTTACTATTTGCACCTTTTTAATTACAACTAATTTTATTATTGTAATTAAAAAATTATTGTAGAACATTTGGTCCTTCATTAGTTCACATCATGGGAGTCTTGTCGAACTAGAGCGTTACTCATACGCCCTCTTTCATATACGTTTTCCTAAAAAGGCATATTGTACTCGTACTACATGGCGGTTATCACATAATATGCTTATTGATTGATTCATATATAATTAAATAATTTAAGGAAATTATGTAAAATTTAGTTAGCCTACCTCGTCTTATTCTTTCTCAACAATTATAAGTACGCCCTTGCATGAGTAAATTATTAAATTAAATATCCTTAGCTCACAAGCACACATTGGCAGTTAATCAGTTAATAAGGACTTGTTTACAGACAAAGCATTGATTCACGTTTGGACGATTATCTGATAAACTTGTGCCGTCGCCTAAGTGAAATTGTGACATGCAATTCGATCATTATAAAACAATAAATAATTTCATACAATTAATACCACTTTGTTTATGTTTTTGCAGAAAAGCTAACCAATGAATTTTCTAAATATGTACTATTGTGAGAACTAAATATCCACACAGAATTTAGAAGATACAACGCATGAAGGCGCACCCTGTTAAACAAATACACAAGAAGAAGGATACATAAGACATGCAGATGAAAACACAGAAAGCATTCATACACAGAGGTAAACCCGGGCTACGCGAGTGGAGTGCAATAGCGCAGAAGCATAAGACCGCATGAATAACCTTGGAGGTAGGTCGTGAAGAGGCAGTTATCGCCCAGCTCGGTCCTGCGAAGTAGTGCTTAACGGTGGTCCCGCAGGTCCGAATACAAGCTATAGCAGCCGGAGTTAAGGGTTTAGTACGTAGGCATACTGTTTCGCAAGTCCAGCGTAGTGATCAAACACTGGCTGGGCGTGGTTCCGAAAGAGGTGTACTCTAGCGAACAATATGAATCGTGCATGCTGCCAGCCTCACCACTGGCAGTATCTTTAGAAGATTCCCCCTCCGACAACAAACAAAAAAAAAAACCCCGCGCCACGCAAACAACACAACAGGATAACATCGTCGTTACACATGACATACCAAAGCAACATGTTACGAATGCGGTAGCTAGCAGCACACGGCTTGGCAGAGGGCTAGCAGTCTGCGGTCATCAGATAGACAGCGCAAATCCACCTTAGCATTGCGCCAACATAGTCATGTAGTCATAAAATAATTTGGTTAGAACAAAATTTTAAACTTGAGCTAGAGTTTGACTTTCTAATACAAAATGTGCATAACCTTTTTCAGACATCTTAAAATTAAAAAAACGTTCTGTATCTTAAGCAAAATGCTGGATCTAAGTACATAGTTTTCAAACGAAATACTAACGCCTAACCTCAACAAGCTTTTGGTTATGGCTTTCGCCTTATCAGGTTATGTATATTGTAAAATGAGTTTTTAAGGCCTTTGGTGTTAAATTCAATCCAGATACTCATTTTATACCATATATCACTTTCAGGTATTCACTCATTTAGCTTGTATTTACAATTGTTTCCCTAACTTCAAATGTGTGGGAGTAATTGTAACATATTCACCCCAGAAACACATAAAATATGCACTTATAAAAATAAACAAATTCGAAGTATTATACTTTGCACAACTCACACGTTATGCAGAATGATGCGAAACACAACCATCAGCTTCATCAAACTAGGGAAATACTATACTTTTTGTGAACCGATGATACCTTAAAATCGGCAGGCAATTGAAAAGCAGATCCTTATCTCGACAAAAGAAACCTATGCTCTATACGGCGTAAAATCATGGACTATGATGAACCGATATAGAGCCATCCGCATGATGCGATGAATATCGAAGAAGGTGGAACCACGAACTGTGTGAGCCTTACGGCGACATGGACACTGTTAAGCGCTATAAAATTCTACAAATACGATGATTCAGCCACGTCATTCGAATGGAAGATATTGGTTCAGTGAAAAGCTCCATCGGTTTAAGACTCATGGGTGGACGACGGAAACAATGTTGTCTATCAGTACTTAGGATGCACAACTGGTCTGACATCATCGAGCATAGAGGTCCAGACTTATCCATGGTTGAAGTTCCAAAGAAGAAGAAAACTAGGTAATACTGGTGCGAATAATACTACAAAAATTCTAATCGTATATGAAATTTAATAACCATGGCTTTTGCCATTCGAGACATTGAATACATTGCTTTTTGCTTACATAAAATTGCTTAATTTGTGCACATATCAAGAATTATTACCTACCACAGCGTACAAATCTGCAATCGTCTCTTCTGGGAATATCAAACAACCCATTTAGCTCTATACCAGTCATATTCCTGTATAAGTGTATAAAAAAACATAATGGGAAACAAGGGGAGGCACGAAGCATTTGCCTGCCAAGTACTCTTAACATATTAGGCAAACACCATTCCGACGTCTGTTGACTGCACTTTCCTGTTGCTTGCTTTGGCTACCCACTGTGACTGGGTTGCCTTTCATTAATTAAAATAATTACTGCTTGTGCAATAATAATTAACACAAAAGTCTCACAATGCTCTTTAACTTGTTGTTTATTTGCCATTTTTGGCTTTTCTATTTACCCTGCTCGTGCACTTCTTGCTCGTGATTTAATTAATCACAACCTCAATGTGTTTTACTTCAAACACAGACTTGTCAATGGTAATACCACAGTAACAAGTATGAGAGCAAGGTGGCCACTCATAGATTGGAGCAAGAATAAAGCTTCATGAAAATGGTTCATTTAATATTTAACTATGCATCTGCTCTATATTCGTCAGTCAGAAATACATACATATAAAGTTTGGATACGAAAGTGTAGATGTCGAAATGTACGAACATATACATTCGAATAAATATACAGGTTTGGCGATAAGCGATTTTGCCGACGATTTCGATGGTTGATGGGGTGATCCAATAAAATGTAGTTTTTAGCCTGAGAAGCTGTTATGATATTTTTGTCCAGTATTGCTTAGCATTTCATTATGGAAAGACTTACGCCTGAACAACGTTTACAAATCGTTTATTACGAAAATTCACGTTCTGTAAAGAATGTATTTCTCGACCTCCGTTCAACTTCAATCAACGTAATCGACCTACTCAGTGTACTATTCGCAACACCATCACTCGTATAGAGACCCAGCATACGTTATTTGACCATTTTTCTACAGCTTAGACCATGTCTAAGTACGGAGTCAAGAATATATAGCAGTTGAATCTGAGAATGTACACAAAGACCGCGGAGAGTCGATTCGGCGCTGTCCTCAGCAACTCAGACTGACGCATGGAACGACTTTCCTCATTTTACGTCGAGCCAGACTGATAAGGTGAGCTTTAATCTTTCACACAATACGCTCGATAGAACCTTATGCGCAATGTTCATGATGCTTATCCCACGGTAGTTGGCGCAGATTTTGTGGATTAGGTAGAGCCCACTTAAATTCGAAATGTTCTACATGCTTTCGTCCCACCATATTTTACAAAGAAGCTGATGCATGCTCGTTATCAGTTTTTCGTCACCATCTTTGAATGGTTCAGCCAGTAATGCATCGCCTCCCGCTGCTTTGTTGTCCTTGAGGCGGGTAATTGCTATTCGAAATTCTTCGTGGTCGGGCAATGGAACATCTGCTAAATCGTTATCGATTGAAGAATCGGGTTTGTCTTCTGCTGGCGTTGTACTTTCACTGCCATTCAGCAGGCTGCAGAAGTGTTCCCTCCATAATTTTAGTATGCTCTGGGCATCCGTCACTAGATCACCTTTGGGGGTTCTAGAAGAGTATGCTCCGGTCTTGAAACCTTCTGTTAGCCGCCGCATCTTTTCGTAGAATTTTCGAGCTTTACCCCTGTCGACCAGCTTATCAAGCTCTTCATACTCACGCATTTCGGAATCTTTATTTTTCTGTCTGCAAATGCGTTTCGCATCACTCCTCAACTCTCAGTATCTATCCTATACCGCACGTGTTGTGGTCGGTCGTAACATTGCCTAGGTAGGTAGTCTGTTTTCTCTCCGCTGCGACACGGCACTCCACCTCGTAGCAGCTATTCTTTTGAATTTTCCAAAAACCAATGGCTTCGGTTGCAGCTGTACGTAAGGAGTTTGAAATAACGTCCCACAGCGTGCTCTCAGAGAGCTGGGGCGCAAGTCGAGTAGAAAATCGTTCTGTTGAAGATCCTCGCTTTGAAGCAAATTGTGTCTCGACGTTCGTCAACCGGAGTGAATGATAGTACTCGGCGACATAGTCGAATCACACTCCAAACTTTCGCTCCTTTGTATGACCACTGTAGTAAACCTCACAAGGACCTGCTCGCCTCTGTCCTTGCCGTCCATCGTCGTCATAAAATGGGGGCCTCTCATCCGAGGCTTGTTGTTCTTTGTAATTGGTTGCGTTTTTTACGTGGCGGGTCCCAAACCCGGCACACAACCCTGCGTAGGAGATATTTCACCTTCTTACTTTAGCTCGCCTTCAAACGGATGTTTTTAGGCTACCCAGAGGATAATTGGGCAAAGACCGAAAGCCATGAGCTACTTGAGCCATAAGTAAGGGAATGATTTCTGGCCACTCACAGGTGAATGGAGATCAGAGAAATTTCCTCACTTGAGTGAACTTCTACACAGGAGTCCATTCTCCAAAAGAACAGTTTATTCGTTAAAAATATCCGGTTTTATATACAAGGTACTTTCCATAGCAAACAGGACTTTTTGAATGTAGTGCCCCCTGGTAGCGCCATCTATAGTCGACTGGTGCGTTAGAATTTGTTATCTTTATCGATTGTTCAGTGAAAATTTCATAACATTTAATCGATAATCAATATTACATTTTTTTTAACTGGTAAAACTTTTACCGTAGCGTTTCAATTGATGTAACAAGTTTATGGTAATAATTGGCTATACCGTTTCAGAGTGCACGAGTGGTTTCAACGTTTTCAAAGTGGTCGTGAGGACATAAATAATGATCAACATGTAGGCCAATCAAAATCCGTGATCACCGGAAATTCCATCGAAACTGTGCGTGAATTTATAAAAAATCTGCCAAAATCATCATCGAAATTCATAAAAATAGAATTGAACATCTCCAAGACATCGAATTATCGCATTTTGACCAAACATTTGGGCTTAGGAAAGGTGTGTGCCCGGTTTGTTCCGAAGTAATTTACTGACGATCAAAAATTGCTCAGAATTCAACATTGGATCGACGCTTGTGACCGATTATTTGACCAAAATCACAGTTTAATCATTAACCAATCCCCGTATTGACCTGATATTCCACCGTGTGACTTCTTACTTTTCGGAAAAATGCATTTACCTATGAAAGGAAAGCGTTACGCAGACGTAGAGGCCATTCAAAAGGCTTGAACCCTAAAACACTCGTTCAACATGCTTTTGGAGTGTGCAAATTACTTTTGTATTTGTTTTGTTTTTTTTACAAACTTGTTTACAGCGTCCGGCATTCGAACTGCTTAAAAAAGCCATAAATTCGGTTTGGATAAATTTTTAATGCTAAGTCTTGTTGAAACGTCCATGGTTTGCGACCGAAATGTTTGTTTGCCCACAGCTTCAAAGCAGCCTCCAGAACTCTTTCCCGATAATATGTCGCATGTACTTTGACGTCAATGCCGATGAAAACAATTACAGAGCGTCTATCTGCGATGAAAGTGGCCCAAACCATTATTTGTGGCGGGTGCTGCCTCCTGGTGGCCAACCGATGACTTAGATTCTCGTATGAGCGGATAGGGCATCTAAACCCTATCGTTTTGAGAGTTTACGAATTGCTCAATTGGAAAAATTGTTTCGTCAGAAAGCACAATGTTTGGAATTTGACCGCTTTCGGCCAAGAGAAGCAACTGCTTCGCTTTCTCAAGTCTTACTTGTTACTGTTATTATATTTCCATCACTGATCACTCTTATTTGCCTTCATTTTTGGCAAAACGCTTTTGTACACTTCTGAAAAATACTCCGAACTGTCATTCGGCAAATTTATAAACAGCTGATTCCAGTGCGCCAGCTGCGCGAACGGTCTGACTTCGCGTGCCGGACCCTATTGAACAAACCTTGTATAATGGATAATGTTCTACTAAATTTTTAAGTAGTTAAATTTTCATTTTGAAAAATGTTGTTTCAAATTTTTCATAACAACAATTTTTATGAATAATGGTACGATTAACAATTACTCAAAAAAATGTATAAAAACTAGTTTTGTACCGCACGAGATATTTAAATAAAATTTGATGGATTGTTTCCTTCAAGGCGTAAAATTTTTACGCAATTTGTTCTCCCTGTTTGGTGTACGCAAAAGATCGCATACACAGCAAGAAAGAAATTTAATAATCTAAATTAAAATAGATGACCGTCTAGAGCAAATAATTGTGAAAGAGCAAGCCAAATGCGACAATAGAGGAGAGAATTCAAAAGCTATTTATTTTGTTTTAGAGCGGTGTATCTGATTTTATAAAATTATTTCATATTTCGTGCACATTTTCATTTTCTAAAAGCTATGCAAAGAGGTACCTCATAAAAGTGTCAAGTTGTCAGCCACAGATGTTTGCTTTTTATTAACCAAATTATTTCACAGCAGGTTCGAAGTCAAATATTTAAATATGGGGCAGAATAAATAAAAGAAAATATTAATATGGCAGTAATAAATTGTACTATTTTTGACAAGATAGACATTAGATTTAGATATATCTTGTTGGTTAGTATGCGTTAACTCAAATACGTTATATATTTTCTTTAAGTCTTTAAAGATGATTTAAAGCATATAAGATGTGCCTTAGAATCTTCCACTAAAAGAAAAAAAATTAACAAATTTTCCATCTGAAAAGATAATTAAAAAAAGAGCTTTGAGGTTCTAAAAGTTAAATTTTTGATGACGATAGACCCATGTCTCTTCGGTTTTCATCAATCAAAGTACGGCATGCTTAGGTTAAAAATGTAAGAATAAGATATTTTAAACAAAGCGTATAATTTATGCTTTTTTAACCATGTGTATTTTTTAGGACTTCCTAAATTAACTTTTCATTTCCTTTAAGCGTAATTTTCCAAAAATTTAAAAACTCAATGGAGTGCCTTGATTTTTTGACAATCACATCTTAATTGCTTATGATTGGTAATAAAAATTATCTCTTGTCTAATTTTTACTATATTTTAATTACATAAGCCATTTTAAAATATTTTGATTAGCAAAAATTTTATAAAACGCTTATGTATTCTGGTGAACAAATATACAGACATTTTGCTAAAAACTTGAGAATGTGTATATAAACTGAAAATAATTTATGCAGCAATATTATTACCATGGAAAATTACCATTAAATTTCCACCCATGGCGTTTCGCGCCGTAGGCTTGCTACAAAATAAAATTGTTTTCACAGCCGAAGGCCTCTGCTGCCAGTGCTGCTAGATATTTATTTGTAGAATATTAAGTATGGTAACAAATAACTTATAAAATAAAAAAAAATAAAAAAATAAAAAAAATTGTTTTCGACTCTATTTGCTGATTTGCGTAAATATTTTTATGTTTTCACAGTACGAGTATACAACTAATAATGAAAAATACCACCCAGACAGGTGAGTAAGTGACGGGGTGTAATTGAATGTAGGAATACATGCAATTCTTAAAACCAAATATGTTTTTATAAAAAGCAATGTAGCAGTTAATGTAAAAAATCACCTTACTTTTATATGCAAACAACAAAGGCTATATGTATATTTGCTACATTTGGGTTTTTTACCAATTTTGTGTATGGCGGCTTTTTAAAAGTGGTGTTGCGAATTGTAAGTAAAAGTATAATATATGTTAAAAGTTAACGAAAGAGTCCTGCGTTAAAAATACAAAGAACTACCTAAGTATGTAAACGATTTAGAATTTTCTGTTCATTTAAGCACATATGTATAATGTTTGTAGAACCCACTGTTTATTGGATAAAACAACTATACGCTGTATTTGGAAAGTGCCCAAGCGTTACCCTTTCAACATCACGTCTTTCTTGGAACAGTGCATCGCCTCTTTTCAGTATTGATCTTTGCGGATTGCGAGAGTAGAAAATATTCGGTTAACAGGAACTTAGCTCCTTCTTACTGTTTTTTTTTTTGTTTGGGTAAGTAAAATAAAAATACGTTATTAAAAAATAGGAAACACATTCATACAAATATAATATTATTTGTGTGCATACCTTGGAGGCAACACAGTTAAAATATTTTGTAGTTTATTTGAATATGGTTTCTTTTTCAATAGATGTAAGATCCAAGAGTGCGTTCGAAAAAATGAGATATTAAATTTAGACGCACGCAGTCAAAAATTTTAAAAAGACGGACGATAACAAAACATATTGCGTGCGAGCGGAAAAAACCTATTTAGTGCAACTGATTACAGTTAAAGAGTGGCAAACCCAACAATAGCCGACAAGAGCAGTGTGGTAAAAGGGGCCAGATGATTGATTCTATTTGTTAAATTTAATTTTTCTTCGATTGGAAAGCGTACGGAAAGGGTACTGCGAAGAATACTTTCAGAGCTGGAGTGTTTTCGTCCATCCGAACAACAAGACCTAGCCAGCGTAGCCGCTGCCATTTAATGCTCTGAACTATTTCAATGTCGTCGTATATCTCGCCGTGGCCAATGCGCAAAAGACCATAAATCTTTCGCAGTTGTTGTCATCGTCCAAGCCTCTGCACCATATGCAGGCGGGAATTATAGCGACTTATAGAGTTTGCTTTTGTTTCGTTTTTGCGCAAGAGTTATCTGCGTTGGATTTCCAGGTTGAGTTTTGTTTGTTTACACTCGTTCCTAAATATACGAAACTATCTACAACTTCAAAGTTATGATGTCAACAGTGACGGAGTGCCAAGTCGCGAGTACGACGACTGTTTGTTTGATGACAGGAGATATTTCTTTTTGCCCTCGTTACTCCAGACCCATTTGCTTTGCTTATTTGTGCAGTCTGGAGAAAACAGAACTAACGACGCGGGTCTTGACGGCCAATGATATCAATATCATCGGCATACGTCAGCAGCTGTACGCCCTTATAAGAGATTGTACCAATTCGATTAAGTTCTGCAACTCGAATTATTTTCTCTAGCAGCAGATTGAAGAAGTCACATCATAGAAAGTCGCCTTGTCTGAAACCTCGTTTGGTATCGAAGGCTCGGAGAAAGTCAACCTTCAACTGACGGTGACATCTGACGGACCATATTACAAAGGTATGCATGCATACGCTACAGTTTACCACCTATAAGTTTTGCGGGGGATACCAAATTCAGACATCGCGGCATAAAGGCAGCTTCTTTTCGTGGTGTCGAAAGCAGCTTTGAAATTGACGAAGAGGTGGTGAATAGTCGCCTGTGAAATCGGTTTGTTGATTTGCCAGGTATAAAGCCACACACACACTTAAATTCCAACTGTTGGACATGCTTTCGTCCGACCATATTTTACAAAGAAGCTGATGCATGCCCGCTATCAGTTCTTTGCCACCGTGTTTGAATGGCTCGGCCAGTTATCCATCGCCTCCCGCTGTTTTGTTGTTCTTCAGGGGAATAATTGCAATGGAACGTCTGCTCCACCGTCATCGATTGGGGAATCGAGTTCGCCTTTTCCTGGCGTTGTACTGTCACCACCATTCAGCAGGCTGGCCTCCATAATTTAAGTATGCTCTGGGCATTGATGACTAGATCGTCTTTGGGGGTTTTACAAGGGTATGCTCCGGTCTTGAAACCTTCTATAAGCCGCCGCATTTTTTCGTAAAATTTGTGATTATTACGGCGGTCTTGCTGATATCCTCGTGAAAATAAAGATGTGAGCCTTTATTTTCAAGAGGATATCAGCAAGCTGGTCAGCGGCACCTTCCCAAATAAGGGACCGGACATTCGAGATGCATGCCCTCAATTAGTAGTCTTTATTTCGTTTGCTATGGTCGTCATCAAAAAACGGTCTTTTTTCCGAGGCTAATTGTTTATTTTCATTGAGAGTGTTGTTTTACGTGGCGGGTCCCAAACCCAGTGCACAACCCTATGCGATGTTTCACCTTCTCACTTTAGCTGGTCTTCAAACGGATGGTCTTAAGCTACCCAGAGGATACTTGGTCAAAAACCGGAAGTCGTGAGCTGTTTGAGAATCGTTTCTGGCCACTCCCAAGTGAATGGCGATCGAGGAACTTTTCTCACTTGCGTGAACTTCTACATGAAACAAATTGACACACAGACTTTTGAAGTCGGCGACTTCTTGTACTTGTGCACACAGTATGAAACGAACGAAAGTATAAATGCATAACATACTGGAAACAACATTCATTTATTTCTACATTTTCTCTTAAGAATAAATTCATTAATCATATCTACTAGATGCACCGTTATGTAAACAAACAATTGGATAAAAAATTTTAGTTATTATTTACAAGCAAAAAGGATTTACTCGATCGAGAGCTTATGAGTGCGCCTTAAATGAAAGAATAATTTTGTTTCGGTTCATGTCTTCAAAAGGTTAAACTGAATTTTACCACCGATTTAAGAAATTCGAGTTTAGAAAGTGGATTTCTGTTATGATGATTATTTCCTTGCTCTGTTCTTAGTGAAAAATGCAGAAAACTGAAGAAATTCCGACATTAATTGCAAGTTTTCAAAATCTGCCACAAAATATAAGTTCAAGTCTAAATATAATTAACTCTATAAACGGTTTAATGCTATCCAATATTGATGATGTCACGCATTCCGAATTTGTAAGCAGAAGTGGTAATATGTGGAACAATGCAATAACAACATTTATGTTCATATGCACACATGTGCTGTTCCATTTTATTTTTTTTGTTTTTTATTCAATATGTGTAGCAAAACTAATAATAAAGAGTAAGGAAGGCATACACAAAAAACTAGATACTAAAATAAAGTGTAGAGTAACTGAGGATATTTTTTTTCGCTAACAAAGAGATACTCTCAAAGATTTATTAAAGCTTTCACAGGCGAATTCATGATTTTCTTAACTTTCGTATTCAGTTTTAAATAAAATATGTAATAAAAATGTAATTTTGAATTAAATAAACTTCATTGATAAATTCTTAACTTTCATTAAAATTAGGCTAGACTCAGACAGCTGGTATACTTTAACCAACTGCTTTGTAGACATGTATACAAATGGCTTTCTTACTTCGGCAGTAATACCTGAGACATGACGCTAAAAAGGTAGTGAAATCAGGGTTGTCTTAATTAGAAAACGCGAAATATTTTTTGCATTTATATATAGCATGCCTATAATTGATAACGGCTTTCAAAGTACGTAAAAAAAAGTTCTTCTTGTTAAGGAATTATTAATTATTCCTACAGAGCTAGATCCGTGTTCGTGAAGTTTGTTCGTTAAAAGTGAAAATGTAGTATACATTTCAATGTCAATAAGAATCAGCAAACTTGTTGATATGAGCATAATTTACAAGGCTCTCCTTCTTGTTAAGGAATTATTAATTATTCCTACAGAGCTAGATCCGTGTTCGTGAAGTTTGTTCGTTAAAAGTGAAAATGTAGTATACATTTCAATGTCAATAAGAATCAGCAAACTTGTTGATATGAGCATAATTTACAAGGCTCTCTATAAAACGCAATTTTAATGGGTTTGGCACAGGTTGCGACTTCGGTATCTTTCCTTGCAACTTTCATAGCTCATACTTTCATGCCTCAATGCAATTTAATTGTTAATTGGTGTACAAATTCTTAGAACTGATATGCCACATGACAATTGAACAACCCTTTAAGGTTCAAAGCGCCTAGGCTTAGAAATTTTAATGGCTGATTAAATATACAGACGCTTGCTGGCTTTTCTCTTTTCAAACATTTTTCAGTCCGAAGAAGCACCTGTTGCTATTCTTCGTGGCATCTCGAGGTTGACGTTAATGTTGATGTTCATGGTTCTTCCACGATTGACGAAGTCACTAACAGATCTTTTGCTTTTGCTATATTTCGGTTTTTTGTTATGTTTTAAGGAGTTGTGCGTGTTAAGTTTGAGTTGTGTAGAGGATTGCATGCGATTATTTTGTGCTAGCCGTAAGCCCTGGCAGCTAGTGCTTCTTCTTTGTAAGATAACAATTGTATTATTATTTTTCATTTAATAAATTAATAAATATTTTGTACTTTTTGATGTATACTAAAACAGCCTTTAAACGAAATTACCTTTTCAAGAGAGCGAAAAATTGGCAATGCATTTTATTTAAGAACTACTAATTTTGTATGTACCTATCCCTATGACTATTCAATAATAAAAATTTTTACTATATGATTATTTCTTATAATCATAGCCACATTTTGATATTTCTTTAAGTTGTAACTACCTTACAGCGTTATCATCAAATAGATGAAAGAAAATCACTCACTCCAAATAGTACAAAAAAGTCAATAGGCAGTCAAAATATCATATTTGGAAAATATTTTATAATTGTTTTAGAAAGAAATGAATTATTTGTGGTTGTTATAGTGTGAAAAGTCACACACTTTTACTTTATATTATACCTTTCGGAGGTATTTACTTAAGGGATGGCATCGTCAACACAACATCGAAATCTTTGCCTCCAGCCTCTAAAAGTTTGAGACTCTCTTTATTTAAGTTACAATTAAAGTTTTGGCGTTGTGTCAGTGTACACACATATAAACCGCTCAACTAGACAATACAAACAAAATAAAAACTTTTACTTTTCGATTAAAATCAATTTGAATTTTGCATGTACTGCTCAGCTTCTACCTAAATAGGTTACAGCGTCATTGGCTTTGTCACACTGTTTTGCTCAATCGTTTAATATATTTTGTGTTTGCTTTTTGTTTAACTGAACTTTGCTACAATTTTTCACTTTACTTCTTCATGGCAGCTTAAACAGACTTTCATTGAAACTATCTTGCATTGAAAAAAAATTTTTGCAGTTACTGTCTCCTGCCTTCTCGTTGTGTATTGTTCCGTCAAGTTTTTATTTGTGTGTTATGAGAAAATAGCTAGGTATTTCATTATTAAAAATTTATGAACAACATTTCACTTCATTAAATACAACATTAGGTGACAGAAGCGGCAAAGCAGAAAATACATTTCTGTTCATCTAGATCAAGGAGTAAGGGGAGATAACAATTATGCCAGCAGCTTAAAAAATACACTCTGTACTTTAAATGTAGCATATCGTTGAGAATATCAATGGTATGGTTTTTGAAATGTTCATTGTAATTTAGATAAATATTTTGTCCATGTATTTTCGAATAAATTTTTAAGCAACGATGTTTATTATGGAGCCCGGGCTTGTTAGGTTCTTTTTGTTGCCAAAATTGCAATCCTCGAAATATTTATCATAGAATTTATATTTCGTTGCTACTTAATATAATAAAATTGATTAATATCGCGATTCCCTACTTAAAAACCAACCCAGCAACTTAAATTTAGTGGGGAATGTTTACAATCATTCAGAAGTGTTGGAGAGGACGAAGCAATTTAATTGCAACCCTGCGAAGAATCCATAGCACTGCAACTAAAGCTAAGCTGTCATGTAATATCTGTAACTAATATGACTCACTTCCGTTGAATTGATTGAAATAAAAACATGTAAAACAACAAGAAGGATTTATTTTGTAAATATTATTTTTTTCAAATGCTGGCCGCGGGTCCATCATTTGAGTCCAATTTTTGAATGTAATCGATCGATTGTTGAAACCAAATGCCGCCGAGGTCAGGAGCTCCGATTTCAGCCGCCAAAAGAAAACGTCGATCCTTCTTTTGTTACCACCGAACTTTGACATTTTTTGCTTGTTTGCTTTGTGACTTAATTGATTTTTTTATAATTATACATTCCAAATGCTTTAGTAAGCAGTGAGTACGATATTTACATTGCTTTGATACGCAATATTTAATTTTAGATATGCTGAGGCAGCAATATTTAAAATTTATCAATATAACCCACATACATACGCTTACAAAACAAAAAAAAAAATCACTGGAAACGCCGTTATTTTCATTTTACTAGGCATTTTACTAGGTTAGTCGGCTAGCAGTACTGCATTGGGTACGACGATACATCACTTATACGTAATGTATGCCATAAATAAGCCAATAGACACATGGCTAGCATTGTTGTTGCCCGATATTTTTCCATTACCGCATGTTTGTACAAGATGTTTCACGTAATGTTTAGTAATATTTAAAAACTAATATGCATTTGATACTGATATTTAAACCAAATATGAAAACTTAAGATTTTAGTGTATGTATATGTATAACCAACTATAAAAAAAAATTCAATTACGATTTTAGTTTCAAAAATATAAAATTAAATTTTAAGTGAAATATGTCTTACTAAGATTAAACGAATTCAGTTACAATAACAATCAAATAGTGTTCGATTGAATTTGTATACGAGTCTGCCAACTTCCAAGTAACCACAACATCATGTATATTTTATATTTAAACTTCGTAATACCTCAATACCGTCAAACTGTATACCGTTATTGAACACTTTGTCAGAGACAATACCCTAGGGTATCTCAATCAGATTTAGGCCCGGACTTATGGCGGAGCAGTCCAATACAGATATTTTTCGACCTGCAAAGAAGGATTTGGCTACCTAAATTGTGTATATTGAAGCATTGTCCTACTGAGTAGTCCATTCCTCGCCATATAAATTGCCACCAAATTCTATTAACTCACTCTCCAGGAGACCCACATACATTTGAGTATTCATTAGGGTAGAGATGTAGCATATATATGGCTTTCCCCAAAGCAGAACGCAGCCCATATCACTCCACAGCCACCGCCAAACCTTCGTTTAAAACAGGATCGCCCATCCTGGCGAATATCTCTCCAATATCTTTTGCAACTATTAGGGCCATATACATTGAACTTCTTTTCGTTACTAAGAATTACGTTATGCCATTCTTAGCATCAAAAACGGCACTTAGTTGCAAACTCCATGCGAGCCTTCAAGTGTCGCAGTGAGTGTGTGTGTAGGTACCATAGAGGTATGTTTCAGTAATGGATTTTTATGGATTCTTTGCACTATTCGACTGTCAGTTATTTGGGGACCCATACGACTTAAAATTTTTTCACTACTCATTAAATCAACCACGGCAAGTCCTTGTATTTGTATTGCAACGCAAATCAATGTTGCTTTTCCGCTCACTTCGTCGAATTTTACCATATCTAATTAAATTTTTTAGGTAATTAGAGATGCAGTTCCGGTGTCAGTTTAGTTTTTTTGCGATATTGATGATATTCGTACCGCTATCATGCATTCCTTTTATGGTACCTTGTTCACGGTCTATCAAACTGGTTTTATAAGGCATTTTAACTAACCAATGTCGAAATATTTAAATTAATTTAACTATTTTGAACAATTACATATTTACAATAAATGTCTTGCAACTTAACTTCCGAAAACGCTATTATCAGCAGTTCGCACTGATGTGCATATTAACTATGTATGTACTACGCAGCACGAAAGCTACGCACATTTTGAAAGCAGGTCAACGAGTGAGAGGAGAAAGCAAATCTTGGTCAATTCCAACAAAAACATATCACCAAATAATTGCTCAATTTCAGAAACGGGATAGTTTTTCATGTATGGTGAAAAAACAAGGAACCTGGTTATGCACATATAATTATTTGTATGTGGTATATGCATTCGTTTCCACGTCATTTGTAGAAATGAAAAAAAGTCAGGGAAATCAAACTTATTTACGATAAAAGGAATTTTAACTGATCAATTTTGTAAATAAGATATGTACATGCTCTCTCAATATTCAAAGTTTTATTGATTTTATGAATAGGGAAGGAAGCCAATGTTTTGTCGTATTTATTTATTCGTTGGTATGCAAAAGAAGTTTATTTTCTATGCAAACAGCGGGCGTCGATATAAATAAATAATTTAAGTGAAGTTCGTGTGAATAATTTTTCTATAAACAATGGGGTTTTTTTTAAATAGTGGGACTATCTTTAATACTATCGTTCTGTAAAATTATTGAGATTTGACTATAGTCAACTAATGCTCCGAGACATAAAGTCTGTTATAAAAATTTCGCACATTAGATACCAGCCCTATATGGAGACTTACGTATTTTAGGTCCTTATCTGCTTTCGAAAAGTGTTCTAATTATCGATGATAAACTTTGTAGAAACTTATATCTCATAACTCAACTAACCAAAAGATAAAAAATATGTTCACCATACGCCTTGAGTTACACCACTGTATACAGTGGTTTTTGCGTGGCAAGCTTCTACATAAGTTTTTTTGGTACTAATAGAATTCAATTAATTTAAATATTAATTAACATATTTTTATTTATATTAATGAGATCTTATATTTATATTAACTATGATCTTAAAAGTTCTAAAATCTGGAGAATTTCAGAAGGCAACATTGTTACCTAAAAATACTCTCACTACAGGAATTAAAGTATTTCTCACACTGCAACACAAACATAGTTTTATCTGTTACTTCCTTCAATTAATTCACTTAAAACTGTCTTTACTAATCACCGTTGCAAAAAAGTTTCTTTCCTATCAGCGCGACCAATTATTTTCTCGAGGAATGATGAAAGGAATTTCTGCTAAACTCACAAATCTAAAAAAAAAATATAAATAAATTTAAATCAAATACACCTGTGTAAGGTTATATCTATGCTAACTGTATGTGTGGTGCTGTGTGAAAATTAGTGAAAATAGTTGGAAAATGTCGGTTTATTTATGTATTATACTTTCCATGCTAAACTCCACTAAGGGTATATCAAAAGTTGAACACTAAAAAAAATATCTCAAAGCTTTTTCCCAAACATTGATACTAGTTCTGGATTTTCTGGAGCCTATATAAGTCCCTACTTAATTCTATTTTACTTTTGTAGACTATTTATGAAAAATTTGCATTTGGTCCAACAATCGATACAAATTTCCTCTAAATTAAACCCATAGTTGTTAAAATTACACTGGTTGTGATTACTATAAAAAGTAAAGTAAAGGCGATAAACTATTTTCGCATGCCAATCGTTTGACGTAACGCGATGTTTTCAACTTTATCAAATCCCATGACTCAGGATCTAAAGTTGGCATACGATAGTTGTATACAATCAGATAGCTCTAAAAAAGTTTTGAGATCTTAGACTTTACGCTTTTAATACTAAGTGCTTCTTTGATACCCAGAAAATTTTTAAAAATACAATATTTATAATTTTAAGAGATTATGAGTTTCTGAGGAAGAAGCCAGTTTTTAAATGAAAAAAGAAGAGACAATTCAGAAATAAATGAAATGAATCATACATAATGTATATTACCTAATAATATTTCTTCACTAAGAAACATTACTCACAAAAATGACATCTTTACTATTACAAATATATACATTACTTAGTAGATTTAGTCGACAAAGATTTTGTATATATAACAAAAATTATATATTCAAATCTATTGTCTGTTAACATTAAATTTATTACAATTACAAAGGAAAAGGTTAAGCACAATTAAGGTATCAATTAAAATGTAAATCAAATCTACCATAGAGAGCTTACGATTACGTAAAATATTAAGTGTCAATCTTCTATACTATGCCCATTGTTGGCTTATGTACTTCAAACATAATAACACTTGAAATTATCCAAATTTTAATTGCACAGTAGCTGGAATTGCTGTGGAGTTACAATACTGGTATCCTTAAAATCATATTAAAGCTAAGTACTCTAAAAAACCAAAACACGAGTTTACGCATTAACGCTCTACAAAATGAAAGCTGTTACCAAACTCCTTTTCCATCTCAATGCTTTTCACGTATTTCATGTAGTGTAACGAAGAAATTAATGCCAAACATTTGGTCGCTCATCAATTGTGAGTGGCGAATATTATGTAGGAGGTAACTATGTGCGCATATTACTCAAACGTACATGTACATAAAAATACGCGTGCGGCATATGTGTCTAATGAGTCTGTGGAAGTGCGCACATTGTGATTTATCGCAAAGTGAAAACCGCACAATGCTTAGTAACTATTTAAAAAAAAGTATAAGATAATCAAGTGAATAAATAAATAAATAGCTTAGAAATAATTAATTTTCATTCCTTTTCTGCAATTATAAAACATTTTGTTTTTATTTATAGTATATACATACATATTTTACCTATCTTGTCAACACATACTATAGTGATGATATTGAATTTGGTTTATACTTAACGTGTTTTTCAAAACGGTACATTTTTTTTCTATAAGTTGGTAGTATTGTTAGTGAGATCAATACTAAACAAAGATTATTCGTGATCATTTCGCAACATTTTCAACTAATATCGTGCCGCAACTACCGCCTTCGCCTGATTTACCTTCGTGTAACTTCTGGCTATGCAGCAAATTCAAATGACCACTCCGAGGACATCGTTTTGACTCAATTGGGGATATAAAAGCTGAATCGAAGAAGGTTCTGATGGCCATCAAGACGGAGGATTTTTCCAAGTACTATGGTGAGTGGAAAATTCATTGGCATAAGTGTACGAGTATTGTAGAGGGAGGAAGATGAAATGCACAAAATTCACCTTTCAATTTGATCACAGTAGTATGACAACTCACAAATTTTCTTTGTTTACGCCGAGATTAGGGCGATTATCTGTTAATCTTAAATGAAATTGTAGCATACAATATGTATATTACGTATTTGGAAAAAATTTATAATTGTTCAAAATTTTTGAAAAACTGAAATAGACAATCCAGAAATTAACATACTCATTTGGAAGATTAATTATGACTATGAATTCTGGTCGATGACTTTTCAGTAAATGCTGAAAATTATCTTGTTAATACATAATTGATTGTGAGAACAAAACACAAGACTTGACCACCAGTGTATTACAAAACTTATATATGCAAACGATTTTTCCAGTCCTCGAAACACTTTTCATAAGCACCTTTTGTGGTGGCCTTCATTTCGTTGTGAGAACAAAAGACTAGTGGGTAAGCAAGAATGTTTCTTAAAAGGCAACCAACTCCTTTAGCGAGAGAGGACAAATTTTTCAATTTATTATTACAAAATTGTTGAGAGGTAAATACGTTATATCCTGTGGCCGAAACAAGCACGCGGAAATAGTAAATAAAACGCAAAATATTTAGTTATTCGTTAAGATTTATTTTTTCGAATTCAAGGTATTCACCACCAAAGTATTACAACACTTATGCAAACTATTTTACCAGTCTTTGAAACATATTTCATAAGCATTTTGGTGGTGGCCTTCATTTTCGTCAACAAGAAAAAATCACGACGACCCAAATCTGGTGAAAACAGCGGTTGATCGATGGTATTCTTTGGGTTTTTGGCTTTAAATTCTGTCCCAATCGTGACTCGATGCGATGGTGCATTATGATTGTATAGAATCCATGAAATGTTCTTCCACAATTCCGGCCATTTTCGACGGATGTTCTCACGCACACGTCTCAATAAAGCCAAATGTAACTCCTTATTGACCGTGTGTGACTGCAGAATATATTTTCAAGTAGATTATGAGCGAACTATCCGCTATTTTTTACAATATTATTGTTGTAGTATTTTGAATTAAGTTTAACCAGCACTGAAGTTCTCAATAGTAACTATTACCATTGTGAGTATTTTAAGTTTATTATTGTATATGTTTAGTCGTCGTATATGAGGAACGATATGAAAATAGATATGAGAAAAATAAGACTAAAGACAAAACTTATTCCAATCGTTAAATCAAAAAGTCATTGTATCTGTTATTGCTTTACATTACTACTGAGTTCTATCAATCTATTTCATTCGAGTAAAAAAATAATTTTTGAATACCAAATATTTTTACTATATATTGGAGGTTGGAATACTGCATGAAATAACATATCCAGCTATTCTAATAGCATAAGTTATTAATGTTAAAATGCATCAGATGTGGGGAAACCTGTATATAATCATGTACACAAACAGAAAGGCATCCACTACGTCGCGAGGAGAGCTTATGAAAAATCGCTTTTCACAATTTACAGTCATAGGCAAACAAACAAAGATGCGATGTAATTTGTGAATACTAATTTTCTGCAATTTTGCTTTCAACAGGCTTTAGCAGTGATGTAAAGTACACATACATATATGTATATAAAAAGTCAAACAGCAAGAAATTTGCAAATGTACCAAATTATCTCAAAAAGTTAAAAAATAAATTCCTGTAAAGGTATAGTGGTGCTAATTTGACCATTACTTCAGGACTTTGTCCTGTCCTTTATGTGCTAGGAAAGCATATATTTTAAAAGTCATGAAGCATTTTATTCTAACCTTTAGCCACTCGGACGTGAGCTAATATCGAATCGTTTGGGACACGTCAAAGTCTTAATGGAGAGTTACCTATACTACAGTCATATTGTAAAAAGCTGTATCTCTAAAATGAATAATATTGTACTTATAAACGAATTGAAAAGCGTAAAAGTACCCTGCATACTGGTGTTGAAATACAATATTCTCAAGTTTACTCGTATAAGCTCAAAGTGGCAAGCACACATTTAATACACCTATAAGTGCCTACCTACCAATTTTAAGCGACAAATCCATTGCATTAAATTAAAAATTTCCAGTCTTCGTTGCCGTCTGTGTGGACTATCTCCCCTTGAATAGCGACTTGCTTCTTTAGCTATTACAATTCTTCAAGTGAAGTTATGCTACGGCAATATAGAAGCAACAGGCGACAAAACCGTCAAGCTTTATCGCTACATTCTACCATACAATGTGGCGGAAGATAATACAATTTTGCCCCATAAGTTGTGCTTTGAACAATTTCTTCGGTGATTGCACCATTACCTTAAACAATAATTCGTCGCTAATTCCTTAAAAATGTTTCTCCAATGAAAAATATTCTATACAAGCATTTGATTGTACAGTTGCAACCATTTGAGAGAATAAGGAAGTATACAAAATATACACTAAATGTTTTTTCTCGTATATACAGACTGTCTTCGTTAAATAATATTTTATTGGGTCTCCGATGCTTCCTTTTGGATGTTACAAACTTCGTGGCAATTTTAATATATCCTGTTCAGGGCATTAAAGTTAAGTGAAATAATGTAACCATTATTCCTATGGTTGCTATTAAAGCTCTTGGTATTCGACTAATCGCCTAAACGAATAACCGAATAAAGCATACGATCCGGTTCGCAGTATCCGGATGGGATTCAGTCATCGACATTCAGTTAACAGCTTATTTTCTATTATCGGGTTAATCGTTTGTTGACGTCTATTCGAATAACAATTTGGATAACAACTTTTCTTATCCGTACTACGTTTGTTGTGTTCAAGTGATAATAATCGTGGTAACACCACACGAGCATCAGACTTAACTTTAGAAAAAGGTTTTCTGCAAGTTATAATTTTTATTGGAGAATTATTCTTCAGCAAAAATATATTCATACCAAATTAAGTTTTCATAAAATGTAATCCAATTTAAACGCACCTGTTTAAATGCTCAGAAAAATACTCGTACAAAAAAAATAGAAATAAACGTATTTGTGTGCATTCATATCTTCAAAAGCACATTTCACAAATTTGTGTTTCAATGAAATCACGTAACGTAACCTTAGTAACATATTCCAAAGTGGGGGGAGTGGTGAAAAAGGTCAAATCAAAGTACATGTGCACAAATTATAAAAAATTTTACAGCGTGGTCTCTTAGAAATTATCTCTCTATACAATATTTGTATGCGTATGTGTGAGACTCTCAGTTTGCACCATGGATGCCCCACTAAATTGATGTCCTAAGTGACTTTACCCATAAATTTAGACGTAATTGGGATTGCCTTTTTGAAAAATGGTGGTTTTTGCTGAAGGAATTTTGAGACTTCTTCTTCTTTCTTTACTGGAGTAGGCACTGCTTACGCGGTTATAGCCGAGTTAACAACAGCGCGGCCTTCTTTTTGCTATTTAGGGAGATACCAAGTGCAGCCAGGTCCTTTTTCACCTAATCTTTCCAACGGATTGGAGGTATTTCTCTTTTTCTACTTACACCGGGTTTTACTCAATCGAAAATCTTCAAAAATAGAGTGTTCTTTTCCTTCCAAACAATATGATCTAGCCAGCGCAGCCGATGTCTCTTGATTCGCTGAACTATGTCAGCGTCGCCGTTCGTTCCTTTGACTGCATTACTTGCCGTTGCCAATGCGTAAGGGACCATAAGACCCACTTATAAGATGACAGCATTATCCATGCATCTGCACCATATCGCAGGACGGGAATGATGAGGGATTTTTAGAGTTTGGTCTTTGTTCATCGAGAGAAAACCTTGCTTTCCCATTCCTTTCTCAGTCGAAAGTAGCACCTGTTGAATAGAGTTATTCTGCGTTGATTTTTGAGGCTGAAGTTGTTGTTGATGTTGTTACTGGTTCCGATATAGACGAAATTATATTGAACTTCAAAGTTAGAAAGTCAACAGTGACGTGCGAGTCACATCACGAATGCGATGATGACAGGAGGTATTTCGTTTTGTCCTCATTCACTAACAGACTCATTTGTTTCATTTCCTTATCCAGTCTGGAGAAAGCCCACCTTTCGGTTTGGTTGTCGACGCCAATGGTATCAAAGTAAAAAAAGACTGGAATACTTAAAAAATGGTTCGCATTCCATTTCGCATTAGGTTTCGCATTTTTTCCTTTTTTTCTTTGGGTGTTTACCATTTTCTACACAGCTTGCAAAAGACAGTGGAGTATTTAGGTACTGTATTTTTTAATTTGCACCAATAAATAATTTAACTCAATGTTTTGCACGCAAATGTAATTGGAACTAAGTGTACAAATACGTATTTAAATGCATTCAGAAGTAAACAAAAATAAAGAAAATATGAATGTGACTGCTATGCTGCGGGATATTTACAGTGGCGGATTAAGTATTTTGCAGTCCTAGGCCCTGTCTGATTAGCCGCCCTTTTTAAAGGACGAAGTTTTAATTCTTTGGGTCCGTTCATATTATTCAGATATAATATTTATTTCATAAAAGTATAATTGTTAAACAATACAAACAAATATTAACAACATAAATAACAGTCAGTTTTCTTAAACTATAATGTATAACTTAATTTTTAAATATTTTCTTTCTGGCTTTCGTCTGAGCAAAATCGTCAATTATGTCGTTGTAATCAACTTCTTGAACTGGTTGGGCTTCAATTGACAGTAGTGCTAAAGCATTGAGTCTCTCTTGTCCCATACTTGCGCGTAAATACGTTTTGACTCTTTTGAAGGTGGAAACAGAACTTTTTCCTGAACAGTTCGTATCCCGAATACTCAAAAAAATGCGTGAAGCAATTTCTACATTTGGATAAACATCTTGAAGATTTTGAGAATGCAAAAAATTGTATATACCTTGCGCGGAACGAATATCTTTTGTGTTCATTAGAGAATTTTTGAGTTGACAGTGCAAATGAATATATTCATTCGCGGAAGTATCTTACAAATCATCAGAATACTTAGTAACTAATTCATCTGCGCGAATTTTTAATTCATTGGTATCTATTTCATATAAATTGTCAAAAAAAATTAAATTTTTCGTAAAGATTATGATAGGCACTTTTACATCCTGTCAATTGTACACTTAAAGTATCTAAAATTGAATAATAAACGTTGGTTCGAAAATTTTCTTCTCCAGATAAAGCTGTTCTTTAATTATCCCGTGACTCGTCAGCCTAAAGTTTTCGGGTTTTTTTACGACGGGTGTCATAGTGGTAATAATTTTGAACTCCAGATAGTGATTTGGCTTTTTTTTCATAATCAGAAAATTGTTTATCACTCATATCTTGGAGAAATAATGCCAAAGAACTATATATTCTTATCACAGATGATAAATTAGCTTGAGAATGCTGAAGCTTCTTACTCGCAGCATTAAAGCGATCCAAAAATGCATTCCAAACAATGACTAGAACTGCTGTTTCTAGATGTTGTAATTTTTGCTGCAGTCTTTTAGCTTCAGCTCGCGTAGTAGGTTTTTCGTCTTTGTTTTCACTAATAAAGTTTAATGCAACAATTATTCCAGGCCACTCTTTTTCTAATGTGTAGCATGCATCATGTCGAGCCGACCAACGAGTTTGAGAAAGGCTTTTATAAATTCTGTTAAAATTTCCCAACGATGTGTCGAAACGGTAAAAAATTATATAATTCTTGCAAAGTAGAAAAAAAGTCAACTGCTTCAGTAACAGATTCAGCTGCACAAGTTCCCACTAAATTTAAAGAGTGACCAGCACAAGGAACATTGTATGGATCAGTGTTTATCTGTTGCACTCCTGAATATAAACCTGACATGTTGCTTGCATTATCGTTAGATTGACCACGACAATTCATTATATTTAAACCATTATCCTCAAGAGATTTTAACAAAGCATCTTCAAAGCAAAACGGATCAAATTTAGCAAGAAGCTCGACTGAACCTAAAATTTTCCATTATGGGGATCTCCAATTCGTTCTGAATGTCTTCTAAATGACAGCCCTCTTATTGCGAGAGATTTAATTATCACAATTACTCGATGCAAAACTTTTTTCCAGTATAAAATTTCTTCATCGAGCTGCTCCATTATACGTTGATCAAGACGGCCTTGAATGACAGCTCGAGCTTTGATGTGACTAATGTTAGTTTTGTGAAAATCAGAATTGCATGAGCTTCAATGCGCGCTTTTGAGTTTTTCCAATCTCTAAACCCCCCGTTACTCCTACCAAATAGTAAACACAGAGCACAAAATACTGATCCTTTACTTTCTGAATAAATTAACCACTCACGATGTTGAATTTCTCCGTTCTTTAAATTACGTTTAAAAATGTATTGTCGTTACATTATATCAGATTTATACATTTGGCATTCTGAAAAATTTGCCGCCCCCAAATTGTGCCGCCCTAGGCCCGGGCCTCGCGGGCATAAGTGCAACTAATATGGTACCGCAACCACCGCATTCGCCTGATTTACTTTCGTGTAACTTCTGGCTATTCAGCAAATTCATATGACCACTCCGAGGACATCGTTTTGACTCAATTGAGGATATGAAATCTAAATCGAAGAAGGCTCTGATGGCAATCACGACGGAGGATCTTTCGAAGTGCTATGATGACTGAAAAATTCGTTGGCATAAGTGTATTTGATTGGGAGGGATTACTTTGAAGGAAATGAAATGGAAAAAATTCACATTTCTATTTGATCACAGAGTATACTTATTCTATTATAGTGAATTACTCCGTTATTCTTCTAAGAATGTATGAGACAACGAAACGTGTCCAACCTAAACTGGAGTTGAATTGCTAATTTTCCCTTATGGAAGCTCATATACGATTTTAACATAACTATGTCTTAACATATTTTAAACAACTTCATTCCATACTTAGTTAATTAAAAATAGGATAGGAACTTCTCTAAACATGATTTCTTACAGGGTGATTGGTAACATAATACGAGGGTAGCCAGAAAGTTGAAAACGAAATATTACGGTAAATAGGATTTCCAACTTAAAGATATTAGCCCATTTTAATACTTGCTCATGAAAACAAAAAACGAGTATTTATGACACCGCATAAATGAGAGTCCTTTAAAAAACTGTATACAATTTTCTAAAATTATTTTTACCCTTTTTCTGTAGAGTGCTTTCGAAAGCAATGTAGGCTATTTGTATAAATTCATTTGTATGGCAAGAAGATTCTTTAACAAGGGATGCTGTTATGAAAGCAGTCTGCGCAAAAATATAGTTCCGTATGTACCGAGGACTTATGCTCTATCTAAAACTCGAATAGTGGTTTTAGCGGTATCAAAATAGGAGAAAACTTAGTAATAATGACGTTTTTAATATTATTGAAGTTTTTGAGGAAAATATTTCTCAATTAAAATCTTAAAATTTTCAATGCGAATTTTCCTTTTTATAGACTTCTTCTTTTTAATGCACCATATTATTTGAACTTCAAGATTTACGACAGACTATTATCATAACAATAAACTTTTGACCCATCGTTGCCAACATTAAAACCGGACAACAAACAGCGCGCAAAATATGCCATCAATGTGAGTGTTTACGACAATTTAACATTCACTTAGCTAAGTTTTCGACTAGTTGGTCAGGTCTACTTAATAGCTTATTCATAGTGGAATCTCATACTTCATTTTTTATACATAAATATTCAATTACATTGCGGCAAAAATGTTTTATTAGCCAACTTAAGGCGTGTATATGGTATATGGTCCCGCTTGCAGAAGTCCAGACGCTGATAAATTGGCAGATACTGCTGCAATTTCACGTTCGAATTAATCGGCGCTGGCTTGTTGGCACAAGTCACAGACTAGCCCCAAAGGAAACAGAGTGATGGCGTCAAGTCGCACCACTGAGGCGGCCAACTGACTGGGCCATTTCGTGAATTAACACGTTCACCGAACTTGGTTTTCAATAAATTCCTTGTGACATGCACTGTGTAGCTTGTGGTGCCGTCCTGTTGGAACCATATATGGACATTTTGTTCTGTGCCTGTGATTCAAATTTTTCCACTACATGCTGAATTGTTGATCTGTACATAAATAGGACTCGTATATTTCTCCATTATAAAATGACAAAGCTTACTGAAGAGAAATATCAAAAGAGTAAAAAAAAATCTGTTTTTATAGCTCCCTATTGGAAAACCCAATAGAACTTCTCTAGAATACTTAATTGAACAATGCGCGCTACTGCCTATATTTAGGTAAAAACCCATATATTATGGACCTGTTCGACTAGTTTCAACTAAATTTAGTGCCATCTGATGACCAAAAGCACTAAAAATCGGATTACCGAATATTGATTCCTACACTTTATAAATTTCGCCTGGGATATGACAAAAAGTAAAAAAATTATATTTTGCTGAAAAAATATAAATAGAAATGTTAATTTCAGTAACTACATATCTGTGGTACTCTTTCATTTCATTCATTCACTTGTGCATATTTGTATATGCAAATATTTTCGTTGATTTTGTGTTTTAATGAGTGCAAAATTAAGTAGTTCACACTCGATGCTAATTTATTTGCGAACAGCAAAGAGGTGTACCTAAAACGCTTAATAGTATTACCATTTTTCGACGTGAGATCGAATATACATATATACACATGTGTTTCCATAAATCATCACATCTTGTACATAAAACTCAAAAATTACCCTGGAAAAGGTCAAAAATCCTTGTTTCTAACCAAAATCTATATTTCAAATACATTAATAAAATTACAAGTTTCTTAGCTTTATAGTAGCTATCAAATATAACATCTATTAATAGGACATTTTTAGGCGAGCTTAATACAAGGTATCAAGTCAAGCATTTGTGAAACGTTTTTGGGTTCCAGATATTTTTCTGGGAAAACTACAGAGACTTAGTAAATAAACTTTTAATATCGTATATTAAATTATTTTAAGACTAAAGAATAATTTTATTCATTTTAGTCGATAAGTAAATTTTTTTACTGTAGAAAATCAATAATACAACATAAATATTATAGATTTAAAATTTTTTGGGTGTGTTGTAAAAACTAAAAAAACAATAGTAATATACATATACCACAAAATTAGATGTGATATACGTTGAGTTTATATGTATCTTCCTGCATATCTGCTTTCTTGCATATTTAATCTAGGACAGCCATACACGAAAAATTTGTCTACTAAAAATAAAATACGAAATGAAATATTTCGAACCTTGTATGACACCGGAAAAAATTAGACATTAAAAGTATTATTATTTTTTGATGGGTCGACAGATCTTGATTATTGCACCACAATAATTGACCGTTCTTTGAGAGATTTTCGCTAAATTTGCGACTAATGTATAATATAAGACACATCTTTGACTAAGAATATACATTACAGATTTAATTTGCTTCTGATTATGAAACTGAAAAAAAATTTACTTCTTTTTGACATTCGTTCTACCTGTTGACTTCTGTTTTGCGCAATCGTTCTAGCCAAAACGCCACTTTAACATTTATGCAATATAACTGACAGTTCTCATACGGCTGTCATTCAAAACTGTGTTGAAATATTTACGTATTATTCCAAACAAACAAACATTAGGGCGCATAGTTGCAAGTGAAAACGAGTGAAGAAGGGCTAGAAATTTATGTGGCAACATAGAATAAGTATTGCTAGAATGAAGAAAGATAAATTCAAAATATAGGTTCTTATTATGGTAGTCTGCTATACTTGTTCATGAAAGTAAAAGTCTAATATTTAAGATTTTCCTATGTCCAAATTGAGGGTTCTTGAAAAAAGAGATTAAATAGTGCAAAACTATTCTAACACTTATTTGTAGAATAATTTCGAAAGCCATTTATTATGTTATGAACATATTAACCTTTTGGTCAAAACACCAGCCAACAAACTCGCAACAATTTATCATCACTGCAATTTCTTTACAGCATTTTAACAACTGCTTAGCTAAATTTCAGCCTTCAGCCATAAAATCGGCCAATGAGCTGTACTTAAGCAACTTATAGCCTATTCGTTGTAGCACCTACTACGTAATACCTAAAATTCGTTCAAGCGTTTCCTCCACGTCCACAAATGTTTGCAATGAATGCGGAAAATAACGGAATCGTAAATCGAAAATCCTCAATCAACTTTGTCCATTCATATGCATACAAAATGAAATTAATGAAACCAATAAGAGGAAAAGAGCGTTACCTGGCTATATGTGTAGTCGAGTGTTAATTGCATATGACATTCAGACATTTTTATGGAAGCAAAAGCTCTAGCTTTCCTTTAGCAAACATTTCTGATACTAATAGTAAAGTTATTGCTTTCGCATCTTTAGTTCCTTATTGTCTCATATTTTTGCTGCTTTTTTCCTATTTCACAAATTCTCTCAAACTCAAACTAAAACTCAAATATTCCTTTGATTAACATGTTTTTCTAAAGTCTCAATTTCTCACTCATTTGCTCTTTTCTACCGATGAGAGTGTTAAGGGTTACAAGTTACTCACTCGAGCTCTCAACAACTTAATAACTCGCCAAAAATATATGATTTACTCTGAGGTCGGCCTTCGAAATATAGTGCTCACTTTAATTACGGCGAATTCGTGCAGTCGTTCTCTCATTAAATGTTATTCACTCAGAAAAAGGGTTTTAAACAAAAGTGACGTAACATTAAAATTATTTCACTTACTTTATTGAGTACATTTTATAAAAACTTAACAGAGGTTTTGCAGAACCGGCATACATATGTATGTAAAATGTGTCTTGCTTTATATACATCTTTAGAAGTTTGTTTAGAGAAAAAAGATGCGATGGTCTTCAAAGTTAGCTGTAATTTATCGAATTAAACAGTCTAGTTACCATAGAAGGGTATACTTAAAGTTATTACAACATCAATATTAGTGCATAACTGTAGTTATACACGAGTGCTCCATATATGATTTCGAAAAATCCATCGATGTGAGAATTTTATGTCATCCGGTAGACTTGGAAGTAATGAATAAATTGCAAAGAACTTGCTATGGGCAAAATTCAAAAGAAACTTTGGGGATATTGTTTTGGAATTATAACTGATACCTAGCTGATAATTACAATTCTCTTAAATTCTCTTAAAAACTATTAATCTTTTACAACAAAATTAGCAAAGTAGCCTGTTGAATATGCTTGTAGGCCAATACCGGACGCTAAATGTAAAATTTTAGAGTATCGGGGGATGTATTTTCTGAGAATAGACAGAGAAGAAAGTAACATCGACTCTTCCACAAAAATTGGTTCAAGTTTTTGCTCAGTTATGTTAAAATACATCTTTATATTCATGCACGTAACCTACAGTATTCGAGGCCGTTTCGAAATATTACTCATGCATTTATTTTCTGCTAATAATGTTTGGCCTTATAAACAACAGTTTTGGTTAATATTCAGTTCTGTTAAAAATCTGTACAAACTCTCTGCTTGCTTCTACTGTTAAAGTATAAAATTTTACCTTTACTCTTAAACATGGTTCAATTTTATTCTAACGTGTCTGAAACAATCAAACCTTACTTGTCTCTACAAATCAAATTAATGTTCATGCTGTTAAAATTTAATGCATTCGAAATTACTTTCCGTAAATTTGTTTATAGTAAGCAAGTTTTACTCCTATACAAAATCGGCTTAAGTCTAACTTACTTCCGTTAAAAATCTCCACAAACTTTCTGCATTCTTATTCTGTTAAAATTCAAAACATTCGAACATGTTTCGAAATTATTTTTTATATATTTATGTACTGAAGGTAACCGTTACTCTTATGCAGAAACGGTTTAAGTTTAAAAACCTTGTGTTAAAAATCGCTACACGCTCTTTCCCCCTCATGCTGTTAAAATCAAAATATTCGAACATGTTTTGAAAATATTTCCTAGATATTTATTTATGTCAAGTAACATTTATTTATTGCTAGTATCCTTAACTATTCTAACATTAATTTAGTACTAATAACCATTAGTTTTACACTAAATTGAAATAAATTTAACTTAATTACTTTTAAAACTAGGTAATATTACAAATTTCTGCATACTACTGTTAAATTTTTCAAACATGTCCTATGATCTCAAACAATAATACTCACTGTAACTGTCATTAGCAATCGAATAACCGAAATATCATTGCTCTAAGGAAACGAATCCAACGAGCGGTAGCCATTTGTTGAGAAAGTGTCAGATAACCGAGAGCTGACTTCTTTATTCGGATTTGCTAAACGTTTATCCGACAAATTTCATTCGCCGTTGGTTAGCTGCCGAAACAGACTTGTCCCGCACACATTTAACTACACAGTTGTAAATACTTACAATTCAGACTTCGTACGCTCAAATTGATGCCTCGGTTACGACTTTCGCGTTTTCGTTAAGCAGCGCTGCTCCCCAAAGCTTCGTAACAAACGAATTTGACTTGCCCGATAGGACGACTTCGCCAATGAAATTTGGTCGTATCATCAGTCGGTTTCGTTTGCAATTTAGTTTAGTTTTACTTTGGACTTCGGCGTTAATGGTTGTATAACGGTGTTGAATTTTTTACCGAACGCGCGCTCAACTTTGTGTTAGTGTACCATATGTATATAAAGATGGTTACTGAGAATACATCTATAAGAATATGTAAGCATGAAGCCGGTGAAATTGCCGCAGTTCAAAGTTGAAGTTGGAAATAAGTTTGTGGTGGAATTTAAAGCTGACTTCAATATTACTGCACGAATATGCTTGAGCAGCTATACTGCAATCGTGTTAGTTTGTTATTGTTATGTGAAGAAAGAAAGTCACAAAAGATAATTGTGGTGTTACTTTTGTACAAAATGTGACATTTTAAAAAACAAAATTATAGTTACAAAGGCATCGAAAAAATCTAAAGGAAATTACAAAAGTGAATGAAAATTTGTGATGGGAAAATATCTTAATAAATTAGGGTTAAGTTAATTAGTAACTAAAAAAAAAAAATAATTTTAAGAAAAGAAAATTAAGATATGTTATAAAAACAATAAAATAAAATCAAACCAAATCACATCTACAAATTATAACATTTTTATTATAAAGTTGAATAAATTAAAAAAAAAAAAATTATTCAAATAAATAACATAAAAAGTAAACAAAATAAAAATAAAATAAAAGAAAATAAAATTAAAAATAAAAATAAAAAACACAAATTTTAGTTAAATAGAAACCTCGAAAAAAGTGTTTAAAATTTATATTCGAAAGTTGAATAAATTAATAAGTATAACATAACCAAATTAAATAAATAAAACGAAACAAAGCGACAAATAATATAAAATAAAGTAAACAAAAATTAAAAAATATGAAAAGAGTGAAATTAAATGAATATAAATTATACATTCAAAACAAATAAAAATTATAAATATAAATATTTATATGTACAATACATAATCGGCAAAATTATAACTTATTTTTTAAAAAGTTGAAGAATTGGGTATGTTTTAAGTTTACTTTACAAACATCATTGATATGATAAAAAGCAAAGATTTTGAGAGTAAAGTTGGAAATTTCCAACCATACAATTAATGAAAACATGTAAGCAAAGGTTTTCTGATAAATAAAATAATTCATTTTAACTATGTACTAATGTTTTTAAGATCAATATTCAATTAATTTCAATTTTCTAGTCAGAGAATAAGCTAGTTAAAGCATAAGACACGCTATAGTCTTAACTATCATAATATAAAATTATGTAGTATTTCTAAAGAAACCTAAAGTAATAATATGTATTTTCCCTCTGCCGAGCTCCCTATCCGTAAACTGTTTAAAATATGACAACATGAGCGTTGTGTCTTTTCTATAAAAAATTTCATTAACAGCTATCCAAAAATGAGTTTAACGAAATCAAAATATGCCCAAATCAAATTAAAAAATTTTGAAATAACTAACTCAACATCTTTAAAGCATACAAGCTGATGACAATTGCTGAACATAGTTTGGCAGTTTACCAAAAAAATTATATTTCCAAAATAAACTTTTATTTATAAACGTGACTACGATAACTGTGCAAATACATACAACAAAAATATTTTAGCAACAGACCAGAAAAACTTTCTCAACAAAATAATCTATTTTATTAATTAAAAATTCCATATTGATGTTATTAAATTTTTTATACCCGACAAATATCAAAATTATTATTAATTTGATGTGAATTTTTTTATGAGATCAAATATTTTAGATGCATATGTATAACATTGCCTTAATTAAGTTCAATAATTTTATATATGACTTCACATAAATTCTGTTGTTATTTCGTGTTCATTAAGTCTAATTAATTTATTATTGTAGGTAAATATTTCTCCACATCTAAAATAACAAATTGTTCAATGTGAATATTTACCAGAAGAAACAGGGCCATTACTTAGAAAAAATTAAATTGTTTTTAAATCCACGGGGCAAAGTGAAAATGTAAAGAAATGCAAAAAGAAATAAATCAAAAATCTATACATAAAATGATAAAAATAACGAATAATGACGAAAAAATTAAAAATAAAATCATACAGTAAATAAATTACAAATAAATTAGAATAAAATAAAAAAATTTAATTTAATTTATTGAAATAATGTAGCAAAAAATAGAGAACTGTGCAATTCCTACAACGCTAAGAGTTGTCTGATTTATTATTATTTTCATTCATTGAGTTATAAAATTCTGATAAAACAAATGCTAACTAAACAAAATAATAAAATTTTAATCTTAAATATCTTATAAAGGGTTAGGTTGACATAAGAAACTGTTTTGTAGAGCATACAATTTCTAACAAATCTGCAAACGTGATATTTTTATAAATAGCTGATAGCGAGATTTTAAATAACTTATCTTACAATAAAAAAAAGAGAGAAATGTAAGGAAGATGATCTTTCCGTTGCAACTAAAACCCATAATTGGTGAGTCTTTTTTGGAGAAGTCTAAATATGTACATTCTGAGTACAAAGCGAAATTGTTTTTTACACAATAATAAAAATTATATATCAAAAATATTTATATACGTGGTATTAAAAATGTTACCAATCAAATTCATTTACAATTGCAGTAAAATAAAGATTGTTGATATAATAACACATAGCAAAAAATAGTTTAAAAAATTTCCGAAAGGAAGTAACAATGAAAGAGTAAACATGTCTTACAAGTTCTCAATCAGAAAGTTAATAAAACTTTTTCCCGAAAATTTTGTATCAATAAAATAATACAAAATAACTAATAATATTTCTTTGTGATCAAAATATATTTAATTGCTATTTATTAATTATAGTAATGGTTAGTTTAGCATACCGTAGCTAACATAATCACTATTAAGTACGATCGCAGAACAAACCTAAACATTTAACAAATAATAGTAAACTATAAAAAATGCAATGAAGTTAGCATTGTATTGTGGTTTTAAATCAAAAGCTTTTTTAATGTTAATAGAGAACGAATTTAACAAAGCCGAAAAATTTATTCACTATGAAAGTCCAGAAGTTCCAAACTTAAAAATTTCGGTCATATTAAACAGAAAAAAGAGTGAAAGTTAGTGAATATACTCAAAAAAATGTGGTCAAAAAAAGCATATTATTGTCCGGCTCTTCCCAAAATTGAAAAATATCGCGAAATTGCTGGAATTGAGGATTTTAATACTGTAAATAAAAATGACGAAGTAACTTGTGCATATGAAGTTGATAAAATTATTAGTTACTGACGCTAAGTTTTAAATTCACTAAGCAATAATAATTAATGCGTTCGGAAGAGAAGTTAGAGCATCATTGTAGAGATAGATTGATGAACGCTTGCGAAACAATCGTATCGTGGTGTTGGATTTAATTGGGTGTAAATACATTGTGAAAAAAGTACCTGTTATTAAAATCCACATGTCCCCAAGTAAAATATTCTTTGAAAGAACAATGTATTTTGTTGTCAGTAACGCCTTTCGATTTTTACAATGGCTAAAAATATTGAACAAAGAATTTGGAAATGGATTACGGTGATTTGAAAAGAAAAAGCTACAAAGCCTTCAAAGACTGACGAGAGAATATGGAAGATATGCCACGTTCTGAAAAGTAAATGATATGGTGCTTGAAAATCATCAGGCAAGTGTTTGGAGAAATGGCAATAGAGTTTGACATCTCCCGCGAATTCTTTATAAATATTTTGGTATATAATTTGGATATTAACCGCGTTCTTACTCGACTTATCAACATCCATCGAAAATGCGCCGAATGGTGGAAGAACAATTCATGGATTTTATATAGAAAAATAATGACAATTACTTACCAAAGTGTGACATTTACACCAAAAAATAACTAAAAATTTCATTGAATATAAAATATTATTTATAAATCTCTATATGTATAAAAGTGAGCGAATATTTCAACAAAAAGATAAACAAATCCATTAAGAGTTGCCTAGAAATAATATACTCCGTGATTAAATAGTAAGTTGAATTATTTTATAAAAATTTTATATTTTGTATGTAAACAAAATGTAAAAAGTTTATTTATTCTTTCAAATCAACTAACAATAAGGTGTGTAATTAGCAATCAACGATGAAGCCGCTTGATGTTCGTTAATACCGCGTTTTCGAACTACTTTGAATTCGCTCAAATTTGCGACATCTCCATATATTAATTTTCCTTATATTTTTTAACCGTTTTTAGTTTTGCTTTGCTCAATAAAATCTACAAAAAAATTTAAAAGCTCACTTTTTTTTGGTTTATAAAACAGCATTTCACTAACAGAAGCTTTACAAGTATTACGGTACGTCCTACCAACCTAGAAAAAATTTGAATGTTACCTTTGTTAACTTCCTGATGTCTGATGTTTGATCATGGTACTATTAACATAATTAAACAAAAATAAATTAAGTTATAAAACTAAATAAAAGAAATAAAAAATAAATTGTGTACAAGCATAAGGATCAAAGTGAATGTGCATTAAAAAACGGTCAACAACAACAAAGCAAAATAATGTTTAAGCATATTTTTTTTAATAATTCAGTGTTTTAGTGCGCCTTATTAGCTATCAGCCCTAGCGTAACAACCATGGCGTATACGTAATCAACTCCATTCACGTGTACAAATCGCACAGTGTATAAATCTATACAGGGTGTGCATAAACCAATCTCAGTGGTGCGGTATCCGTTCTATCTGGCTCGCTGCGTTTTTAATGTTTTGTCTACTCTCATTCATTAACAGAAAAAAAACCTTGCGCGTTAGAAGAGCAGTGTTCGCTTTAATATGCTTTGCATGCTTAGTGTTTGGCTAACGCTCACATTTGTTCGTTAAGCGTACTTCCGTTGCAAACTTACATACCTACTTGGAAGTAACTGTCTGCAAGGAGTAGTTTTTAGTGTTTTGTTGTTATTCCTTGTGTTTGCGTATGTGCTTAGTTTTTTATGCGATGGCTACAAAGTGCTACGACTTCAATAGCTGTTATCTACTTTCCTGTGAACGAAGGTCTTAATTATCGCCGAAATATGTAGTGATTTAACGAAGAGTAAACAAAAATTTATTTTTGAAACAGCAAGTATAACTAACTCTTATAACCGGAGACGTACCATCCGGTTATCAACCCTTGACCAGCTATTCACTCAACATCAAATGCAGTTTTTAACGAGATCTAATTTCTAATATACCATGTCTGAAAAGCTCCTTGTGCTTGCTATAACCCAGAGCACTTGAGTGCTCCTAATCGTGTTAACCAAATATTTAATTTATATTGAGTTATCCGCAGAGGTCATGCACTTCTCCTCTGTATGGGTTGTAGATACGGTATAGTGCAAAGCAAAGACGTGAACAACTTCCCATATTTTTTGCAACACCAACAAGTAGCAAACAAGTTTCGCTGAAATTCTGCAGTTAGCTCTCTTTCGACAAATCGTTAAATGCACAACTTTTCGCGCTGAGAACTATCTTTGAAACTGAAACGAGTTTATTCGAATTAAAGGTGCATTCACTTTCACTTACATTTTTCACTTTTGGTACATATGTGACTTTTAGCAAATCTTTCCACATGAATGCAACAAGAAAAAACGTTAACCGCGTTTACACGGCAGTTAAAATAATCTTCACAAATTCAAAAGATTTTTTAGGAAACATGAACTTCATAGATCAGTTTCACGATAACTACATATGTATATGCAGTAGAGATCAGGTCTGAACTTTTTCTTCGAAGATTGCACAGTTGTCATGGATAATTACAAATTTCGTGAAGAAAAGAACAAAATTAATACAAACACTTGATTTCGATCGAACAGTTTGTATGGCAGCTGTATGCTATAGTCGTCCATTATCGGTGATTCCGAGAAATGTGCAACTTTTTGAGGAGAAAAGAGCGTGCGCAGCACATGAGGTCAATATCTCAAACCCAGAGATGTACTCATAGAAGTACGGAGTAAAATTTAAATATACACACGTGGCTACGCAAAGCACACCATTTAAAATTTTCAATTGTTGTGCATATTTGACAACACTTTGTAGCGGTACTTTTTACGGTATAGAAATTGTTTGTGTAGAAATAATTTAATGACTTACGATTTGTCAAAAATATTCAAAATTAAAAATAAAACACATTCTTCAGTAGACAAAATCATTTCAAAAATTGTGATCTTTACAAAATGAGAGAAAATTATATACATATATATATTTTTTTTTTAATTTCATTTATACTTTTTTAAATTGAAACAAGAAGTTTAGTCCGGTTATTACTTTAAAAATAATAAAATCGGCCGCTTTAGTATTAGCACAGAAAAGCTAGTTTGTGTTTTACTCATTAAACGTAATAATTTAAAAAATATAATTATAATTAAATAAAAAATCAATGACTTCTCTTGACTTATATAATTTTATGCTGAATCAATTTTTGAAACTGTTGTAAAAATTTTAATTTGATAGAAATTGACAAAGTTACTTGTCTCGCAATTCGAATAAAGTAGTTTTACAGTTTCATATACTATGATTTTTTTCAAAATATTCTCCATCCAAATTGAAAGAAGTTGTTCGGTCTCACGTCAAGACTATACGTAGATGACTCATAAAATCGATGTTTCGAGGGCTCAAAAATGCAGAAAAATTTTTGATGGCTCTCAAACATCGACTCTAACAACTGCATTATCTTGGTAAAGAATGATTGGTTTTCCTAAATTCTTGAAAGACTACTGGCAAGCATGTGGCTGTGTTTCACTCAGAATTTGCGTTGTTCTAGTGCTTTGAGTGCGATATATCCACTTGTTCAAAAAAACAAGCAACCGTTTGCTTGGAAGTGCATCGTGCGTGAACAACTTGTTTTTTTCAACGACGCACTGTTGCTGACTTAATGTACGTGGAACGTTGTAAAAAATAATCGCTCAAAAATGTTCACTATTCAATACTATTTTCTTTTCAAGTTTCTGTAAGAAACAAAAAAAAATTCTGAACTACAAATAAACTCGAAACTTATTTTTATTACTATAAAGCATAGTTTAAACGATAAAAAACAAAAGATTTTTAAAAATACTACAGTGACTATACCCCCTAATATACCTCACTCGCAGTTTGATAAAAACGAGAATAAATCCCTATACTACCGCCGCTGTCTCCCCGTATGTGGTATTGAAAATCTCAATGCCAAATGCCGTCAAACTCCTTACTAACTAGTTGCCAATATCAATTTTCCTCGTCGTCTAACGAACGCTTCGTAAATTCGAGGGGTCTTTATTGCTGGCAGATGCTCAACTCATGAATTGATTAATTGATTGATAAATTGATCAAAACTAAATTGCAATACTACTGTGGATAAAAATAGTAAGACTTTTTAATTTAAATTTCGCACGAAACCCAATTCGTATAAATATTTTGTTTGTAGGCTGATATGACTGTCAGAGACATCAGTGCCAAAAGTCACATCACAATAATTAGTAGTGTTTAGTACCTTGTCTCTCTGAAGTACACACAGTGGATTCGGTGATTATTCAAAAAAATAAATTCGCTAACATTTTAGCATCACGTCAAGTTAAGTAAATTCTGGTTTTTCTGAAGTTTAATATCAGGAATGATGTGTTTCTTGACATAGCCAACAAATTTCTGGTTGTCTTAATTGCGCAAGAAATAACTGTGTCTGTTATAGTCAGATTACATTTAGAAAGTGAAACATTTGAATAAATTCTATACTTTAAATAGTGTTTCATTTAAAATGTATGTAGGGCGAAGGCTTTGTTTAAGAAAATCGGAACAATCGGTCGAGGGTTTCTTGCCTATATTTCAGAGGTGGCGCAGATGTAAGTTATCGTACTGATAGTTCTTAGGAAAAGCAAGAAGTGAGGGGATTTTGGTGCCGGCATAGTTGTGTCGTTAAACAGGCTCTCTACCTAAAGGTATATAGAACGTGAATTTTGTATTATGTATTAATGTATATAAAAGTCCAAAAAGTGACTCATTTTCCTATTCATAATTAAATGGAGACTTTTATTTTCTTATTTCAATACTGCAATAATATTAATTTATATTATTTCACTGCAACAGGCAGGAAGGATATAGCAAACAAAAATTGTTGCAGTTTTTATAACAGAAATGTTAAAGCGCATTTAATTAATGCTAAATGCCAGCGTTTAGTTCGAAAGACAGAAAATCTATGTACACAGGTAGTGCTAATTTGCATAGCATTGTATGCGCTCAAATTCAAACCGCTACCGCTAATAAATACCGCAAGTGAACACGCTTTGAAAAACACTTTAACAACGGTATGTATGGTTGGAATATTATAAGTGAATAAAAAGATAATAAGACCCTTAGGGCTTTCAATAAGAACATTTTTTTATATCCTTTTAATTTTCTTAAAGGGTCAGCAGGGTAATATTTTTTTAATTTTTTTTTTTTTGTTTTCTGTTCCCTTATACCCTTAGATTTAATATAGAGAACCACTTTACCATTGGAAGGTTTCGAAAACAGTCCAAAAATAATAATACCGCTCGACGTTAGGAGCGCACGGAGTGCACACCTCAAACTTTAAACATGTTTTTCTCAAACCACTTTTTTTAAATAGGCGGACATGATTCCGGTCGAACTACTCAACCGATTTGCTTAATTTTTTTTTAATGTTTACAAAATGCCTGGCTATCGTCTCTACTATATTCATAATTTTTTATAATTTATTGACAATGTTATGACAAAATTTATGTAAAAAAATGGGAAAAAATTAAAGAGAAAAAAACGTTAATTACTTTTTTATTTATCAAAATTTTTCATGATTCTTCTAGGGACGATAACCATTCACGTACTTTTTAAGAATAACTTGGGCTTATGTGTTTCAGATGAACGCATCTCATTCACCCAGCCATTTCTCTAACAGATGTCATCAAAAAATTCCGAAAATTTGTTTATACACTCCACAATATGTGAAAAAAAATTCTATTGTTGGATAAAAACTTCTACAAAAAAAATGTCAAAAAACAGGCCAGGTTACTCTACTGACCCTTAAATGGCTTTATAAGCATAAATACAAACTATTATTGTAATTGAATCATGACAGCTTGCGACTTCATAACGAAAATAATGTATACATTTTTGCACTGGGTAAATAGATAAAGTTAACAGAAGCTCGAGTTTATCTAGTTAGTAATACACTAACATACCCAAAACATATCACTATTTAATCCATATGCGAATATTATTCTATAAATTTTTGTATATAGTTTTTTTTACATTCCATAAATCTGCTTTTGTACACAGCGTAATACAAATTGCTTTTGTTCTTTTTCCACGCTATTGAAATCATGAAATTCTTTAATCACCTTGACTGATCTTTCAGCGGTATCGTTCTCAACGCAAACAACATTTTTTTGACATCTTGAATTTAAGCGTTGGTAGATTTTCTTTGGTTAAAATTTACCGTTTTTTACCGTTTTAATATTACTATCATGGTCTACGTCGTCATCAATTATTTTATCAGTTAGTATCTGAAAAGCAAATCCCATACCAACCTTTTGTTTTTTAGAAGTTTTCATTGACTTCAAAAGGCACATATTCTGATAGCGTTCGTTTTCAAATATAATACATTTGAATAAATGGTTAACTAAGGATGTCGCGATGAACAAACAAATATCAAACAGTTGATCGACAGGTTAAATAGGGCGTTAAGAAGTGCTATTCTTAGTGCATAACTCGCCTTTGTTAATAGTCTCAATAGTAGTTACCAGAAAAAATATGTATAGCGTCGCTACTAAAGACTTTCCGCATAGAGTATATTAAGTTTGCAACAAAATAACTTTACACTATTCTAGGATATAGTTGACATACAAAATAAATAATCAAAATATATTTCTTGCTTCACTGTATCCGAAGTCAACAATGTTTTTCCTTTTTTAATTTCAATTCTTAAAGTTTACGTTTGTGATAGCCTTTAGCTCTTTTAGCGATTTTCAACTATTTTTTAAAATTCGTCGCCTTAAAGTTCCATAAATTTTTTGAAATAAGAATAAGTAATAATGTGACTCACATTGAGCCATATCTGAAAAATATGGAGAATACATGAACAAGCAACAAAGAGTGAGCTTTTCGCCAACGAAAATAGCCAAGCCCTTGAAGGCACCTAGCGGTACCTACAGATAAAGTGAGTATTAAAAATTGCCGAAAATTGTAACGTACTTCAAAAGCATGTAGTACATTAGCACGGGTTGTTTAATGAGGAGTCAAAAATCAGTCAAATCGAAATGTTTTGCGTATCATTCTGAACAACTTTGTTTCAGAGACTATGGGACTAAAACCGGTTTCGACCAAGCGCTTTTTACATTTATAACTGCTGATCAGTACTTTTTTCAGTAACCTTTTTTGACAGAAAATGCGCGTTCCGTAAAAATTGTGTTTCACATATTTCGCTAAACTATTAATTTGATAATAGTGGATCGAATAGAACATTTCCAGCACACAGTGAAGAAAATATATCAGGGACTGTACATGAAAACCGCGAAAAGTCAATTCGGCAGCAAACTCGAATTGACGTGTGTGACGTCTTGGCGCATTTTACGCCCAGATCTTAAACTGAAAGCGTACAAAATACAGCTTGTACAATAACTAAAACCGCTATGTAAATAAGCAAAATTACAGCTTTGAGACGAATGAAAACCTGAAAAGATTCAAAAACTGCCATTTATCCTGAAAAAAAGTGTCGTTTGTGGGCCGATAAAATCCCCGGTCCATAGTTTTTCAAAAATGATGCCTGGAGAAACTTCACTATTATTGGCGACCATTATCGTGCCATGATGAAGGCCTATTTGATGCCTGAAATTGAATCTCGTGATCTCGGCGACATTTGGTTTCAACAAGACCACGCCACTTCCCACTCATGGATGAATGGATTTATTGAGAGAACACTTCGGCCGATTTAACCCCAAGATCGGGTGATAACACACCGTTAAACCAGTTCCTGTGGAGATATGTAAAGTCTATGCGGACAATCTTCGATTCTGGTCTTAGAACAAAACATCGCGGTTTCTTTTGCCAGTTCCGGTCGAAATGCTCGAACGAATCTTCGAAAATGAACTTAATAAATTATTATCTTTCGAAAGATAATAAACATTTCCCATTAAATTTGAAGTTTCCGTGTTTTTCTTTATAAAAGTGGGAAACCTCTAAATGGATCACCTTGTATATATTTTTTTCCTTTTTAACATTTTTTATATCTTATATTAAGATGTCTTGAATAACTTTGTTTTCAATGGTTGAACAATATAAAAGATTGACTAAATACTAAGTTTCTTAAGGTAATATAACCGATTTCATCTTGGCCTTAATTTTTTTCCACAACTGTTAAGCAATTATTTTTTTATCTAGTTTATTAGTTTAATAATGAGACAAACCCAAGGTAGATCTTTATATTTAGATGAAATTATCTCATGAATTAAATTTATGTCCGCATATGCAAAGCTAATTTTCAAAAATCCAACTTAATAAATTATGTAATCTTAATGGTGATAATATGACAAATTACCTTACTAACTTCTGGTGCCATCATTTATCATAAACGCCGCACTCAGGTAATTTAAAGTCACACAAGCAACACAATTAGCATACAAAGTCAAAGCAAAGGTTCCACAAATAGTGGGGTTAATGAATTTAATACAATAGCGTCTCATACCTTGAAATTGTATGAATTGATTGTTATAGTAACGGGTATTCGAGTGTTTACACCAGCACAATAATGAATACAACTAACAAAGTAGCGGATAGAGCAAATAACTGTTCGTAAAAGGAAATGCCAAAGTACTGCGTGTCATATTGCATTCCAAACTCTAATCGATTACCGTATCGTATGTGATTTATTTCTTGTGGAAATTCTTCTTATCTTCTATTCTTCTATTCTTATATGACAGTTTAGTTCAGTATAGCAAAATTATAATTGAGTTAATATTTTCTTTCTTAAGTGTGGTTTTGATTTCCTTTCCTTTATTCCTTTGATAAAAAATACTGTTTTCGAAAAAGGTCAGTCATCTTATAATTTATATGTTTAGGTTTTTATAAAATCATACACTTTATTTTAAGAAGATGAACAAATACCAGATAAAAATATAATAATAATAACTGTCATGCAAGCTATTACAAAGCCTTTGAACGCACTACTACTTACAATCATCACGTATCAACAAAAATGTCACACCAATAATGATATTTCGTCACGCAACAAACTGCCTAGCCGATGTATACAAGTTTTCATCATAATTTATATAAATTGCCGACTGACTTGAACGACGCTGTATAGGTCTTAAACACCGTTTAAGCCAAAAGTAAAGGTGCGAAATGCCGACACGCTGTTACACCCACCCACTGTTTTTTTTAATGCGTCAATCGTCTTACCAAGCTATGCCCAGACATTTCTATGCTCACGTACTGTTTTGTAGCAATTTATTCATTTTATTTGCTTTATATTTTTCTGACTTTTGCATAAGATTGTACTCGTATTACATAGATTTTTTAACTAAATGATTGCTCATGTAAAATTAATGATGTTTGGAAAAGGAAGTTAGATCGCAATGGAAATAAAGGCATTAAAAAAAAAAACTTAAAATATTTATAAATGTAGTCTTAAGGTTAAATATTTCAGTAAGCTTATGTAAATGCCTTTTGAGAATAGGTACAAATGTTCAGAGTAACAGCTGTGAAAGCGGTTAGAATATAAGTAGCCACAAATTTAGCCGCTAAGCAGCTTTCTCTACTTTAATATCGCATTATAGTGAGTTAAAAAGCGTATGAATGAGTAATTATATGAACAAATATATATGTTTGTACAATGAGTTTGTACCTTTTGTTAGACGCTACTTAACTTCTTGTAAGTGCTTTTCTAGCTAAACAAACCTTTCGTTGTTATCTCTCTTTATTGCGTTGCACTCAATCATAAAATAGCTGCAAAGTATTGATACACAAGCGAGGATATATACTTAAGCAAGTACTAAAATAAATAAAAAAAACTTATATTATCTAAATTTTCTCATTGATAATTTTTATAGGAGAGAGGATAATAATACCTTCCCGCCATTTACAATTACCACTTTTAATGGTTTGCTCTCGTCTTCCTTGCACCTAAGTATTCTTCCTCTATTGCATTTTACTTTCTCCTTGGCATCTGATAGTAAAAACGTAAGCGACAAAACAATGTGTTATTAGGAATATTTTTCTTTCACTCTTTATCTTATTATACGCTAATTTTTTATATTAGGTATGAATATTTAAGTATTTGTAAATGTGTTTGTCACGATTGTGTCACCATGGTACTTCTGTTTAGCGCCAACCAACTCTTTACAAATTTATTAACATTCTGTTTTGTCTACTTTTCACTTAACGATTCTGCCGTTGTCCAGTCGGGGCTTATCTCTATGATTTCTATTTATTCGGTCTTTTTCTATTTATTGTTCTATTTGGGTCTGTCGCTTTTAGTTTGAAGTTGCATTCCTTGTCCATTGTCAACTGTTCCACATTAATTTTCTCCGCTAAAATATTCATTTCGTGCTCATTTAATTGTGGTTTCTTTTGTTCCTTTTTTGTGACGTGATTATCTTGATTGCCCAAACTGAATAATGTAGTTTCCTTAAGCAGTGACAGCAAAAGAGTAATGGCAACTGCCAATTTTTCTGTTCATTTTGGTGACTTATATAGGTTCAACTGGGATATGCATTTCACTGTCGTGATTAATAATATAGAAATCATTGATAATTTTTACCTGACTAAGTGGCTTGAAAATGAAACAGTAGAAATTAGGTTGTATACAACAAAATAGACCATGTAAAAGAGACAAAGAAATTCGTAACTATTTAAACACTAAACTAAAAGGAATGATCCAATATACTAATGATAAGAATAATAATCGCTTTATTTACAACATTGTGGAAAAATGTCAAGCAAAGTTTGCATTCTTTAGAAAAACCTACCTTCGGGAGAGCTCTTCAGTGATATAAAAACAACTCACGTTTTTGAAGATGTCGTAGATAACTCTGAAATATTGGAGATAAATGCAGCAACGGGCAAAAACTAAAAACATACAAGTATTACTAAAGCAAACAAAAAAGTTAAACATAATTAATAATACTATTTATAATATAATTAAAGAAAAATTAGACTGTTTTGTTTACGTATGACTTACTGTTATGAAATATTGTAAATCTGGCATCACTATACTCCTTATTCATTTCGTACTGTTCTTACGTATGTATATTATATGCGTGTACGTAACTCTGTTCAACATTTTTAGATATTGGAGAACGATTATTGTGACGATAAAATTAAATAATTTGTGAACACCATACCTGCCATATCACTTACGAAACGCGTCTAAAACTAACCAACCATACTACTCGAAAACACGTCAACTGTAATTTTTTCACTATTCTACCGATCAAAAAGAATTGGTCAGACTGGCCCCGATTCGATTATAGTCCGTCATATAGACGTTTCGTCAGCTTCCGGTCGCTGTTATTGCATACCTGTGTGCCTACGAATTTTCATTGCCAATTCTTCTTCAGATCTTATACTTAAACTACTGAAATGAAAAAGTTTTCTACACAAGAACTTGATTCCTATTTCTTTGGAGGCTACTTCATACCAAATATCTTGAAGATTTCTCTTCAGATGGAAAAACTATCCATACAATCACTTGACTCCAATCGCTCAGTTTGCATGACAGCTATATGGAGAGAGTTCGCGTATATACAGACAGACGGACAGTTAGACGAACGGACAAGCTGGCGGTCATAAAAATGGACTCAGCTTGTCGTGAGGTGATGCCAGCCTTTATTTTCACGAGGATATTAACCAGCTGGGCAGCAGCACTTTCCCAATTAAGGGACCGGACATTCCAGGTGCATGCCCTTAATTCGTAGTCCTTATTTCATTTGCCTTGGTCGTCATCAAAATGGGGGTAACTCATCCGATGCTTGTTCCTTTTCATTGGTATGGTTTTTTACATGGCAGGTCCCAAACCCGACGCACAACCCTGCGGAGGGGATTTTTCGCCTTCTCACTTTAGCTCGCCTTCAAACGGATGTTCTTAGGCTACCTAGAGGATACTTGGTCAAAGACCGGAAGTCGTGAGCTGCTTGAGCCATATGTAAAAGAGTCGTTTCTGTCCCCTCCCAAGTGAATGACGAACAGAGAACTTTCCTCACTTGCGTGAACTTCTACACATGACTCCATCCTCTAACACTTAGGTACCGAATATTTAGACTCCAGTACCCATATATAGTATAAATATATTTAATAGCTAATTATTCAAAAAAAAAAAAAAAATTATATATAAATTTTCATTATATTTTTTCCTTATCCTCTTTCAGTATTCGTGAGATATCAAATACAATTTCTTTAAATGTGAAAGTCAATGTAGTCTGAACATTTTCTGAACATAAGGCAACAATGCAGCAAAATAACAAATAAGAAACGAAATCGAATCATTTTACATAACAGATTTTTACCATTTCGTAAACAAAATCTTAAAATAAATATGAAATAAATTTCTTTTTTCTCTTCAAAAGTGTGTAATAAACTATTCGTCTACTAATTTATAATGATTCGAAAATAAAGCCCTAAAGTATACAAGCCAAGCTAAGGTTACAGCTGTTTTAGCGAGAACGATAGTGAAAACAAGAATAACAACAAAGGCAAAAACAATAAATATAGTACAGCCAACGTTTATAATTAAAATGAAACGAAAAACCAAACTGCCAAACATTTTGTTGTTTATTACCGCAATTTGTATTAACAACATCCGGTCCTGGCTTGGCGATAGCGGAGAAGCTGGCGGTAGTTTACTGCCGCTTGCCTATGGCACGCATATGACCGTCACAGCTGGTGATGCCATTGCACACACGTTTACATTCGAAATGCGCGGCCAAAATCACTATCATAATGGAGGTGGAAGAGGCGGAGGAGACAGTAGTGCCAGTTTGGAAAATATAGATTTGGAGAATATGGATATGCATAGATTTGATCATGATGCTGAAATTAGTGGTATATCAGAAGAGTCAGAGGAGCACGATCATATCGCGCATCACTTTGGTAAGTTAGTTTCTCTATAACTACAGTTAAATTTTTTCCACAAACTCTATTTGTAAAGTCTTCCTTAATTTATTACTCACATTAGCATAAGTCAGATTCTACTAAATGTAGTATATTGTGAAGCCCCAAAAAAACTTGAATATCGGACCATATAAGTCGACTAGGCGGCATGAGGTCAATCCAAATCTAAATCAATCAAAATCCTCAACCTTACAAGGTAGTTTCCTCTAGAACAATGACCTATTATGACACCAAAAACTAGCGAGAGTCTAGCCTATACTTGCTCACTAGACTTTCGAAAACGCAGAAACCGATGACAGCAACTGAATTTTAAGCCCAAGCTGCCAAGAAGCTCAGCTATCTGTTAGTAAAGTGTTCGAAAAATGCAAAGCACTGAGCCGTTCCCATTCTACAGATAGCAAGGCTAGAGTGCATTTTATTCATTGTCAGCTCATCACCTTTGCAATTACCTGCGATTTGGCTCTTGCCTGCCATAGATTAAGAATTCCTTAATCAGCCTTAAACGCATGATTATTGAGCTGATTATCGCCCTGCTATCAGAGTGGATGGTCACATTTCTAAAGGAGGCTGCACTCCGCAGCAATAAATCTGATCGCACATTAATGGTAGCAGCCACGGCTTGGAAAAAGGTACATTAATCAGGAAGCCTAAAATTGATAGAGAGTTGCTGGCAATTTATCCATCCTCCAACCTTCCCCATAAATTTGGACCATACATCCGTAAAAAATACACTGTCCCTCTTTTGCAGGAGCTTTTACCTACCCACATCATTTGGTTTAGCCAATCCAAGAACCAAAAGTTCAAATACGTGTTAAAGTGAAATTTGTTTTTCGAAAAACACTTTCCTATAGTTTTCGCTAAACCTTTCACGCAACTCTTTCCAAATTTGCATTAGTTTGTTCCAGTTTTTCCATCTCCAAACGCCACTGTAACCCAGTTACAATTAATCCACTTGACCGCACAGACATATAGTTTGTTGACCAGAAGCAAAAAGTGTGACAATAAAATGATTACAATTACAAATTCTGCTGTCAAGATTACACTGTGGTCAGGACATATGTAATTACATACACCCATGGTGCCCTATATATACAGTCGTGTTCATGAAAATAGTGGTGTAACAGCTTCTCATATTTACAGATCTTTTCTATATATCGTTCTCCTAAAATGCAAAATAACATAACAACATTTTCGAAAATTAACAGGGGAAAGAATGAAACACGTTATAAAATGAAATTTGAGTGAAACAAAACTTAAATATTGGTTAAAACTGCGTTATATCTAACAGAAAAACCTTAAAATGTTGGTTATATGTAAGTAGTGGATTATAATCAATGAAACACTCAATTTCGAATTTTTTGATCATACGTTATTTTGCATTTTAGATGACGATATACTGGCTTGCCAAGCTAACAAGCATGATTATTTTGCTAGAATAGACATTTCAATCAAAAAAAGCTGCTTATATTTGCTTCAGCGAATTTTTTTATGACTGGCATTTTTATACTTTCTAAAAAACCAAATTGTTAAAAAAATAAAAAATATTAGCAATAAGTAACTGCCTTTAAGGGATTGAATATTTTCTGATGAAAGCTTTTGAAATCTTAGTGCTCTTTCCTTTTTAGTGGGTAAAAGAAGACAGTGTTCTATCAAGAGCTTTAGTTGGTAGTGAAAATAAGTAAAAAACTTACTTTCGAAAATTAATAGCCTCTTACAAATTTCTCCTTTATAATTTTCGAGTTGACAATCTTATTTTTATTTCATTTACCTTGATACCCTTCGCCCCTCAATTTTAGATACTAACGGAACTGTTTCTTACTTAATTATCCAAAAATTCATTTATCTAACTTTATATTCTAACTTTCGTGGAACTTTAAAGTTTGTGAGAATATTTTGCAAATTTTCTTCAAAATTTGGTGATTTATGGCCAGAAAGGAAAATTTGGACTATCAACAAAAAACCATTGAAACTACACATTCTAAAATGGTCATAACTTTATCTAGTAAAAACTATATTAACAGTATAAGTTGTATTGCCGCATTTAAGGACCAACAAATAGATCACCTTTAAATTTTTCTATACAAAACTTCGGAAATTTGCTATAAATGCAACAAAAAAAAATATCGATCTTCGTTCAAGGCCTTGAGGAAGTATAAAATCCCTTATTTCAATTAGACAAAATAATCTTGGCTTAGACTTTCACTTCTCCTTATAAATTGTAGAGATTTTCGGGAACTTGGCGATATCATTGCCTCATTGTGCAGGCAAATTACTTTGGTTGACAAAAAGAGATTGTAATTGGTCATTTAGTAGACTGTAGATAATTTCAAGTTAAATTTTTTTATTTTCAGACTTTTCGCATTATTGTTCTCATATTGTCGATAAAGAGTCTGGGAGTGGGGAAAACGTAAACATTTTATACGTGAAAAGAGAGACGGGGTCAAAAATACAGGAAACGCAAATATCAAGATTAAAAAAATCGTAATCTGGAAATTTAATAAGATAACGAAGGCAATAAAAAAGAGTTCTTTGTAGATCTTTAAGATAATTTAGGCTGGACTTCTACAACCTAAATTTGAAAAATATTTAAAGATAAATATTCCCCGGGAAGTACGTCTTTTGTCGAAGAAACAAGTGGCTCCAACAAGTTTCGCTAAAGAATATCATTTCAGGAAAATTACGAAAACTGTTAAAGTCTGAACACTAGGAATGGGTTTTCTTTTCGTACTAAGGTGGCGGTTCTTTAAACTTGATTTATATACATATGACCTCACGGACCATGTAGTGTATGTGAACCTGTGGAAATGAATTATGTTACTATTTGCCGGTTGGGAAATGCCTACAAAAAGAAGCAGGATAACAACCCAAAATATACAACCAAACTAGTTAAGACGAAGTTTGCATCAGTAAGAATCGACGCAATGTTCCCGTCATCGCCAGTACGGGACCTGAATTAAATTGGAATTTTATGGCAAATTGCTAAGTGAGTTGTGGTAAAATCCATCAAGTAAAAAACTACTTTGGTTAGTGGTATTGAAGGCTTAGGCAACGTTGCTGAATGGATGTATGAAAAAAAAGACTTTGCAACCAATTACTCGTTAATCGAAGAGATTAATTGTGTGGAATTATATTCTTCTATATGAGTGTTCTTTTGTTTTTCTTCCAACAAAATAAGGAAACTATTTTCGTGAACAAACTACTTTCTAAGTTTTGAATAAAATATTGAGTTCGTGTGTGTACTTTTTCCCTTTTTTTTTTTGTTATATAGTTAGAGTTCACCAACACTACTATTTTCAGAAACATAGCTATGTATCTGTGTGGGTTTATCGGCATTCAAAGTTTGCTGCAAAAAAAAAATTAGTCCGCGGAATATGCCAGTGTCTAACTGTGTGCATTCAGCTTTTATCTGCGCGCGTGTAAACATTTACCGAGCGGCGGATGAATAAAATTAAAATTTCAGCATTTTCAATGGCCTGTAAAATGCCTAGTCGGCTGGTCGCTTCACAATGGCTTTAATGTAATCACCTAACCACAGTAATGTATTTATATGACACTATATGATACTGTATTATTATAAAGCTTAAATAAGTAAACCATGATATTATTTGTGAGCCTAATACAAAATTAAAAGTTTTCAAATTTTTAAAGTATATAAAATTTTTTTTTATGCCCGATAAGTCGATTTAATCATGTCCGTATCGTCAGACTGTACTATATACCCGACCTAGTCCTTCAGCTTTTGAGATTTCGAAATTTTACATATGTGCTTTTCATTATAACTTATGTGCCATACAAACGGAATGATCAATACTAAGTTCTTATAAAGAATATTTTGTATTTGTGAAAGTTGTTAACGAAATTAATGATTTGGCTATGGTCTTTCTTGATCAAAGTTAGCTTTGGGAACTCGATATCTATATTATTCCCCAAGGCACCGCTTTATTTTGATGGGAAGGCATCTATGGTTAGAATGGAATTAATGTTATTCAAAATAAACTAATCATAGGTTGTCATATGAAAATTCAAACTTTTTATCGTTTCATATGTGAAAATAAATCATAAGTGAAACTTTTCGGTTAGAGTAAATCAACTCTTTGCTGTTAATAGTTTTTTGAAAACAATATTTTTTTCGCGTCAATGGAATTTTTACCACTAAACTTTCTTAAATTTTCTTCGAACTTTTTCGTTCGTTCGGAATTTTCTTCAATTTATGTTTTAAGTAAGCATAAGTAGACTGAATTATATTGTCTAATTATAATTATAGCTTTTAATTTATTACGATTAATGTGTAAAACACAAACTAGCTTCTCTGAGGTTATACAAAATTGAGCAGAAAAATTTAATGAAATTGACACAAACTTCTCCAATAGTTCAATAGCGAATGGTTTCCCTGTTTACTCATGAATTTATACTTTTATACTTTTCACAGATATATGTAGGAATTGTTTTTTTATATAAGATACTTTTTACGTGTATTATAAAATATATCGCACTTGTTACGTTAAAGTGTAACAGCTCAAAATTTCCAAATTTTAGCTTTTTTCAAGAAAATAATGTGCAGTTGTCATCTCTACCCACTGTAAAAATCGTTCAGTGATTTGTCTAGTCTTTCGTTAGAATAACCGTTATGACTCTCTCTTTATTTTCAGAATGACTTCTTTCGACTCAACTAAAGAGTTACATTTTTAGTTGTCTCCAAGTGTTTTATCAAATTGGTTCGTTAGTGTATCACATAAAGTGTAACATTTTGAATTGTGCCTATTTACAACATATAACGGTTTGTTTAAGTCACGGGTTATTTCGGTTTATCACTCTTTAGTTTCATTAGGTAAGTTTATTCTACCGTATTATATCGTATTGTTTCCATTATAATGATAAATTCGTTACTGTTGTCATATTGATAAAATAAAGTTTAAATAAATAAAGTTTACTTAGTGTGTGCTTACATTGGGTAGTTATAAGTGCCACAATGTAAAATATGAGTTAGCAAACAAACATGATTGTTTGTTTGATTCATTGCACAAAATTACTATCATGAAATTAAAAATATATTAATTTAACCCTCGCAGGTTATGTTATGAAATACTTAATTTTTGTTGTTGCTGCTTCAATGACATGACGTGCCCAAACTTAGAACACTATGCCACTTTAATGGATTTAATGGAAACAACCAATATAAGCGATGATAGTACTTCAGATCCATTTAGCGGCAGTTCAGAGAACAATTTTTATCCATCTGAAGTTACTGCGATTAGTTCTTCCGAAATTGAGTCACAGGAAACAGTTGCTAAAAAAAGATGTTCCAGATACAAATCCCAAAACAAAAAGCAGAACCGTCAAAAACGTTTAAGAAACTCTGGACTCTCGACACTTCACAATCTTCTTCCAAAAAAATAATAAAAAAAATTACAACCGCCGTGTGAAGAAAAATGTCGCTTCCATTGCAGCGAGAAAATATCAGAATCCTCACGCACTGAAATCTTCAATAAATATTGGTCAACTGGTGACTTACAGAGGCAAAGGGAGTTTATAGCTAGCCACATAAAACCAATTAAACCCAAGTACAGGAACTCCGCACTGAAAATCTTCGCAGATTAAATAACACCTTTTTCTTGGAAATAGACTCAACGCAAAGATGTATGCAAGACCTTTTTCAAAGCAACTCTTGATATTAGTAACAGAGTTATAGATACAAAAAAAAAGGCGAACAAGGATTTGTAGAGATTGACCTTCGTGGGAAACATAAGAACCATCTGACTGGAAGCACTGAAATTAAGAACAGTATAAGGAAATTTATAAATAATATACCAAAAGTCGAATCGCATTACTTACGCGCTCAAACAATACGCCAGTTCATTGAAAGCGGTAAAAGTATTGGAAATCTATACATGGACTATAAAGAATTGCGAGAATCTGATAATTTAACTCCTGGAAGTAGAACTATGTTTTACATGATATTCAAATAAGATTTTAATATTTCATTTTTTAAGCCAAAAAAAGATCAATGTGATCTTTGCCAATCGTTTTTAAATTCAGACGAAAATGAATGAAATTATCTGAACGAAATTTACACTTTACATCTAGAAGAAAAGGAATTATGCAGAAAAGAAAAAGATCTGGACAAACAAAAATGCAATGTAGCTGTATACGATCTACAGGCAGTTCTTTCATTGCCAAAAGGATTTTCCTCAAGCTTCTATTATAAAAGTAAAATAAATTGCTACAATTTTACAATCAGCGACCTTAAAGCGAAACTTGTAGATTGCTTTTTTTGGACCGAAACCGAAGGAAAGCGTAGTTCAAATGAAATAGGAACATGCGTGCTTTTATGTATTAAAAATCTTGTACAAAAGTCAGTTAATGTTCAAGGTTTAGACTTAACATTCTACTCTGGCAACTGCTGTGGACAACAAAAAAATAAATATATAGTTTCCATATATTTTTATGCGGTTCAGAAATACAATTTACGAAGCATTACACATAAATATTTAATTCAGGGCCACTCTCAAAATGAAGGAGATAATGTACATAGTGTAATAGAAAGACAAACAAAAAGACATTTATGTAGCAAACCGATATATACACCAGATCAAAATACTACGTTAATAGCAACCGCCAAAAAGACTGGTCAACCATACACAGTTCACGAATTATCGCATAATGAATTTTACGACCTGAAGTTACTACACGAAGAATGGGGTCAAAATTTTTTTCTAATGAGGCCAACACAAAGTTAATTGGCGTAACATTAAAGTTCTACGCGTATAGGACAATATTGACTCTTTTTATATGAAACGTCGTATAAGGACACAGAGTTTATAAAAGTCAATGTACAAAAAAACAACTTGAAGTCTACTGAATATTGGAATAGCTACTAAGTTGTTTCATTACAAATAATATACAAATATTATTGTTTAGCTTTATGTATGTCTTTTCTTTTATACTATGGTAATTGTTATAATTTTTCATTTCATGATTAACCCTTTTTCGTTCTGAAAACATAACTTATTTTTTGTCAATTTTTAATTATTTCAGCCTACGCTCTATTTATTTGGAAAATTTGCTATTATCAGAAGTTAAAAAACGAGAATAGGAGACCTGGTCAAAAAAACATTTTTCCAAAGAGTTTTTATGAGACATACTATAAAAACTTAATAGAACTTAATTTAAGTTTAATTCATTGATAATTTTTTAATAAGCAATAAATTTTGTTTCGAATCACTGAATATGAAAAATATTAATTATTTTTATTTAACATTAATAAATTGGCATTCCTGTATTTTATAAATCATATTTATTAATTCCAGTGAGAATTTTCAGTTAAACAGAGACAACTCAAAATAATACCACTATGTATATAAAAAAATTTCAGGAAAAGAGTAATATCTCAAAAATTTGTTATTTTCGTGCAAATACTAAACAAATAAAAATGAAACAACGGTTATATTATTTTTAATGATATTTTCTTGCAATTACATTGTTTTTTTTTGTAATATATTATTAATATTTACGGAAACAGTTTTTCGTCTCTCTGAAATGTTCAAATTTTGAGTTGTTACACTTTAACGTAACAAGTGCGATATACTATATATAACATATTGTGTGAGTTACGAACAGTTGATAACACAAATAAAAAATGTATCGCGTTGACTCGAACTTGAAGATATGAACTTTTCTACATGGACAAAGGACAAGCAAACATATAATTATCATTGTCATGCGTCAGACTTGTCTTGTCTTAACTGCTTTAAGTTTTAACAGAAGTTTAGTACATATTTTTCCAAAAAAAATTCTCCGTTCTAAAGCGAATAAAATAGCAAGTGGGAAGTGTAAATGCTTTAGTTGGGTGAATATGGTAAGTGAATAAACAAGTGAATGTCCAATTGAAATGTGGGTCTTATGTGGGCTAGCTGTTTAAATAAGATATTAACCCGGCGTCATTGTTGCGGGTATCTGATACCCGAGCGATGTTAAAATTTATTGATCTCAGAATAAATAGTTTTGTTTTTTTTTGTTTTTTGTTTGTTTGTTTTGTTAACAAACTCTTTTTAAGGGGTTATATAGGTTTACTATTATTCTAAATTTTCAAGTTGATCCGATTAACAGTTTCGGCGATACAGCCTTGAGAACTTGTGTTTTCGAGGCTAGCTAGGTTAAGTGCACCGTCCTTAAATACGTTTTTCTCGAAACTGTGTTTATCCAGAACTATTTAACCAATCTTCATTTTCATGCAGGTCTTTGAGATAGAATTTGAAGATTTGAATATAAATAATTTGCAATAGCTTTTTTGATTAAGGGTATGTAACCCCTAATAACCATAAGGTTGTAAAATATTCCATGAACAATTTAATGTAAATTAAATTCTTATTTATGTCGGTAAAATATTAAACCGGCAGGAAATTAAAAACAAGTTTGATGATCACTTAGTTTGACTTTATTCACTAGTTAGTATCGAATAGTTACGGATTAAAACTACTAAAAGCATTAATTTTGTATGAGTTTGCTATATTTGCAGTTTAAAATCAACAATTTAAGCCACTTAACTGATTTAAATGTATTTACCTAAAATATATGTTGAACAATTTATCTCCTTAACGCACGCACACCCCGGCAGAGTAAATATTTATCCTTCATGCCTAATTTGTATCTAACCGATTGTAAGCTAACATGAAAACAAAAATAAACACATTTTTAGTGTGTCTAAACATATTAGGCTGTGTGTTATTTTTTAAGTTTATATTATTTTTGCAAAAGCCCCAGATGTTTGTTTACGCTAAAAATAAGGTTCCAACGTAAGCAAACTCATAGGTTTCAATTTAAGCCATGCCTTAGTGTAGCAAATGTATGAAAAATAATAGAATTTAGAAGCATACGGCTCCTCTCATATTAGTATATGTATTTGTATATATATGTATACTGGTATGAATTTAATTTGAATGTGTACTTTTCTTAAATAAATTTCATGTTTATGTTTTTAAGAGCAGAGTATGATTTGCTTCGCATATGTCGAGAGGACTTGAAGATATTTCAACTAGAAACAACAATTTTATTAATGCTGACAAAAACGAATTACATTTGTAGGAATAGTTGTATGAACGCACAAAACAGATCTCTACAATTAATATGTCTACCATCATATGCATGGACTAAAACATCAGCAGGGTTTTCCAATAAGAATGATATGAATTCTTAACAAAGCACTAATTGCTAGGATATTCAAACGCTTTTAATTCAATTTGAAGTGCAATCGATACAATTAAGTTCTGAATATAACATTATTTAAACGAAGTCCACGACTTTTTTTGCAGGAACGAATTCGATGACCCCAATTCCTCTGAAATGAATTCGTATGTCATAGTAGCACGTTCAATATTAGCTTATAAAGCTAGAAGAGAGTCTGGTTTATTGGTAATGGTTTTCTTGCGACACAGATGTCGGAAGCTTACGAGCGAACTGCGCAACGATGGTTGTGTGTGCCATCCGTTTCAAGAGAGATAGGGGAACAAAGAAGAAAGAATTCGATATCTATGGAATGGTATGCACGGTCAAAAATTTTCTTTCAGATTAGTAAAGGTGAATATTTTCCGCGTTGTGTCACATACTTTTCAGTTTTTTTAGCGTGAAGAACACATTAAAAATATCAATTGTTTAAAAAAAAATTATGGTAAATAATATTATTTAAACAAATAGACCGTGAAAAAATATTTATAATATAGCACGGACATTTTTCTTTGGGTTCACAAAATTTCATCGATTTATCTTCAGTAGTTTATAAGAAAATAATTTTAAAATTTTACCATTTTACCAAATTTTATACATTTCAATCTTCAATAACTTTAACAAAAAAAATTAATTTTGACTAAATATTTATATCACGGGGTATGCGTCTGGTTCCCTTTCTAATGAACTGATAATTTCCAAAATCGGAGATTTTTCTAATTTTTTATGGCCCACTTGACGTGGTTTGACCTACTTCGAACGGTTATTTTTCTTATTGGCATTTGAACATTATGTAAAGAAAATGCAATAACGCAATTTTCAACAATTCGGCGAACAGCGAGCACAGGTGGACAATTATTGCTATATGATGGCAAAAGTGCACGAAAAGTTGCAATTGGAGAACAATTATTTTGATAATAATATTTAATATTTTGTAAACGGTTTTCTTACATATATCTTTCCGTTATGAAATTATAAGTATTACTCAAGTCAACAAAAATAAATTACATAAAATGATTTAATACGAATTAACTGGCCAAAACGTCACTTAGAAATCATAATATTCCTGTAGGAAAACCCGGTATTTTTGCGATTTACTGCTCCAAGTCACATGTCTATAATCCATTGGTTTGGTCACTCATGTTGGAGTACAGTAAAAGATAAATTAAACACTAGACATAAGTATATACCATAATATTTAGAAATCTCTCCAAATATATTTTATTAAGATCTATGTCTACCTCCACCTACTTTGACATAAAACCAACTATTTCGGTTGTACTATGTATATATATTTATATACATAAGTATGTATAAATTATATAAATGCTGTTGCACCACAAGGATATCGAGATAATACTGTTAAAATTATGGTTGTAGAGAAAAAGGAGGATTAGAAGCAACTAGTACGTACAATTTTATAAACCAACTTTTGTTGATTCTTGAGTATTTTGAGTTCGATTATGAAACGTTCTTCTTCACACACTTGTAAGTTTATGTTGACCCTCATTATAATACCAAAGTAAAGAAAATTTTTAGTTAACAGATCCTCCCGCCACAGTAATCTATTGTAATAATTATAGTGAATAAATATTTTAGTATTTAAAATATTGTTTAATAAAATCAAGCGCATCCCATCCTAAACCCTAGCCATCGATGTTCAATGTAAAAAAATGTATTTTCTATTTCTGGTACTGTACCAAAATAAGTAGGTTTGGATCCAATTGAAAAAACGACTGTTACGAGATCTTCAAATATCATTATCATTAATATGATCGGGAGAGCTCATTATGTTTCTTTTGAACTAAAAATATAAATCATACAGAAACCCACTAAGCGGTAGGTTTACAATCTATCAAATTCACTACCACTCTTTCCATAAAAAATAAATATATCGACTATTTTTTGAGGATTATTAATAACTTAATGCAAAAGTCATCAAAAAATTGTAAGACTTTTCAATTTAAATTTCGCGCGAAAACCATTCGTGAAATTTTATTTCTCTATGTTGGCATGACTATCAGTGGCATCAGATGCCACATCAAAATAATCATAAGTGTTTGGTATATAACTGTCTTTTAGAAGTACATAAAGCACAATTTACGATGAGTAAAATCATTTAACAAAGAATTTCTATAAAATTTTTTGTGAGGAATCAAATTTCTGGTGACAAAATATTCAGGATATGATAGGAAAAGCCTTCGGTGATAATTGTTTATCACGAGGAAGTGTTGCTTATTGTAACAAATTATTAAAAGAGGGTCGAGAACACGTTAATGAAAAACCACGTCCAGGGTATCCATCAACAGCAGCTGATCATCAACACATCTAAAGAATTGGTGCTTGAACAATGACGATTAATAGTAAGAGATCTTCCTGTTATCGTTGGAGTCCCTGTTATCGTTGGAGTCCCGATCCTTCAGTGAAGATCATTTTGAGAGATCATTTTGGTATATAAAAGTAAAAGCATGAATGTCATGAAACGTATTATAACTGACGAAGTAACTCGGCCGAATATAGAGGCAAATGTGAGCCACGTCAATATAGTTTTTGAACCTGCAGGTTATGTTGACAGTTTTCTTCGATTATCGAGGAGTGGTGCAATCCGAATTCCTTCCGACCAGCCAAAGTGTCAATAAAGGTTACTCTTTGAGTGTTAAGTGTCCTTTGCGTGAATTTTAGTATGGGAAAGTGGAAACGTAAAATATTTCATTGCATGTCAGCAATTCGAATGTTTATGAATGATAAAGTTTTATAAAAGTTATGACTGGTCTAGAAATTTAAGTTTGGAAATTTTTGTGTTGAAAGTTGGAAATTTGCATAGTTTCCTAAGTTAAATCACTTAATTATAAAGAAATTGTGAAAAATATTTTGACAAACTTCAAACTCTAAGCGCATTACTTCTGGAAATTATAAGAGACTCAGAGAGAGCTGTTTGACCAGGATTTAAAAAACATTGTTAACAGTACTAGAAGCGATTATATTAAAATTTAACACAAAATAAATCATAGTTTAATGAATTCAAACTCAAAAATTTCAAAAATTGATCTTGCAATCAGGGCGATAAAACTAGAGTGGGAGATATGCTGAAATATTTTTTGATAGATACTTCAAAGTGTAACAATAACCAAGTTTTCCATAAAATTTTTAACTGCAACCATTTTTCATAACATAATCAAATAACAGTTTACGTTAAAGTTTTCCCCAATTTTCATACCATTTTAACTGAATGTCGTAACGTAGACATCCCGTGTGCACTCAATCTCAGCATATATATTTGCTCTGCTCTTGAATTGTTATCAACACTTGATGTTGCACAAGTTTGGCAGCAAAATCTGCTGCTCATTTTATGATAAAGGCGAAAGTGTGTTTTAACGCCGTAGGGTATGCTATGATTCGCTTGCATTCGTCTATGTTTATGCAAAAGATTTGTGAAGGATTTGGTTCCACGAATGTGACAGAAGATGAGTGTATATGTGGAATATATAGAGTCAATAAAGTTTATTTCCTGCCTCAACCGCCAAAACAGTAACAACAATGAATGAAAATGGGGCAACTAGGATACTGAGATAAATTTGTTTTGTTTGTTCACAACAACAACAATCGAGCTGCCTTTTCTGCCTCTTTACCACTAGTAGTAGTCGAATTGTGCAATAATAAATATTTACGGACATTGTTGCTATACATGTATATGCATGCGTATTTTTGCTTTGTAAACAAACCAAGTTTTCTTTGCAAAGTCGTAAAATTTCAACCAAATCCAGATTATGTCATTTATCGAAATAATGAGCTTAATATGATCGAAGTGACCTGCAAATAACAAAACAAACTCGTTAGAGAACTAGCTTGTGAAGCTTTGACTCTGTGGCTGTGGCAGCAAAAAAACAAAAACATTAATGAAGTAATTTCGAGCCATGAGGCCAAGTTGACAGTCCTTAGCCGGATAAGAACTGTCGCAGAAATTGCAACTGGGAACTGCCTTGACTCTGACAAATGAACCGGTTAATTAGATGGATTCCGAATAAAGCATTAAAATTCTAAAAGCAACTAAAAACTAGCTTAAAGAGGCATCCATGCCACAATTCATCATAATGACCAATTATCACTTAAATATTCCGAACAATATATTCTAAATAACAACAAGAAATTCATACTATCTCTTTTTTTGTTTCCAGTCATATTAATTTATGTTTACAAATCATATGGATACTATCCGGCCCGAACGGTAATCAACACTCAACTATGCAGTAAATTGTCTATCATAAAGTGTCAAGGTCAATTAAGCTCAGTGCTTACTTAACCACTTGTTGCGCGTTGATATTTCATTGCAAACTATGACTTCCAAGTTTCTGCTATAAGTAGAATATAAAACAAAAAGCTTCATAAAAATATATGAGTATGTACATTATATTGTTAATAGAATTACTTGCATAACTTGCAAAGCTTCCTGACATCCAAATATACTGTTTAAACGTGTAAAGGCATTTGTTAAATGTCTAGCATTTTACAGATAATTTTTGCTGTAGTATGCGCTATTGTCCGTATATGCAATAGTATGACTCGGCATAAATGTCCTTTAAAACACAAACATCTACATATATATGAAGTTACATCGACATGTACATGTATGCTTTTTGCTCATATTATGAATCACTTGCTTTTGCTGGTTGAAAGGACTTGCCAATAGATCAGCTTATCCTGCATAAAAGGCTCTAATTACTGCTATCTTCACTACTACCGGAGCTTACATTTATGTTGTACCTGTGGCCACTAAATTCTGTATACCATACATCAGACTGGCCAAAGGTGTTGTTTCGTTTGATTTTACTGCGTAATTTTCTTTGTTTAACTTTTAAGTTTTCACAGATTTTAAGATATTTTTTAGTATTTATTGATTGAGTTACAAATCTATGAGAAGCTATGAAATATAAGTACTTAGACTTAAGATTATTCTGCCTTTTTCAGATATGTATTTTTGTGGCTTTAAAGGCACTATAAATAAAACAACTAGGGAAAGGCCAAGTTAGGATGCAACCGAACATTCTCTACTCATGCAACTTGCAAGAATCAAAGCCAGATAAATATCTTAAGATATAAAACGTCAACCAGCGGATCGGATTCTAAGCAATTATATATGTATGTATATATATATATATGAGTAGCCGGATATTTGAAAATTCTGGTAATAGTTATATGTGGGCTAAGTCAAGTTTCGCCCAATTTTATCTATTTTAGACACAAAGATATACTATTAAGAATTAAACACGTTTAGTAATTTTCATTTAGGTAAATGAAAAATTTGGTGTAAAGTTATCTGTAAATTCACCTGACCCAACCCATTTTTGATACACAGAATTACTATTGTCAGTAAAAGATTCTCTCTGAATTTCAACTGTATATCCCACATATTGACCGATATTTTTGTTTAAAAGCCAGCTATGGATACTTGGGTCCTCATATCCGATATCTAATGGCTTGTACAGTATTGGTTAAACTTGGAAAATTTTCGGTAATAAGGTAGCATACATTAACGACATTATTCGTGCAAAGCTCTACAATGTTATATTAGTTAAACCTTTATTTGGGTACCGCAATTTTACTACATGAAAAGCATGTGTGGTTATGACCGATTTCGACCATTGCCGAGAATGTCGTATACTAAATTTAGTCGAAAACTGTCAGCCTAGTCCTGAGTTGTGGATTTCACAAAAAGGTAGGGGTTGCCAAGACCATCGTCCAATTTTAACATCGGCTTCCACAAAGTCCTCTTGTATCATCTCAGAGGAAAAATCTCTTACCTCTGGCGTATTTACTTATTGATTTCTAGCTTTTTATAGATTTTAACAGTACCGTTATATGGGAAGTGAGAGGCGTTATCTCCCATTCATCCATTATGCCCATAGCAACTTGATTCACGATCGTCATTTCTGTACCTTAGAAAGTAGCATTTATGCTATAGTTAACGACTTGATTATCGAAGTCTATCAAGATATTACATTTTTAGCTTAATAAATAATTTACCATTTTAGGTGTTTTCGAGATGAAAATGTCAAATGTCCAAAGTCTTTCCATCATAGAATATTCCATAGAATGACGCGACTGATAGTATGATTCAACAATATGCTTTGAAAAAAAAAAATTCAAAAAGTTTATCCAAAGGAATTTTAAAATAAAAGTCGTATATTAAGAAATTATTGCAAATGTAACTAACGATCGATCTTTATAGTAAATTTATTGAAAAATTAAAACGCGTAAATTAATATCTGTTCACAGGGTTTTAAACGGAATCCAAAAACTATTAAAGAAACTACTGGTAAATGTTCACCAGAATGTACTGAAATAAAAAGACTTTCAGAGAAAGTTTTTTAATTGTTTCTTCAGCGATTTTGAACGACTGAATTCCAAACTAGTCAGAACGACTTAGAAATTACAGATTAATTATGGAAATGAAACTATCCAAAAGCAAAATTTTTTTGTTTTGAAAGTATCGCACTGGTATAGCCCCTTAAGATATATTTATAAAGTGAGAAACAGATCGTACCTCTATACCTCACACTATAGGTTCTTTAAAATTATATACTTATTACATACTAAAATTTAACACTGTTGTGTTTTTTTTACATTTTCTCTATTTTTAATAATTAATCGACAACCACATGAAACCGGTGTGCTTGTGATAACTGAACTATGGCATCTCAACTATGCTGCTGTCATCTTCTTAACACGTGGGATGGTTTTTCACTGATGCGCTTTTGATGTCATTGTTGGCGACATGATATTGCCATGACTTAACTGAATTCAATTTATTGCTCCTTTCTTGTCTTATCTACCGTAGAGATGAAAAATCATGAAGAGTTGCTCGAGGATATTAGAGATGACGCATCTACGAATTTATTACCTGATAAAGGTGAGTATGAAACGTAATATTTGATAAATAAGAGAAAAAAAGTTTAGGTCATAAAGCTTTATTACTATACAGTTGTAGATAGGTTATGTATGTTAAAAAGAAAATTTTGTGAAAATATGTATGACTTCGTAACAGTAACCAAAACTAGTCTAGCTCAAATATTTGGGCTCTAACTGATTATATTGCTGATAAAAGTTTGCATTTTAAAATAATTTTAATGCAAGGAAGATTTTAAGCATCGAGATCTAAACTTGTTCAGCCACAGAAACAATAACTTGATCAGCTAAGACTTAAAATACCTTGTAGCATATTATTACGATTTTATTTATTGAGAGGAAACAATATGATCATTTTAATTTCGAAAAGTGAATCATATAAATCAAATGTGAATAAGGATCTAAACTGCCTCGAAAAGTGATATTAAATTCAACTTCAGATAGGAGAAAGGAATTGCTAACCATTCCCTTCAGAAAAGCTATCATTTCTCATGCATTTCTCTATGACTCGTAAGTATAGGTAAATGTATAAGTTTTAATCGTCTAGTGTATGGAGGAAAACTTAACCTAAAATTTCCCCTCGGAAATGTCAAAAGGTGAAGAGTAAAAAATTGAACTCTAACTTGTCAGAATGGACTTGGTAACTAGGGTTCTATAAAACAGAGCATTTTAGCAGCGTTTAAAAAACTGCGGCAAGTTTCAGTTCATATGATTTTGCTTCTACTACTGCTTCTGAAAAAATCAGAAGTCGCAGTCGAAGCATAGACAAAAATCAAACAGCTACGAAAATCAGAAATCAGCATAAGTCGCCGTTATTCGTTTTTCTGCTTTCTGCTTTCTGCTTTGCTGTTGCTTCCGATCGTATACGTACGAGTAAGTTGAAGCAGCAGCTATCGACAATTTTCGACAGTCGTCAGCAGTCACAGTCGCGAAAAGTGATGCATTCGGATTTTTGCTACTTTCGATTTTTGTCGCTGTTACTTTCGATCAGCAGCATAAGTCGAAAAAAGCAAGAAGCGTCCGATTAATAAGTAATATAAATAAATTTTGCGGAAAAAAAAATTTTCATTTTCATTTTTTTTTTTTTTTTAATAAATAAAAGAATTTAAAAAAAAATTGGCCCACTCTGGGATTAGCAGGGATAGTTGTTCAATTAATTGAAATTTTTTTTAAGGAAAAAAAATGTTGAACTTCCAAAAAAAAAATTGCGATTTTACTTAAAAAAAACGAAAATTTCATTCAAAAACAAAAATTTTAAAAAAAAGGTCCTCAAAAGTCAATTTCTACAAAAGTTATGGCTATTTGAAAATAAAATACCCATTCTTTAGAAAATAATAGCAAAATTCATAACTTTTTTGAAGTTGGCCAAAAAATTGTGAAAAAATTATCAAAAATGTTTTTCAAAGGGTAGAAAAGGATGGATAAGTTTCAGCAAAATCTAAAGGGGTCGGGTTCAAAAGTGGTCGATTTGGTATGGAATACTCCATATGTTCGTGTGCTATTGATATACGTTCACCCACTTTTTCATTCCCTTTTTTTGACAAATACGTAGTCATGTTTCTTTGGTGTTTTCACCACGTGAGACCACAAAAGCATATGGAAGTGTATGAAAATATCTCCGCTTACAAGAGTAAAGTGTTGCTCCGTAAAAAAGAGCACTACCCAATTTTCTTCCGCTCCGCAATAAGTTTGTTTGGAACATTTTACTGAGAACATTCATCAAGCATACTCGCACTTTTATAAAAATAAAATTTAATAAATATTCTAAGAATTTAATTCTAGATATATTTCAAAATTTAATTATAAAATAATATGTTCAAGAGGATTTTACAAAAACAAAGTATTTGTTTGTTTATGTCTGGAATCATCCATATCCCTAAATTAAAATTTTTACTATTTTTAAAAAGTTTTATAGAGCTGGTACAAACATTGTTTTTTTTTCAACGAGTCATCAATAGGTGAAAATTTTTATTCCAATATTTCCCTAGTTCCAGAAATGCCGACATTATTCTAAAATTGTTTTTTATACTGATAATGATCAGTACATTGAGCTGAGTCGATTTAGCCACGTGGGTCTGTCTGTCTGTCTGTCCGTCTGTCTGTATACCTATACGAGCTAGTCCCTCAGTTTTTAAGATATCGGTTTGAAATTTGCAAAGGTCATTTTCTCTTCAATAAGCTGCTCATTTGTCGGAACTGCCGACATCGGACAGGTTATTTTCTAAGATAATAATGTAATATACGAAGAAATTGTTCAGATCGGTTAACTACAGCATTTAGCTACCCTAAAAACTGAATGATCGGAATCAAATACTTACAAGGGAAACTTCCTCATTTGACGATTTATCTTCACGAAATTTCAAAATTGCTTACATCGGCTAAGAATAGCATATGGTTGCCATACAAACCGAACGATAGGAATCAAGGGCTTGTATGGAAAACTTTCGCATTTGACGTGGTATCTTAACGAAATTTGACATGGATTACTACTTAAGGTAATACTATAATTTCCGAAAAAATTGTTCATATCGGATTACTATTGCATATAGCTTCCATACAAACTGAACGATCGGAGTCAAATGCTTTCGTTGGAGACTTTTTCAGTTAACGAGATATATTCTGCAAATTCGTCGTTACTTATTCTCTAAGGCAACGCTACAATAGTTGAAGGAAATTTGCAGGTCGGATAATAAAACCCGCTATACAAATAAAATGTTTTCCTTTGGATGAAAACCACTGGCCGGTTACGTCTTTAGATTTACTTAAACATATAGTTACTAAAAGAAATGCACCTGTGAAGGGTATATTACCTTCGGTGCAGCCGAAGTCAACGTTTTTTCTTGTTTTTTTTTTTGGTTTTAGATTTCTAGGTTGTTTTAAATTGTAGGTAGAGATTTGTAGATAAAAAAATATTGGGGTTTTGCACTGCTACATATGGTATATTATGCCTTCTACTATATCACATATGGTCACAAAGGTCCAGCACTTTGAATAATTCTTGGATATGAGGTGTATACGGTTGAAAACTGATGGGCGGTTCTGCCTTCGTATACCCTCTTCCGTTAACAGCGATTTGACTTCATAAGCTGAGATTGCTTTTAGTGTCTAAAGTTATACGCTGGTTGCGATTTTTGCGTTAGAGTTTGATTTCTGTATAGTAACTTATACTAGCTATAGAATTCTGCTAGAAAGATGCTCCTCATTGGTATGGAAACTTTTGTATGCGGTCCCACAATGCCTGCTCTAATGCTTTCCGGTATTTTCGAGCCGTCAGAGTACCACTGGATACTGCTGCCCCTCAGTAGTAGACCGAACGTGGAATCACCGAACTCAGTTCTACTACCGAAAGTAACTTTAAACTTTTTTGTTTAATTTACCCTCTTCATAACGCCGGCTCTTTTAAGAAGGGCTAAATGTATTTTCCCATAAGATCTCAGGATCTACCAGTTAGGGGTCTGCATATCATTACTGCCTTGGTGGGTTTGGGCAGTGTTAATTCCACATGCCTATTCCACCATAAGGTTGTATCTAATGAGAGGACTAGTAACTTGATATTTTTAGACACCTCCAACTCCTTGACATCAAGTGTTAGGGTCTTCAAGCTTGGAACAGATCTTCGCTTTGTAAAAGGACGAGGGTAGTTTTTGTCGGGTTGATATTTAATCCTACCATATTGCACCAGCCTTTTACTATACTTAAGCCTCTATGGAATGTGTCGCAGAGAGTATTTCCAAATTTACTTTATGCCATTATGACAAAATCGGCGTACCCCTGGCATAAAATCATCGCCTAATAGGCTAAATTGTAGAGGGAATAGAGTTCTATACTATAGGCAGCTCTTCGTAGTACCGAGAGGAGTCTTGCCCTCTACGACAATGGTTTCAGCTATCCTACAAAGAGTCTTCCAAATCAAAGACGACTTTAAAAAAATAACAGAACAAATGGTTTTTTTGGCAAAATCATTTTTTTTGATTCAAGATAGTCTCCTGTTTCAATACAGTTTGCACGGTCCAAAAGCATGCCGAACGAGTGCTTTAGATCGTTGGCCAGTATGGCCGCCAGTATGCCAGCGCAAGCCTTTTGAATGGCCTCTACATCTGCCTAACGCTTTCCTTTCATGAGCAAATGCATTTTTCCGAAAAGAAAGAAGTCACGCGGTGCCATATCAGGTGAATACGGGGAGTAGTTAATGGTTAAATTGTGATTTTTGGTCAAATAATTGGAATGTTGGATTCTGAGCAATTTTTGGTCGTCAGTCAATTTGTGCGTAACAAACCGTGCACACACCTTTCGTAAGCCTAAATGCTCGACCAAAATACGCTAAGTCGATGTTTGGCAGATGTTCAATTCCATTTTCATGAATTTCAATAATGATTTCGGCTATTTTTGATGAATTCGCGCACAGTTTTGATGGAATTTCCGGTGATCACTGATTTGATTGGCCCACATGTTGATCATCATTTATGTCCTCACGACCTCTTTGGAGACGTTGAAACCACTCGTGCACTCTACTACCGGATAAGCAATCATCGCCATAAACTAGTTTTATCAATTGAAACGCTTCGGTAAAAGTTTTACCAATATCTATCTATCTATTTATCTCACTTCCAATCAATGAAATGTCATGAAGTTTTCGCCGGACAACCGATAAAAATAGCAGACTCTAACGCACCAGTCCACTTATAGATGGCGCCTTCAGGGGGCGCTAGATTCAAAAGGTCCTATTTACTTTGGAACACGCCTTGTAGTACGCATTGCAGTCTCTATTTATCGGCATACAAGAACCGCCAGATTCCTTTTCTCCAGTTCCTTAATGACGAATTCGTCGTCAAGTAAGGCGCGTATCGCAATCGTGGGTATGGGTACGTGCCCCGGTTTTGAGACCTTCCATTTCATTACCTAATAATTTTGACATTTTTAACTCTATTATTTTTTAATTTTTCCAGTATTATCGCAAGATCAAACAATAACTAATAAAAATGCAGAAAGTAAAAATATTAAATGCCATTTTTTACGACACTTAAAATATACCGAAAATTCATGTCTCTGGACTATAGTACCACGCGTTGACTTAATTGAACTCCAGAAACTATTTCTATCCAGAATTTTTTCTCTCTTCTCCTTACAGATTTACCAAAATTTTATGAGCCATTGCAAAATGTCACGATACCAGTGGGTCGAGAGGCGGTACTGCAATGTGTTGTCGATAATCTGCAAACCTACAAAGTAAGTAGAGAAAAAAAATTTACATATTAGAATATACATACGTACTATATATACAAGAGGATGTATAAATCAGTTGGCATGAAGTAGATGAAAAAGATTATAAAAATTACTTTTATACAAACTAATGGTCAAATATTCAAACGAAGAGCCATAAACCAATAATTTATTATTTGTTAAATAACTATATAACATATAAAAGAGTCTGCATAAAGAACAATTAACCCCAAAATTTCTAAGAAATCATTGGTAATACTATACAAAACTACATATTCAACAGAATTTACACTCAAATGCACAATATTTACCACACAATGTAGAACGAACATTCACACCCATAAACGAAACTTGCTATTCGTTGAGCGCATTCAACCGTTTTACAAGTAATTTGCTTTTTGTCAAAACTATATGTAATCGGATATGCACATTCTGTCTCACTGGACACATACCAACACTGTCGTTACCTGATTTTGCACATGCCAAAACTAAGCTGGTAGTGGTGACGTGTTTACTTTTGACTATTTATTTCTCAGAATGCATACCTTGGTTGATATTGACTTTTATTTTGGTTATAAGTAATCATACATATATATTTTCAAACCTACACTGGCATTTCTCAGAAGACTGACCCATATGAATTACATCAACGACGAATTTCAAAGAAGTTATAGTCGACTTTCAGGCGTCACAAAAACTTAGATTGTCATATTGATATATGTATCTACTTATGTTCTTTTGAGTACCGAAATACTATAGATATGTAAGCTGTGTGCGTTAACAAATTTATGTTTATACTTTGTTCAAATCCTCAGTTAAATTTATATATCGGTGTATGACATAAATAAACAATGTCTTGCAGAAGTGACTAAATGATTAATTTAACATAAATTATTAGATGGACTTTGAAGCAATAACAACAGATTCTACTTTTTTCCACCTATTATATACATATATATTTATGTATATACATTAATAAAATAAAGGTACGACAGAAATAATCCTTTCGGTTTCTGAAAGTATGTGTTTATGTGCATATGTAAAACGTATGATGATATAGTTGTTATCAACTTTCTAGTCCAATTTATAACAAGAGTATTACCACGCATTTCGCACCACTTAACTTCATTCCTGCATCCAGTTGCTCCAAACTGTTATAATTTTATTCACCTAAAGATTGTACGTATCATCTAAAACTAAGCGAGATAGATATAGATATATATATATATGATATGACTTCTCGTCTTCTTAAAAAAAGTTAAAATCTGTCTGTCTGTCCATCGGTCCGTGCAAGCAGTAACTTGAGTAAAAATTGAGGTATATCGATGAAACTTGCTATATATAGTATATTTATTAGTACAAACACAATTTCGAGTTTATACATACATGGGCGTAGTCGAACCACTGCCACGCTCACATATCGCCATTAACCGAAAACATATAAAACGGCATAACTAAGCACTCAATTAAGACATAAAACTCTTATTTGGTACAGGGGATCGCAGTAGCCAAGACCACCTTGGAGCAAAAAAAAGTGGGCCTGGCACCGCCGTCTAACAAATTTAATATATGTACATATTAGATTGTCAAAAAAGTCTTGCGGTATTTTCGCTAGTTGGCGCTGAAAGCGCGTAGTTCTAGTTTTATTCGTCGCATCGGGTCATGCTATACATTTTGGAAAGCTCACTTCACGCGCTAACACGTGTTTGATTGATTGTCATTTCTTTTAAGTCGTTCGTTATAGCGTCGCAAACATGGATCAAAATAAAAAGAAAATACGGCATATTTTACAGTACTACTACTGTAAGGTCAACCGCATAATTGCACCCCTGCAACACAAAAGAACGAGCGCACCAGCAACCCGAGAAAAGTAGTCGGAGAAAATACATCGTCGCGTCAGCATCGTTCGAGACTGGTCGTTTTGGTTTTTCATTTTATTTCAACTTTAAAAACAATATATTGAATATAATTGAACTCTGTAACAAATAATAATATTGTACGAAATACAATCTTGTATAATAAATCGAATCCTGACAAACTCTAAAGATCTAACATCTTTTAGTTCAGAAGTGGAATGCTTCTCATAGCCTCACATGTGTGTGTTATTGTTGTGATCGGTTTGAGCAGTCGCGAGTGGTCGTGCGTTTGAACATAGCAGAGCAAGTGTGGCAAGAACGTCATGTTGGTGACGGTTTGCGTTTGAAATCAAACAGAATTGTTGTTGCGATTAGCCTATCGAGCGTACGAATGGACGAGCGAATAGCGAAGCATAGAAACGAAATCGGCGGTTTGCATTTAAAAACGTAGACATATCTGTTGTTGTAATTTGCCTGTTGCGCGTACGAATGGACGAGCAGTTGGCGAGGCATAAAGGCAAGAAAAGCGAGGATTTGCATTTGCGCATGTACAAACGGACAAGCGTTCGGTGAACCGAGAGAGAGAAATAAATAAAAAAAAACATTGTGACGGTTTGTGTTTGAATTACATTCTCGCGTACGAATGGACGAGAGATTGCGAAACGGATACATACAGAAAGTGTAAAAACAAAAGAAGAGAAACAGTGACAATTGTGTGTCGTTATTGTCTAAAATTTTGTTGCATGACGAATGAAGCAAAATAAAGAAAAGTAAAATCCAATAAGAATACTTGTTAATAACAAAAAAAAAAAAAACGCAAAATGAAAATAAAAGTAGCATCTTTGAAAGTTGACGAACTGAAGGAGCAACTACGTAATAATAATTTACTAACATCGGGTTCAAAAGCTGAATTGATAATGCGATTAAATGATTTCTTAGGTAGTGATGAAATCGAAATCGAAACAGAATCTCATTTACAAAGCCAGGTAAATGATTTGCGTGAAATGATGCAGAATATGATGACGACCATGCAAAGTTTTGCTGGTCAAATGCAGCAAAGAAATAATGATACAGTGCGAGAAAATGGAGAAAATGTAAATGAAGAACGTTTAGTTACTACACCACGGAATTCAATACGAACAGAGGGACGAAGTGCCAGTGTAAAGGAAATTGCAGAGACAATTCCTGAGTTTGACCCAACTACTGATAACTCACTAACAGTGACACAATTTGTAAACAGAGTGGACAGTTCCATAAGTGCTTACGACTGGAACGAAAAGTGTTTACTCTTAGCCGTGTATGGAAAATTAAAAGGTGTTGCGTGTATGTGGTTAGACGCAGCACCAGCGTTTTATTCCAATTGGCCTGATTTGGCGAAAGCGTTAAAAAGCGAATTCGATTGTGAATTGAATGAAGCGCAAGTACATTATAAAATGGCAAGTACGACGCGTATGCAAAATGAAAAGATTTTAGAGTATTGTTTTAGAATGAGCGGACTAGGCCGACGGTATGGCCTGAGTGAAAGTTCAATTATAAAATACATTCGCGACGGATTAAAACACCGTGAATTGCAGACTGCAATAGCTGCATTGAAATTTAATTCGTTAAAAGATATGCGCGAAACAATTGAATGTTACCTTCAAAACTTAACTGTGACAAAGCAATTTAAAAATGAATATACGAGTGATCGAAATAAAAACAGTGCAAAAGACATGCGTCGGAATACAATCGAAACAAAAGACATAACGTGTTATAATTGTAAAGAATGTGGACATATTGCGCGGAATTGTTCAAAACCGAGGCAACCGCGTAAATGTAAAGATTGTTATAAATTCCACGGAAGTAGCGAACCAGAAAATTGTGGTAAAAAAGCAGTAGCTGTGAAGCAAACACACATACATCAACCATCTAAGTTTTTCGAAAAACCAATCAGCGTAAACGGTAAGGCGTTAGTAGCTTTCGTAGACACTGGTGAATGCAGTATGATACGACGATCAGCTGTAACAAATTTAAATACCAAGAAGTATCCATGCGCTGTAGAAATAATAGGCATTTGCGGTGGAAAACGTACTTCAACTGAGAGTATCAACGTGAACATGGCTGTTGATGATGTAGTTTTAATCGTCAATTTGTTCATTGTTGATGATATATATTAACAATGGACGTGCTTTTGGGGCAAGATATTTTTAAAAACGCAGACGTTGTGGCAGAAATAAAGAACGACAGCTTCGTATTTTCTACGCAGGTTGTAAAGGTAGAACTTAAGCATCGAGAAATTGCGAAATTGTTAGCAGTATTGACGACATAAATGTAAAAGCTGACTTGCAAGTATTGTTAGCTGATAACACAGACGTTTTTGCGGAAAATCTTACTGATATTGGCTTGACTAACGCGACAGAAATGAAAATCGAATTGACAACGAATGTACCAATAGCTCAAAAACCGTACAGGGTGCCGGAGCCGAAGAAGCATTTAGTTACCGAAATGATTAGAGAACTTTCGGCATGCGATATAATTGCCACATCTAAATCCGAATACGCAAGTCCAATTATTTTAGTAAAAAAGAAAACTGGGGGTGAACGCCTTTGAGTCGACTATAGGCGACTTAATCAGCATACGATAAAAGAAGTTTATCCAACACCAAATATTGAAGAAAGGCTTAGCGAAGCCATGCGATACAAATATTTTTCAGTACTAGATTTAAACAGCGGGTACTATCAGGTACCAATAGAAGAAGGGTGTCGCAAGTGTACAGCGTTTATAACAACTGAAGGTTTGTTTGAGTTTAAGAGAATGCCGTTTGGCCTCAGAAACGCGCCTGCAGTATTCCAGCGGCTAATGCAAAATATCAAAGATAGAACTCGACCTGGTGACATGATCCACTATATGGACGACATATTAGTAAGTAGCAATAACGTCACCGAGATGTATGAAAAACTTAAACGTGTTTTTAAGGTATTGCGCGAACTCAATTTAACAATAAATATTAAAAAATGCGAGTTTATGAAGCACACGATCGAGTTTTTAGGGCACAAACTTCATTCAAGTGGCATAAGCCCAGGTACTGTGAAGACAATTGCCGTAAATTGTTTTACTACTCCAAAATCTATAACAGATGTAAGACGTTTTCTTGGTCTTAGCGGGTATTTTCGACGCTTTGTACCAGGTTACTCGATTATAAGTGAGCCGTTACGTTTATTGCTGCGTAAAAATCAACAATTTCAATGGGCAGAAAAACAAGAAGAAGCATTTTTAGCATTGAAAACAGCGTTAACATCGAAGCCATTGATGACAGGTATCGTGTCGAGGCAGATCATCAGATTCATACTGATGCTAGCTCTGTTGGTATTGCGGGTGTACTTTTACAACGAGAAGGCGGCGACTGGAAACCAGTTGCATATTACAGCAGATCTACGACAGACAGCGAGCGAAGCTTTCATAGCTATGAGCTGGAAGTACTGGCGGTGGTGAGCAGCCTAGAGCGTTTTAGGTATTATGTGCAAGGGAAAGAGATCGTAGTTGTGACTGACTGTAGCGCGGTTACTACAGCAATGCACAAACGTGAGTTGATACCACGAATTGCACGTTGGTGGCTACGTATTCAAGACTTTCTTGTAAAATTGGAGCACCGACCTGGTAGAAGAATGGAGCATGTCGATTTTCTCAGCAGAATGGCATATGAAAAAGGTGAAGAAATCGATACAGCGTCTCTGAAAATTGCGAAAACAACTTTAGACGTAGGTGACTGGATATACAGTATGCAGCATCAAAAGATATTCGAGATATTGTAGAAAAACTTGCCAGCGGTGATAAAACTACTAATGATGCATACAAAATCGAAAACGGAAGACTTTATCGAAAGCAGAAAAATAATAAGCTATGGGTAGTACCAAAATCAATGCGATACAAAATTGTACAGAGCGTGCACGAGAAAGTTAAACATCTTAGTACAGAAAAGACTTTAGAAGAATTAAATAAATATTTTTGGTTTCCTCGAATGCGTAATTTTGTAAAGACATTTTTGAAATCGTGCATTGAATGCGCATATAATAAACAGCGGGGTGGCAAAATAGAAGGAGCGTATCATTATGACGAAATAGAACCTGTACCATTCAAGACGGTACATATCGATCATCTAGGACCTTTTCCTCGTAGCAAGAAGCAGAACGAACACGTAATAGTCCGAACTCCGCGCGCAAATGGACATGCAGAGCGTACCAATCGAACTCTACTGGGTATGTTACTTCCGTCGACGGAAAACGACAAAACCTGGGATGATCAACTTAGAGGTATACAGTGGGCACTAAACACTACAAAGAACAAAACAACTCAGCGAACTCCACAAGAACTTTTATTCAATCACAAGCCTCGAGATATTCTTCAGAATAAATTAATATTAGCTTTACATGAAGATGATGTTATAAGTAATGACGAGATGAACGAAATTCAAACTGAAGCAGTAAGCCGTATTAATCAGCAGCGAGAAAAAGCTAAACAGCGTTTTAACGAAAAACATCGAAAACCTACACAATATAACGTTGGTGATTTGGTTCTCGCCGAGAATGAGCCTGTTAGTACTGGTGGTTCTCGCAAATTGGAGCCACTATACAAAGGTCCGTTCATGGTAACTAAAGTGATTGGCCATGACAGGTATCTCGTTGAAGATATACCAGGGTCAAAACGCAAACAACGACATTATACATCAATCTATGCATCTGATAAGTTGAAGCCATGGTGTAATTTGCCGAATTTCGATGGGTTTGATAATGATGTCGGAGTCGAGGTCGACTCCTGTAATCAGGATTGGCCGACTGTAAGGTCAACCGCATAATTGCACCCCTGCAACACAAAAGAACGAGCGCACCAGCAACCCGAGAAAAGTAGTCGGAGAAAATACATCGTCGCGTCAGCATCGTTCGAGACTGGTCGTTTTGGTTTTTCATTTTATTTCAACTTTAAAAACAATGTATTGAATATAATTGAACTCTGTAACAAATAATAATATTTTACGAAATACAATCTTGTATAATAAATCGAATCCTGACAAACTCTAAAGATCTAACATCTTTTACTACGATAAGCAAAAATGCATCTCAAGCCGCCAATAAAATTTGTGCAGTTTATGGACCCGATACAGTTTCCATTTCCACCCCACAACGATGATTTCACCGTTTTCGTTCTGGTGTAGAGGTGGTCGAAGATGCGCCACGCTCCGGGAGGCCTGTCGTCGAAAATTGCGATCAAATCGCTGAATTGGCCGGCATAGTAGCAGCCGTAGCATCGGTTAAGAGCTGGGCATGAGTCATCAAACCGTTATAAACCATTTCAATAAATTCAATTAATCATTAAATAAAAATACCGCAAGACTTTTTTGACAACCTAATATATTTCTCCTAAACCACTAAAGCTAGAATAACCAAATTCGCCAAGCACGAATATTACAAAACCTTCTACCGATGTTGTGAAAATAATTGTAATCGGATAATAACACCACTCACTTTCCAAATAACGGTATTATTACAAACAACTGAAAGCGCTGTAAACCAATAACTAAATACGTCAGAGACATTAAATTTTACCACACAGATGGTATGAGAGAGCGTTATGGGAGCCGCTGTGAAAATTGGACATAATCCCATATCACAAACTGATTTCGACAAAACTTAGCAGGTGGCATATTTCTTACATATTTATGTAATATAGTGAAAATGGACGATATTGGACAACAACCACGCTTGCTTCCCATATAGCAAAATTTTAAATTTCACTTGATTCGTTCAATTACACAAAGCAAGAATCAGTTAATATAACTTTGCAATAATTCTTTTAATCCCAATAAAACTATTCAAGCATACAGAATATTTAGATCCCGGTACCTATAGTTGACTTTTGATCAGAAACTTCGCTCAATGTCTCATATATATAACTCATGTTAGGGAATATTCCTTATCTTATTATGGTATATCTGTATTCCAAAAATGGGCTCAACCTTTAGCTTCCTTATACTTCAAATAAATTCTAACTAAATAAATTTTCGAACTTTAGGGCGATTTTGTACCGCATATATCGACCAATATGTAAATTATCCCAATGAAAACAAGAGAGCGTATTTTACTCATAACAGTTTATCTTTGCGGATAAAATAGATAAATTTAAACGAAAACTTGGCCTAGCGCCTATATAACTAATATCAAGATTCTCGAACATTCTACTGACTTTACTCTATATGATTGGTTTCACACCTTAAAATATTTCCCTGGCTTTAATTCTTGCAAGTTGCCCAAGTATAAAATGTTCAGTTGCACCCGAACTCAGCCCTTCCTTACTTGTTTTTTATGTGCCGAGGTGGAGTACGGGGTTAATTCATTCCCAATATGTAAGCGAATATATGCAGCACTATTGTTAGCGTAGTTTATATGGCTAGACTTCAACTCGTAAGTAAAGTAATGCTCCGTTTCTGTGTCCACTCTCACAATTTAATTTAATTGATTGAAAATTGCATTCTGGTCGACGACTCAGTTTCATTTTTGCGGATCGTAATGGCGGCGCAGTCATGTCGCTAGTAAAAATGTACACTTCCTTGGGGTACACCTGTTTTTATTGGCTGTAACTTAGTATATAATTGTTCTGTTTGATCCTAAAGTAGCGGTTGCTCAGGCAACTAGGTCACTTAGATATTGCGGAAATAGAAGTCCTAATTGATGAAGTAAGCCAAGGTGTCATACTCTACCCAACGCCAAGGGTACGTCAAGAAAAACAGCTTTGCAAATGTACTTTTCTTACATCTCAACTTCTATAATGCTTCTTATTCGACGAACTTGATCTACTGTGAAATGTGGAGATCTAAATTCAAATTGATGAATTGGTATAAGTCGCTTTTCCCTTCAGCTTCGACAAAATAGGCAACAGTGCGATTGGACGATATGACGAGGCCTCATGTGCTCTTTTCCCAGGTTTTTGCACATAATGGTTTCAGATACCTTCCATCACTAAGGGACGTATATGAGATATAAATATTTAAATATTTATTAATGCCGCTTGTGAGCTTTGCTAATGGTAAATAGAGAACAAATTTAATTTAGATTTTTTTTTTTTTGAAATTTTTAGTATTTTTTGGAGGATATTATATTTAAAAAAAATCATGCAATAAGTTTCAAACCAGTCATCGATTAAGCTCGCTCTGTGTAGACGTGTTTCGGCTTATCTTTTGCGTATTTTGCACAGTACACATCCGTCTTACGTGCACGTGTTTGCTTAGTAAATCTCTGTTTTAATATTATACCGCATATCGTTTTTCCTACAAGTGTTTTCTAAACAAGTGAATAGAGTGTGTAGATATAATAATCATGGCCCCCGGGCCACCCAACCTCGGTAATAACAGGTTTGCTTTGCTTGCCTCGGAATCCCATCAAAAAAGAAAGAAACCCTCATACACGCCGCTTAATTTTCCCGACTTGCCTCAGTCTAGGAAAGAAAACCCTAAATTTATTATTGTTAGTCCTTCCGATTCAACGAAACCTATCTCTAATTTTTCTTGTTTCGCCGTACATAAAGCATTAGAAGCTATTAGTAAAGAAATTATTTCGATTTCTGAATTACGTGCTGGCAATCTGCTACTGCTTGTGAAAAACAACCAAATTGCCCAAAGGTTCATTTCAACTAAAAAGCTACATGGTGTGTGCGAAATTGTTGTAAAATATCATGACAATCTTAATAGCGTAAAAGGTACAATCTATGCACCCTGCCTAAACAATGTCAGTGAAAAAGAAATAATTGAAAATATGAGTAACCAAGGCGTAGTCGGAGTGTACAAATTTTCGAAAACTGCGAAAGGAGTTTCACAATTCACTGGAGTTGTGCTACTTACTTTTGATCTGTTCGAGCTACCAGATAAAGTTGACGTTTCTTAGCGTAGCGCTAAAGTGAAACCCTACTACCCTAACCCAATGCGGTGCAAAACTTGTCAACGGCTTGGTCATACCGCCAAACACTTCAAAAATGCCCCCGTATGTATGTCATGCAATCTTCCCCTCCATCCTCCCCTATGCTCTCGCACGCTCTGTGCAAACTGCTCTGGTAACCACCCGTCTTCTGCCAACACGTGCCCGAAATACATGCAAACGAAAGAAATACTTAAAATAAAATGTCAAAACAAATGTTCCATGCGCGAAGCACTTAAGCTTAACAAAGCACAAACACCATCGATGCTTAACTCCTCTTTCGCCGAGGCAGCTAAAGAAGCACAAAAATCAAATAATAACCCTACTCAAAGCTCCAAATCTCTAATCTCACCACCCATCTCATTAAACAAATCACCGATTACTACTTCACCTGAAATCTCTTCTGTTAACCCACCTCAATTAAATTCTTCGTTACCTAACCACTCACCACAAAACAACAACAATCAACAACCTAACAATGCCTTAGTTTCCTCTTTTACACCTCTTCCGCAGACTCTATTACACACTCCCTTCAATCTCGAATCTACTCTCGCAAACATCATTTCGCAAGCTAACGCTTACCAAAACAAAACAGAAGCAGACGCTTCCATGAAAGAGACAGCTGACACCTCAATTGTCAATCTCTCTTTAAACCAAACTATACCTCAACATAATGAAAACAACTCGAAAGAGCAATTTATGTCTATAGACGAATGCAATTATTAACATACATACATATTTGTTATCATAGCATATTAATTTTGTGACAATCCCTCTCCCGCTCTCAATGTTTAAGATCCTACAGTGGAATATGCACGGTTACCTCAACAATTACACGCAACTAGAACTTCTGTTGAAAGAATATTCGCCAAACGTTATCTGTCTCCAAGAGACTAATACTAATAATACTACTGATAAGTCAGCAGCTTCGCCCAATCAGTACCAAAGCTATTTTTACAACTTGCCTCAAAACAAAACTAACAAGCAAGGCATTGCAGTTTTGATAAGAAAATCGATACCCCATAGACAAGTTCCCATTACTTCAAATATTGCCACAATTGCAATAGAAGTTTCATTATCTTTCAAATTTACTATCGTGCCCCTCTATATACCACCTTTACAAAACTTCACATGCAGCGAACTTAGAAACATTTTGCGATCAGTTTCTACTTCATTCGTTATAGTTGGGGACTTTAACGCCTGGAGTCCCCTTTGGGGATCAACTCTTTGCAACAATCGAGGTGCTATCATAGAAGATATGATATTTTCAGAAAACCTCACTTTACTTAACGACAACAAACCGACTCTCTTTCCACACACAAAACTTTTACCTCTGTTGACCTTACATTATGTTCCTCCAACATCGCCCCTAAACTAACTATCAATACCCTTCCCCACCTCCACGGCAGCGATCACTTCCCTATTCTTACTATTTTACGCACTCCGTCAGTCTTTAAGGCCCAACCCATTCCAAAGTTCCTAGCAGATATAGCGAACTGGGAAAAGTTTCAACATACTGCCAGCGACCTTTGCGAAAAATACCCCTATTCGGACAATATCAACAAAGAAGTTGCCACAATTACAAAAATTATTCGGACTTCTGCTCACCTTTCCATTCCATAATCCAGTAATAAAATCTTTACTAAAACTGTGCCGTACTGGTTTCCTGAGCTATCACAATTAAGAAATGTAAAGCGCTTTTATTGGTCGGAATATAAACGGACAAGATCAAACCAAAATTTAATTTTGTATAAAAAGGCTAACGCGATGTTTCTTAGGAAAGCAAAACAATCTAAAAGGGACAGCTTAAATAAATTCTCGGAATCTATCAACCATAAAACAAACCCGAAAAAAGCATGGTCCGATAATAAAAAATTATCTGGAATATACCCACAATCCCAGTTGATCTCCATAAGTAATGCTAATGGGCCTATCGTCAACGCAAAACAGCTATCTAACTACTTCGCAGCATACTGGTCAGAATACTCGCAGGACTCAAACTTTCACGCCACTTTCATTTCAAACAAAAACAAATATCTCAGTACTTCCCCTTATACGTTGTCTAACATCACAGATTGCAATATAGAACATATTGAACTACAGTCTACACTATCCTCTTTCTCAGGCAAAACCCCGAGTGCCGACAGAATATCGTACCCCATGTTGCAACATCTACCTTCATGTTTGATGGCTAGATTAATTAAGTTATACAACAACATTCTAAATAAAGGCATTTACCCCCAAACCTGGAAAAACGCCATTATTATCCCCATTCCTAAGTCAAGTAGTCCTGCAACAGAAGCTTCAGGTTTCAGACCCATTTCACTGCTTAGCTGTTTAGGTAAACTTTTCGAAAAAATTATAGCTCATCTTATTACGTGGTATGCCATAAGCAATAACTCCATTAGTCCGCAGCAAGTGGCTTTTAAAGAGGGGCATAGCACCATTGATGCCTTGCTCATCTTCGAAAGCTATGCTTCTACTGCTCTTTCCAATAGAAACCACCTTTCCGTGCTAAGTATAGACTTCGAGAAAGCCTTTGACCGAGTGGGAGCTCATGTAGTTTTATGCCAGTTGGTAAAATGGAACCTTGGTGGAAAAATCCTTAAAATCATCCAGTCTTTTCTCACTAATCGCAGATTTGTTTCTAAAGTAAATAACACCTTTTCGGATTATTTCTCTTTACATAATGGTATTCCCCAAGGTTCCCCGCTATCTGTCATTTTGTTTACTGCTGCATTCAATGAAGTTTGTCACATAATTGATAAGTATAAAAATATTTTTTATATATGCTATGCTGATGATTTATTATTGGTCTCTAAACTAAATGACCTAAACCTTGTTAAACAAGATTTTACTAATATATTAGCTGATTTAAGTATATGGTCCGAATCATCTGGAGCCAACGTATCTTTAAACAAATGTAAGAATTTCCATGTTTGCCGCAAACACAAATGTAATTACTTGACATTAGTTTATAACAATATTCCAGTTGTAAATACTATTAAACTTAAGTTTCTAGGTTTAATTTTTGATAAAAAATTAACTTTCAAAGAACATTGTTTATATATAAGAAAGCAGCTGGCTGCCAGGCTTAACATTATTAAATACTTATCATCCAAACACTGCTTAATTAACTCGTCAACACTAATACATGTAACCAGAGCTCTTATATTATTGAAGATAGACTATGGCCTGCCCATCTATGCCAACTGCGCGAAAAGTGTCATCAAGTTACTGTATTCCCCATACCACATGGCTGTGCGCAGAAGTCTTCGCGCTTTTCCGACATCGCCAACACAATTCATACTTGTGGAAGCGGGGCTACCCACAATCGAAGAAAGATTTACTCTTAACCTAAAAAAACTCATACCGAAGCTGTTTCTTTGTTACAATAATATTCTTTACGAAGCAGTTTTATCCGAGCTGCAACGGAAAAAGTCTTCAAGTCGTAAGTCGTCAATATTCCTCTGCATCAAATACGCCAGGGAGCTTGATATCACATTCCCTTCTCTCCGTCAAAAAGTATCTTCTCCGCCTTGGATGATAAACAAATCATGTTTCATGCTAAACTTGGAGAAATACGGAAAAAGTAGTACCTTCCCCACAGTATTTCAACGCCTTTTCGCGGAATATACAACTCCACTGCTCCCAGACTGGAAATTCGTTTTCACAGATGGTTCAAAAACCGACATTAGCACAACATTCGCCGTCGTTGACTCCGAGGGTGGAACAATTACAGCAGGTATACTTCCCAGCTACGCCTCGGTTTTCACAGCTGAAGCCGTTGCTATCTTCAACGCAATCATCTTCGTCGAAAAATCTAGTTTTAAAGCAGTTATCTGCACTGATAGCAAGTCAACCATACACTCGGTAATAAATACAAACAACAAGTCCTACTTAATTTCCTGTATTCGGAGCAAATTAATCGAGAATAACAATCGCTTGAAACTAATGTGGGTTCCAGGACATGCAGGCATAAAAGGAAACAATCTGGCAGACGAACGGGCTAAACTTACAGCATAAGAACCACTAATAACTTTTGACTATATTATGAAAAAAGACTTGTATAAGTGTATATCGCAGCTCCAATATAACTAGCTCACATATGGAGACTTGGAGATCTATCCAGCATCAATATACTGCGTATAACCAGAACAGGATAAAACCAAGCTATCCCTCCAGCTGCCGGTGCAACGACATCAAAGCATTTATCCGATTACGCCTAGGACACACAATTGCCACACATGCGCACCTCCTAAATCGTTCTAGTCCACCAGTTTGCCAACACTGCCCGTCGTTAGCTTCAACAGCCTATCATTTACTCGACGACTGCCCACATTTCGCATCGATTAGAAAAAATATCTTCGATGACCAAATACCATCTGCTCTGTTACAAACGAGTTCCTCCGAAAACGTAACAAAAATATCAGCATTCTTAGTACAAACAGGATTGAAACCACAAATATAATTATGTTTATAAACTTCCCATTACTTATTATTTATTTTGTTCTTAATACTTTTCTATTAGCTACAGAACATTTTATTAACTTTTACACCTAAGACTTAATTAAGCAATAACTGTACATTTTAGATTTACATCAGCGAGCCGAAGGTCCTGGCAGCCAGTGCTCTTTTTTTCGTGGAAAAGTAATTGTATTATTGTTTCACGTTTAATAAATAAATAAATAAATAAGTTTCAAACCAAATCAATATTTTCTTCCCACCCTCGCACTACATGTGCCGCTTAAACAAACACTAAGCTTTTCTTGACCTATTAAAGGGGTAAAAATCATACCAAATAAATATACGTATCTAACTCGATAACAATATGTTCAGTCTGTGTTTACACAAGAATTTCGACGAATTTGACGGCCGAAAGTAAGCCATTTATCCTAATGAACTTGTTTAGCCTTTTGACCTCAAAGAAAACTCTACATTAGCTGATTCATTGAGAGACTCACAACGGTCGTAAACATTCAGACGGATATTAAGATTTATAAATACACTTATATATATTTATCAACATTTGTCCTTAATGGCACATGTATAGTTATATATAAATATGTATATGCAAACACGACGAAGTACTGGCTGACAAACCGTTCAACTATTAAACTAAATGTAAACAAACAAATTTACATGCATTTTTTTCTTTCTTTCCTTTTCCTTCCTTACTAACTTACAAACACACTTTCAACAACCACTTACACGTCCAATGGATAAATAAACCAATCGGCACACGCGGGTGTGCGTCTTGCGGTCTATGTACTATCTGCTAATATGAAAATGAATGGGTTGTGTCGAATGGATTGACACGTCTGGCATTATACTTAACCCATACACAACACACACCCTCGCGTTCCTGTGCGCATATGATTATTTTGATCCATCGCCTAGATTGCGTGGCTACGCGTCGACACACAAACAATACTGACGATACAAAATCACGTAATAACGAAAAACAACCGAATGAGCATAACCTATGCTGAGAAACGTGCTTGGATATTAAGAATACGTGATGTCAAGGAAGCGGACAAAGGCTGGTATATGTGTCAGATCAATACGGATCCGATGAAAAGTCAAGTTGGTTACCTGGATGTTGTGGGTGAGTACGACAAACTGAATTGAGTCAACACGCTTATATACTATATTACGAGTATAATATGAGACTTACGTATTCAGAGTAGTCAAAAATGGCTATAAGCTATATTATCAAAATTTCTTTAAGTTTAATTTAAGCGAGAGGATTATGTACGTTATGGTGTTTCATTAAAAACTTTATTTTTATTTGTTCGAGGAAAAATGAAAATTTTCTTACCGACTTTGAAAAAAAAAATCTCTTAAAATTGTAACTTCTATTTTTATATTTAAGTACTTTTTTTTGATTTTACACGTTTCTCACACATCTTGGGGAACAGTTAGTGTTATCGAAAAACTTGAAAAGCGAAAATTGTATGAGATCAAAATTTAAATTAATAATTTACTTTCCTTACAGGAAAAATAAAACAAACTCCAATTTCCTTATTTGCACCCTCCACTGAATTAATTTGACCTTTGGTTAGTTGAGGCAATCAGGCTAATATTCGTGAAGCTACAAATTTTCGCACTTGGATATCTAGAAAAGACTTTCCAGCAAAACTTAGTGCTAGATCGCATTTATACAGCAGCAAACTTCAGTTTTTGCGGTACCCAAAACTTTTGTTTTGAGTGTACTGAGCTATTTCGGTCTCAGTTAGGCAAAAGCTGGATAGTAGAGGAGAAAATGCACGTCTCCTTATTTCAAATATTCACAACAGGTGTGAATCTATTGGACAATGTGATATGAAGCAGCTATAATTGCGGCGAGTTTGACTGACTTTGATAAGAGCAGGTAGTTAAAGAGGCCTATTATGTTTATTTTGATCAAAAGGCATCTCGCAGCCGTACAAGTTTTGGTTTTTGCGTACCACTCTAAGAAAGAAAAAGCTCACACGAAGTCCACTGATCTAGCGCTAGAACGCAAGTGGTCAACTGAGCACCGACTCGTTCCCAATCACTTTACACTTTCTTGCAAGCTCATTAGCTTGCAGCTTCGAGCGATTCCAATATAGTCTGTTCCCCTAATTAGCATAAATCGAAGAAGCCTAATGCTTTTGCTACTAAAGACACTCCTTGACTACCCTAGAGCGTTCTGTCAGTGAGACGAAGGTCCGGTAGTACTGGCCAATACTTACTAAATGAATGATTATTTAATGTGATAGTATGACCTTAAAGATGGATAAACTAGGAATGAAAAGGTTTTAAATTAGTAAAGTAAGTTCTTCAACGGCCTACAGTGATAGTATATAAAGCAATATGTTTAACCATCTTCTTTTCGCTACGTGACGCCAATTGGATATTCCAAGCGTAGCCAGGTCCTTCTTCACCTGGTCCTTCCTCTTCCTCTGCTTCCACCGGTAGGTACAGCGTCGAATACTTTCAGAGCTGGAGTGTTTTCATCCATCCGGACAACATGACATAGCAAGTGTAGCCGCTGTCTTTTAATTCGCTGAACTATGTCAATGTCATCGTATATCTCATACAGCTCATCGTTCCATCGAATGCGGTATTGACCGTGGCCAACGCGCAAAGGACCATAAATCTTTAAATCTTTCGCAGAACTTTTCTCTCGAAAACTCGCAACGTCGACTCATCAGTTGATATCATCGTCCAAGCCTCTGCACCATATAGCAGGACGGGAATTATGAGTAATTATACAGTTTGGTTTTTGTTCGTCGAGAGAGGACTTTACTTCTCAATTGCCTACTCAGTCTGAGGTAGCACCTGTTGGCAAGAGTTATCCTGAGTTGGATTTCCAGGCTGACATTGTTGGTGGTATTTACGCTGGTTTCAAGATAGACGAAATTTTGTACGACTTCAAAGTTATGACTGTCAACAGTGACGTGAGAGCCAAGTTGCGAGTACGACGACTGTTTGTTTGATGACAGGAGATATTTCGTCTTGCCCTCGTTCACTGCCAGACCCATTTGCTTTGTTTCCTTGTCCAGTCTGGAGAAAGCAGAACTAACGGCGAGGGTGTTGAGGCCGATGATATCAATATCATCGGCATACGCCAGCAGCTGTACACTCTTGTAAAAGATTGTACCTGCTCAATTAAGTTCTGCAGCTCGAACTATTTTGTCCAGCAGCAGATTTAAGAAGTCGCACGATAGGGAGTCGCACGATAGGGAGTCGCACGATAGGGAGTCGCACGATAGGGAGTCGCCTTGTCTAAAATCTCGTTTGATATTGAATGGCTCGGAAAGATCCTTTCCGAACCTGACGGAGCTTTTGGTGTTGCTCAATGTCAGTTTACACAGCCGTATTAGTTTTGCGGCGATACCAAATTCAGACATCGCGTATAAAGGCAGCTCCTTTTCGTGCTGTTGAAAGCAGCTTTGAAATCGGCGAAAAGGTGGTGTGTGTCGGTTCCCTTCTCACGGGTCTTTTCCAAGATTTGGCGCATGGTGAATATCTGGTCGGTTGTTGATTTGCTTTCTAAAGCCACACTGATAAGGTCCAACCAGATTGTTGACGGTGGGCTTTAATCTTTCACACAATACGCCCGATAGAACCTCATACGCGATGTTGAGGAGGCTTATCGAACGGTAGTTGGCGTGGATTGTTGGGTCACCCTTTTAATGGATTGGGCATAGCACTCTTAAATTCCAACTCATTCTAGCTCATTTAAACAAACGTGATTTGGCGAACATTTTGATAAACTAAAATTTATTTTAAAGCCATTTATTGCATTGGTTTTATATATTTTGTTGTTGACGAATAAATGTTTAGGAGAAAAATCCTAATTGAAATTTAACATAAAAATTAGCAAATTAAGTAAAATGATCCTGTATGTTATATTACGCGATCAAAATCTTTGTAGAATATTAATACTGGAAGCGTAATGTGTATCCAGAATTATAAATAATAATTGATTGAAATCAACATTGTAATAAAATTTTAAAACAAATTTAATACCTAGACAAGCATTAATTACGAAAAATTTCACAAAATTTCTAGACATATGTCTTCAATTATGAAGCTTTTGTATAATGATAATACTGTACATATGACAAGTTCAATACATACCAATATATAACGCAGTCTTTACAAAGTAAACAGCAGACCAGAATTAATATTTATATTAAATATGTTTATATAGTATATACAATTTAATTAACAATCCTTTTTTTTCAATTTCAAAATTCTTGTTCTTGCCGTTTGCAAAAACCAACACCCAAATATTAAATATGATTCAAACTTAAAATCATATAAACTTTCATTGTCGCTGACTAACAACATCCCAACATGAAACGCCAAACTGCCCGCTGGAATATTTTAACATTTCAACGCTTTTGCTACTGCTACTGCTACAAATAAATCACGAAATCAATTGTTGCATCATAATGATGTCCACCGTGATGACTTCGCTGGAGAACATAACAACGACTGCAACATAATACAATACAACGTCAAAATCACAACTCTGACTGTTTGGTGCATTACTGTTTTTGTTATTGCGGTATTCGGTTTTCACATAAGCAGTGCCACCGGATATTCTCGATTATCCCACCAGCACGGATATGGTGATACGAGAGGGCGCGAACGTAACGTTGAAATGTGCAGCAGTTGGTTCACCAACACCGACCATAACGTGGCGACGTGAAGGTGGTGAACCCATACCGTTGCCCAATAATACAGAAGGTGAGTAAAGTAAATAAATATATATTTTTAGTACAGCTATAACAAAATGAGCTCTCTCTAAAAATCATCATTTGAATGAACATTTGTTGCTAGAGAAAAATTTGAAATCAACAATATCAGTTGAAGCAAACTGGTGCCTAATATTTAACTTCAATATGGTAACAGCTTTGACCTCTCTATGCCCCTTGAAACACCAAAATTTGGTATTTTAAAATGAACTTTATTTATGTTGCTTTACTTGTCTTAATAAATCAGACAATTCGAACTTTAAAATCCACAGTTATTGCATGATTTCAGTATCCAATTAGGATATATAAGATATAGTAAAAAAAAAATTTCTTATTAAAAGTGGCAAAAATAGTTGTTTTTAATTTAAATTTCGCATGAAGCCTATTTGTCCAAAAATACTTTCTCTAGACTATTTTGAAAGATCGTTTAACCGACTAATAGGATGTCTTGAAATGTATTATTACTAGCGATGTGTCTTCGATCCATGTTTACGACCTGGAAAGGTAAAAAACCACATCAAAGCAGGCCAAATATCAAGGCTATGTTGACAGTTTTTTTTTAATAATGGACGTGTGGGGCACTCCGAGTTCTTTCCGTCCAGCCAAACTGTCAACAAGGAATACTATTTGAGTGTCACACGTCGTTCGCACGAAGCTATTTGTAACAAGTAAGGAAGAGCTAAGTTCGGGAGCACCTGCACATATTATAACTTACAAGAATCAAAGCCAGATAAATACTTTATGGTGTCAAACGTCAACCTGAGTATCGAAATGCAAGAAATTTTATATATACATATACTGTATATAACTCCTAAAATGACAGACACATAAGCTTTGCTAACAAAACAAAAACCATTGAATGTAGCATATATGGAAGTTGGGTAGTATCGATATGCTACGTGTCACTTACTAAAAAACTAATCATATATAGTAAAGTCAGCCGGATGATCGAAAGTCCTGATATTAATTATATGGGGGGTAAGTATTCGCTTAAATTTATCTATTTTAGGCACAAAGATACTCTGTTACGAGTAAAACATTCTAGTTAATTTTCATTCACATAACTTACATATTGTGAGATATATTGGGTACAAAGTCACCTGGAAGTTCGACTATCTTTTTATTAGGTATATGGGAGCTAAAAATTATTGGTCCGATTCAACCCGTTTTTGACATACAGATATACCATTATAAGGGAAGGATTTTCTCTAAATTTCAATGATATTATCGTATATCACACATTGACCGATATTTTCAACTATAGGTACTGGGGTCCACATATTCGGTGCCTAGGGTCTTGAAAGTCAAATAATCAAGTGGAATTTAAAATTGTTCTATATGAGAATTAAGCGTGGTTTTTGTTCGAATTCGCTGATTTTCCTAACATAACATAGGATTATGAAAAAGTAAGACATACAAAGTTCTGTTGAAATCGGTTAGTTGAGTTCCGAGATATGGGATTTCACGCCTATCGTCCAATTTTTACACCAGTCCCTATAAATTCTTACTCTACTATCCCGGCGGCAAGTTTTTGGTGCATTTAGTTATTGATTTATCGCGCTTTTAGTACTTTTGAACAGTACCGTGATATGGGGAGTGAATTTGGTTATTGTAACTTGTAGTGGTTCAGCAGATATGTAGCTTATTATAGCGCGGGGCCACTCCGACTTTTTCAAAAAATTGTTCCCACAAGCGCCCCTTCGCACTGCGATCCCCTGTGTTAAATATGAGTTTTGTGCTTAATTAGGGCACTTTATAATTTTCCGGTTAATAGTGATAATACGCTCATATACAAACTCGAACTTTTTTTTGTACTAAGGAACCTGTACCAAGTTTCATCAATCATCTCATGTTTTACTCAAGTACTGACGGACAGACAGATTTTAACTTTTCTCATCACTCTGATCATTTATATATATTTACATATATAACCCTATATCTATCTCGATTAGTTTGAGGTGATACGTACAACCGTGAGGTGAACAAAACTATAAAACTCTGTAGCAACTGGTTGCAAGAGTATAAAAAGGGCGGAATCATGACCAAAAGCTCTTGGCTTTTGCACCACGATAATGCACCGTCGCACGCTGCATTGATTCTTCCCGAGTTTTTTACCACATTTACAACCAATATCCTGCCGCTGCCACCGTATTCGTCTGATTTAGCTCCATGTGGCTTCTGGCTATTCAGCAAACTCAAACGACCGCGAAACCGTTTTGAGTCATCTGGAGACACTAAACGTGCAAAAGTTTTTCCGAAAATTGTCTATAACAACTGTTTCGAGGATTAGAAAAAATTGGCACAAGTGTGTTGGGGCCAAAAAGGATGTTGGATAGATTTTTAAAAATAAATTAAGAATTTTATATTATGAGCAATGTCTTACTATTTTTTCTCATAGTAGTGTGGAGCCTGAAAAGTAAACATAGAGAGTAATATTGAAATACATATGTGGTTTTAAAAAATGAAAATTAAAATTGAAATGATAAAAACAATAGAAAAAACTGTTTAAACACATTAGAATAATTTTTTTTACTGGAAATGCAGACAAAATTATTATTAATTATCCAAAATTAAATATGTTAACTTGACATCTGATTACAAACCAAATTTCATATTGAAATTAGCGTTAAATTCGGCATTTTTCATTTCGCTGATATTTGGTTAAAATTACATGGTTGGCATTAAAGTAACGATAATGTTTTAAAAAAAATGTCTTTGTGTAAACATTATTTTAGTTTTACTTTACGCATTCCCAGTCACAATACTAACATATTTAATTTTATTTACAACTGGTAGATTAAAGTGGTATTCTAGTCTCAAAATAAAATGATATATATATTTTAATATTCCAATAGCTTAGATTTGTAATAATATACCCATAAAGGATTTTTTGAAATTAAAATCAATCAAATTATATTCGTTTTAATGTCGTAGTAACTTAGATGGTTTTGTCTTAACTTCAAAATTTAATACTAAAACTAAATCTGTTATGATTTTTTTAATTCACAAGTCTAAAGGACTTGTTTTAGAAATCTTTTAAAATTTGATGTAACTTCGTTCCCTAAACTACAAGCATAGCTTTATCGAAACGAGTCGAGGAAGAACGAGTTTCATATGCACCAAAATCATTCGAATAGACTCGCGAGGGATGACGAGCCTTCTTTGAAGGCTTCGAGGCTTGTGTTTTCGATAATAGTAAATTCGATTCCGAACACGAAATTTGGTTAGAATTACAAAATGTGAGACAAATCCTTTGTTAGATAGCTTTATTCATTGTAAAAATCGCAACAATCTACTAAAGTATACCAACTCAAGCAGCTACTGTAAACAAACCGGCTGACAGGTCGATCTTTCATATCTCATATTTGTCACAGTAATTAAAGGCAGGTCAACTTAGCGGAAAATTTTTTTATACATCAATTACGCTGGGAATTTAATTACAATTTCAGGGTATTGTTCGTCTATTGCTTTGTCTATCGTCACATTTTTATAACCCTAAAATTGGTTCCTGAAATTTAATTTTTATGAAACTGCACATTGCGATAAAATATGACAAAATTATGAATATGCTTATTTCAATTTAGCTAAGCAATTACAGGCGCACGTCTGAAATTTCCATAACCAAATAGTTTTAAAAAGACTCATTGTATTCTGCAGGAAATTGCGCATCTTTTCATAGATTTCCGCATGTTAACCATATGCCTGAAATGCTAAGGCACCAATGAAAATAACATAATACACAAATAATAATTAACTGATTTCAACTATTTTGAAATCGTAAATGTGTTAGCAAGAAAGCACAAATGCCATTAGCAAAAAAATGTTTTTGCATTTTTATTGGATGCAAATTTTATAACATAAACTTTCCAAGGATACCACCCCAATCGCATAACAATCAGTCTTCATACATTGTGAGGGGAAACGAAATGATTTTTTAATTTTAGTTGAAAACATCCTATGAATATTGAATCAAATTTCGTTAGTTTCAGTTGGCGTTCAATTTAAAATGCATCTCGTGAGTATATTTGCAACTCAATTCATAGTAATCTAGTTAATATCGCTTTGTACTCTCCACACTTCTCGTGTAGTTAATATAATAGTAAAGGAATCTGTACAAAACATTAACCCCATAACCTTTCCCCCCTCGAAAATAATTTTTAGCGAGTTATCCGCTGGTTTTCTAGTCCATTACTCCATTGAATTCGGTCTTCACCATGGCTTAAAAGGAAAAAATTAAAAACAATATTATTAATCTGCAAGGCTTTGCGTACAAAATAACAGAAGCATTCTTCTACATCTACTGGATGAATTTAGCAAGGACCAGTATATTTCAGAATAATTAAGCTCTTGATTTATTAAAAATAACATCTATTGTAAACATCACTAAAACGTCCGAATTTATATTTCATACAAAGTTAAAGAAATATATTTAAGTTATCCTTCCTTTTAAATTTATTTTTTAGTCCATAAAAACATATTGCTTGTAAATATTTTCTACATGGAAAGTTCCATCTTTATTATTTAAGTCTTTTATAATTAAGCCGTGAGCAGAAAGCCTCTGTAGCTAGTGCTGCTTATGTGTAATTTATAATAATAATTGTAATATTATTTTACAAATAATAAATAAACAGAAGCAATTTAGTTGGTTAAAGGCGATTATAACGAATCTCTTACAATATTAATTTAAAATAAAAACACAACAAAAAAAATTCAGATAATAACAGTTAAAGATTTTTCCTCTACAAAATCTCAGTAATTACTTAACTTCTAAATATACATTTTACATTCCTTTCTCCAGATCTCAAAAATAATTGATAATATATTTTCAAAACACCTAATCTCTTCTTTTATCTTTCCAGTCATCGCCTACAATGGTTCCTACCTGACGATCACTAAAGTACAGCCCCTTTCAATATGGGTGCATATTTATGCATCGCCTCCAATGGCATACCGCCAACGGTCAGCAAGCGCATAATGTTGGTTGTGCACTGTAAGTATATCTAAAAAATAAAATTTACATTTGAACTTGCTTAAAGAAAGGCCATGAAATTAATATTGTACATATAAAATGACAAACAGTTAAGGAGGAAGTGCTAAATATTATTACATTGCTTTCTTTCAATAAATTCTACAACTTACATACAGCAAGGCTCTCAACCTTACTGCGTGAACTAATAGATAAATGAGAAGCCACTGGCGAAAGGTTAGGAAAGGTTAACTGAAGGCAAAGATTTCACAAAACTTTTTCTTCCCCAAGAAACTGTTCATCTACAGGGTCGCTGATATCGCCACTAATGCATGAAGCAGCCATATAAATTAATCGCTCAGAACCAAGTTCTTGAATGGAAAACCTTTTAGGTTACTAAATATCTTTACAATATACGGCACAGATTATTGCCGAAAGAATATTTGGTAGATTATAATGGATGAGATCAACCAAATATAGCATACAATTGCTGTAAATTGATTAAAATCGAGATAAAGATATTTATAAATGAAATCTGATAATTTTAGTTACCTCAATTCCTCAGTGAGGTTATTTATTTGTATCAAGATGGCTAAAAATATCTAGAAAACTTTGCCCATTGAATGCAGACCTTTCGCCGGTTTCGTACACAGTTTTAGTTATGCATATATACTATATAATCTTGCTTTTTTTTTTCTTTTTTCTTACAGTTCCGCCAATGATTTGGATACAAAATCAACTAGTCGGTGCTGCCACCGGCCAAAATATAGCACTTGAATGTCAGTCGGAGGCGTATCCGAAGTCTATAAATTACTGGACGAAAAATGATACGATCATTGTGTCGGGTAAGTAAAAAAAACTTTATTATGAAATACCTGAATTTTAAAATTGTTATTTTTCTAATATTTAAACAGCGCTACTAATCTTTAATCTTCATTTAATTTTCAACTAACTTAAATTAAGTGATCAAAATAGTGCTTTTTAAGCTAAGTGCTCTATAAAAAACGTTTTAGCAAATATGTAATAGTTAGCTATAGAAACAGAAATTGCAACGGACGTTTAATTAACATCTTGTCATCCAAAAACACACATTTGTACATATAAATATATTTCAAAAGCCAATCATTGCTATAAAAGCGAATAAATACTTGGAGAAATAGTCAGTGAAAGTATATGAAGAAGGAAGAAGAGTCACCAAAAAATAAAACATACATACTATGAATGAGAAATATATGTAGACTATAAAATAATTGCTAAGAGAGTTAACAAAACAGAAGACGAAAGTGGTATGGACATGCGATTGCGATTCGTAAAAGTATCCGCTTTAAACACCTGCACATTGCATTGCGACAAAGTTGTTTCCGAAAATAAAAGAGTAATGTCCGGGAATATATACGCATAGCTACTGATATATTTGCAAAAGAGATGACAAATACATCAAATGACAAAACCCTAGTGGTTGAATGAAAAAGACTTTTGAGGATTGAGTTAACTTCTCGTATAACCCAAGTGTATAACCCAAATGACATAAAGAACCAAAAGAAGTAAAATTAAATTCGTAATATTTTAAAGAATAACAGATATTTTCAAAGAAAATTCAAACCACATAGTTATCATCGAGGATCATTTATTTCTGTCCACCAACTTTCAGATGAAGAATCATACCACACACGGTTTACATTTAGATTGAAAATAGGCCTTAGTGTAGATGATGCATTTCCATCGGCCATTCTCCTGAGTACACAGAACAACACAAAATCAGGAGTGGCTGGCTCTGACAGGTGCTGTGGATGTGTTGGCTATTAAAAGCACAATTCATGCAATTTTTAGTCAAAAATATGCTCTTGACTTTAAAGACGTTTTCGTGCAACACGGCCTCTTTTCACATAATATTTACTTTCACTTCTAAAACCGTCCTATATTAGAAGAAATTCGAACCTTATTTAACAGCCCGCCACAAATAAAAAAAAACCTTTGATCCCATTTTAGATTTGTAGAAGGTGGTTGATAATTTTCAATTGATATAATAAGTATATAATACGGAGACCCTAAGAAGCACTCTTAATAATGAATATTATTGAAGTATTATTCCTCGTTTGCGTCAAGTTCTTCATCTGGAAATTATTGGTGAACATGATAATGCAGAATCATACTGCATTGATGTTTTTTTAACTTTTTTGCAAAAGCTCGGCTCGTATTGCTTTGCAACCACCATATTGGCCTGATGCGCGAATTCTGCAAATTCCGCAAAATCCAAAGGCCAATGCGGGGATGCCATTTTAACACGATTGAAAAGATAAAATCCGAACTGAAGAACGCATTGAAGAACATTCCAAAAGTTTCTAATTTTAAAAAAGGCAATGGCGAAAGGGCGTGTTAAAGGACCAGGATTACTTTGAAGGGAACTCAGTCCTAATACTTTTCGGACAAACCCTATATATAAACAGAAATTATACTGAAATTCCCAAACAGCGGGAGCAAATATGTTCTTAAATCTACATATAAATATATATCACATCAAGTTAATATTCGTACACACTAATGCAAATTAATCCCGTCAGGCGATTGTCAACTTCCACCTTTATTTGCTATTTATGTTAGGCAGAGCCAAAAACTACACTATCGAAATATTTTTGTTTTTTTTTGGCTAGCAACAATCAAGTGATATCTGTGCCAAATGTGACATCAAACTGTGTTTAGTAGACACTTGTTTTTCTGAATTACATACAGTGCATTCGGTGATTTTTACGTAGAGTAAAATTATTCAACAAAAAAATCGTATTAAATTTTATGTGCGGAACCAAATTACTAGTTTCGAAATGTTCAAAATGATGAAAAAGGTCTTCGGTTCAAAGGGGGTCGAGAACGTGTTGACGACGAACCAGGTCCAGGACGGCAATAAACATCAATCTTGCTTGAGAATCAATGACTAACAGTCGAAGATCTTACCGGCGTCGTTGAAATATCGGAAGGATCAGTAAAACTCGTTTTAAAAAATCATTTGGACGTAAGTTCCAAATTACTTAATTTTTTTCGAAAAAGAGCATCATACAAACATAACAATACTTTTCGACTACCAAAATGTCGTGGAACATATATCTGGAGATGAGTCTTGACTCTACGAGTATGCTTAAGACCTGGAAACAGACGATCAATGGGCCAAAGGTGAGCCGAAGCCGAAAAACCCACGTCAAAGCAGATCAAAACACAATGTTATGTTGACTGTTTTTTTCGATATTCGATTATCGATTTCAAAGTTATGAACAAAGTCTTACTATTTTTTGCTCATAATATTTTGGCTATAAAGAATTCAAAGTTTCCTATGTTAATAGTAGCAAGTGTATTTAAACCCATAAAGTCGATAATTAGTTTTCTGGTTCACCCTAATAAATGTGTATGTGTATATTTTTTAAATTAAAATTTCGAAACGAATTAAGTTCAGACAATTCATTTTTGACATTTTTGTTCTGAACAGTTTTCTTGTACCTCAACATATGTATATGTACATGAGAAAAAGTATAAGGTTGAAATATTTTTAATGTTGTCAGTGATATCTTTCGTCGATTTAGCTCCAGTAGTTTATGAGAAAATAATTTTACAATTTTATCGTCCTCCAGATTTCAATCTTTAATAACTTTATCAGGGAGTATGCGTGTGGCCCCCCTAATAATGAACTGCTAATTTTCAAAATCAGTGATTTTGCGAAATTTCCCTAGATCACTTGACGTGTTTTTACCCTAAGCCTCCTTTGGCCGCAAGCACCGCTTCAATCCGCTTGAGAATGCTACTGACAAAATCTTCACTTCCTTTTTTAGTGACGAAAAATACTAAATAGTCTTCTTAGCTTTGTGCTTGCACTTTTGTTCGTAAGTCGTTTCCAGTTCATTTTGAATCTCAGTACCTGATTTTTCTGCTGCCGTGATCACCAGACGGTTGATAGTCCGTTCATCGTAGTTATTTAAAACATATCATCTACCAGGTCTGTGTTTTGCTACTGATATTTCATGACAATTTACAATATTTTTCACTGACAAACAAAATTTCAACTAAATTTGCAACTTGTCGTTATAAGAGCCCTTAGTTCAACCATCGAAGCACAGCTTTTCTTCATTAAAAAAACACGAAGAAAAACAGCTTTACAAAAAACATCTGAATATTACTTTTAAAGATGTTAGTTAATTGATAAGTAGAAGTACTGGTATTTACAATACTCGAAAATTTTTTAACGCGCATGAATGCAACCGATGTTGTAACCCATATACCGCCAGCAAAATATTGAGAAACTGTACTGTTATATATCTACAAACAAACTGAACTAGTGTACCTAAGTGTCATTTCCTGATAGGTAAAAAAAGCAAAATCAGGAATATTTGATTTTATTTGCTGAATTTTGTTACATATTGAATGTATATTGATAGACAACATGTATCCAGGTTTATAACACTTAATGTTGCTTATACATATACATACTAGGGTGTGTCACTTTTAGGCAACCTTTTTTTTCAACTGAAAACAGGCTAAAAACTTGAAAAAAATGTGAAAAAGTCACTCAAAAGATGAGCTCTTAATATTAAAAGGTGCCTGTTTCAAATTTTCTATTTTCCAATTAAATAATGAGGAAAAAATATAATTTTTTTTGTGGTGGTCATTGTGCGGAGGTTGCCATGTTGTATTAAACGGTGAAATATAATATTATAATATATTGTAGCTCGCCCACATTTCTTTCTTATTTTTATAGTTTCACAATAAAGCATTGTAAAAACTGTCTAAACATGATTCTTACAAAAAGCTCTGATACATTTTTTCATAAAAGTGAATTTAACTGAATATATTCAAACTTAAAAATCGAAATATATGAAATTTTGACTAATACTGATGACTTCTTTATGATTCAAAAATTATTTCCAATCAGAAAATGAAAAAAATTTTCAATCAGGGAATAAAAAAAAATGATTTATGTCTTAGATAATATTTTATTGCTCAAATAACGGTTAAACAAAAGTTATTATATTCGGGTTAAGAAAAACATCATTTTGAAAATCTAGAAACACTTTTCTAACTATAACAATTAATAGAAATTTTTATTTAACAGCAACTATAATAGAGATTATAATACAAAAGTAAATGGGGTAATTATATTTATTGCAAAGTCTTTTTATGACAATTAGGATATCTCTGTCGATGCTCTTTTACTACTTGTAGTAAATGCTGAAATTGATTCTAATCTTTAGTAAGGCATCTATTATATTCTTCTACTAACGCAACGCTTCGTCTGCCACGTCATTGACAACCTTAAATTTTCTGAAAAACTCCAAATTTTCTTGATAGCTTTTATTGTCTGGCCAAATTAGTATATCTTCATTCAGGAAATCATACGGAAAATCGAATTTGTCAAATAGCTTCAATGAGTGTTTTGAAACAGAGTTACTCATGTTTTTATTCAAAAATATGTTTGGTGAGTTTTTGTTTGCTGTGCGTCGTTTTTCAATAATCATTGTTTCCTCTTGTCTCTTTCTTTAATTTCAATAGAAACTTGTTCATCAAATAGTGCAAAAACAGCCAAGTCTTCATTCAAATACCATAAATGATCTGATAGTTTTTTTTAGCAGCTAATGAAAAAGATAGATTTTGATCTTGGTATGAAATTAATTTGTGTATTAACTCTAAATCTTGCTGTGGAGCAAGAATGGCAGATGTTGAGGGAAATCACTTTGATATTAAACATAACAATAAAAATACAAATTTCTCTGAGATTTTTTGTTTCCCCAGCTGTCAATCTAAATTCACTCCTAAATAAGTAGATTTTTAAGCTGTAAATAGCTTTAGCTATCCATCTTACGTGGTGCATAGCGCCAGGACGTTTGAAATGAATTATCTGATTTTGAGTGCCATAGAGAAAAATCAAAGATACTCGTAACTCCAGCAGTTCCTTATAATCATCTCGTCGATGAGAAATCTGACAACATAAATTGAAATTTGTTATTATAAGTTATGTAACGTATACAAAAGTAAAATTACAAAGATCTTCACCTCTAAATATGTAGTTGTTGATAAATGTTAGAAAGTCGTACTTTTCCTTCGTTAGAATTTTAGCTACAACATCATCAGTCATTCCGCTTTGAAATTTAGACTGATTAATCGTATCCCGATTTTTCAAAAACCTTGAAAAAATTGGTATATTTTGACCAGATGTAACAGGCCAATAATTTTCAAAAACTGCTCGCAAAACAACTTCTAGAATATGATGACGACACATAAGATAAACTAGTTCTCGCTGTAAGGCTCTCTCGATTTGAACACACGCTCCGTTGAATTTACCTGATCAAAAAATAAAAAATAGTTAGTAAAATGAAATCATTGCAAAATTAACTGCTGACAACAATAAATAATACTTATTTAGTATAAGGGGGTAGAATTTTATGTAAGGTTTATAACAAACTAACAGAAAACCAAAATATTTGACTTTCGGCATCACTATTAGCCATTTTCGGGACGCCAAGTAGTTGTTCAGACAGTAGAATTGGGAGCTGTTCTATAGACTGAGAGTCAATGAGATCTTGTAAAGCTTTGCCATCCCAATGCAGAATATAACGGTCATCACTTTTAGCCATTTTCGGAACGCTAAGTAGTTGTTCAACACCTGAGACAGACAGTAGGATTGGGAGCCGTTCTACAGATTGAGGATCAATGAGATCTGGTAAAAGTTTGCCATCCCAATGCAGAACAAAACGGTCATGAGTATTAAATTCATATTTTAATCCCGAAGCAATGTATTTTCTGAATTTAATACGGCATCGATGGATTGTTCGATGACTTAAATTATAGTGAGCAATATTTAGTCCAATACTTATCAACAGACCAGATAAGATGAAAGTGGCATTTTTACTACCAATGTTTGCTCTGCCTAGAGCAGCACAGAGATCTGGAGTCATTATGTCAATTTTAGAAGCCGATCTGGAGTGAATTTCGTCTTCAAAATTCGAAACAGTACGTGAAGATAAACCAGAAATAAATGATGAAAAAACTGTTGACTGAGAGAGTGGAAGGTCATTAGCATTAGCGTTGGGCAGAAGACATGTATCTAAAACGGAATAGAATAAAGTTAATCATTAAATTTCCCTTAGAATTTGTTGTATGTAAAAAGTCGATTATTATTAAAATAACAATTATAAAAGAGATAAATTAATAATTGCCACAGGGTAATGGGTAGCTGACGATGTTTCTGAAATATTATTGTCAACAAATTCGTATCGAGATGCAGAGTTTTGTGACAAAAAAAAAATTTTTCTTATAATCCGTGAGCAATTCTTCTACATTCTTCTTCGATATATCAAACAATTTCTTCAGATTTTCTGAGAAAAGTTCCTCTTTTATGTTTTGTGCAACTGATTTCTTTTGTTTACGATTTTTTTGTACTAATTTCCAGCAATTCAAAATTTTTGTGAGTTTTAACGTCGCGTATTGAAATCCATAAGTTTGTATTTCAGCAGCGCACCATATTTTATTCAATTTAATAATAGTACTTTTAGAACTTTCATTAACTGTTTTTTTGAGAAAATTGTGTTCATAAAAAAAACAGACATAACCTCTTTAACAAGCGGTAGCTTTCTGCCGACAAAGTTTTCATTGGTGTCACCAATTAAATAAATTGAGTTATTAATTATTAGTCGGGTAATTATTATAATTACATTTAATAGTTACAAAATTGTAAATCAACACTATTAACAAATGTTATTTCAACGGTTTAATCGAGTTCAGCAGAGCTTTCAAGAGAAGAAAGAAAACATACAACAATCTTTAACCTATATTACCAGAAGAAATTCAATCTGTACGGTAATATACCGATTGAGCCGATATAATCGTTAATCAGAGTTATCTACTTTGAAACTAAATATACATATCTGTGTCGGTTTACCATAACATCTTAAGTCGACTTAAGTCAAAATCGAGTAAATTATAAATTAAATTTTAGTTCTCCTATTCATAGTCCATATTTGTGTCCAATCCGATTTAAAAAATTCCAATTTTAAAGAAAGTTATCGCCTTTTGTATTTTTCTTATATGTTTTTTCTGAAAATATTACATACATTAAAACATCTTAAGTAAACTTAAATTTTATGAGATGCTTTATTGGTTGTTAAAGGTTTCTTCATTTAAACTTATGTCAATTGAAGCTCTATTAATAATAAAAAAAATTAAAAATATGTATTCAATGAAACATCTTATGTCCTCTTAATATGTCGCTAATATGTTAAACTTATATTCTTATAATTTCTTTACTTAAGTGGACATAAGTTGTTTTGAAAAAACTCGAATATTCAAAGGGAGAACTTTTTACATTTTGCAAAACATCTTAAGTCTACTTAAAATGTTATGCAATAATTCGCTTCGAACATAACGGCATTTTAACTCAACATAAGTTTGTTTGGATGCGTGCTCACAACGCATTATTGGGCACATAAGCGATCTTAGTGTGGTAAAATTCGAAAGTCAATTTTGGGCAACTGTATTTCGTAGCATTGTTCCATATGCCGAATTTAATTATGGATGTAATGTGTCTTCCAAAGTGATATAGTTTTAAGTGATTCTATATTTTATAAAACTTAATATTAGGAAAACTTGTAAGTGTTGCAAATAAAGAAAAATATTCAAAGAAAGATGCATAAGATTCCAGGAATAAAGTACAAAGTTACACCTCAATGCTGGTAAGGTTGTTCAGGCACGTGCAGTCCGCAGGTTGGAACCGTGCAGAAAGAAATGCGCAGATACAGTCACTTTTGAAGAACAGCAATATATACACACATCAGACTGGGAATAGGCTCATACAATTTACGCAAAACATTTCTTGGTGGCTTAATTGAAGTTGAAGAAACAAAAACAGTAAAAAAGGCTAAACATGACTTAAATCCAATGATAAAACCTTATACAAACACTTATTTCCTGGAAGTTGGTAGTAATAAAATCGCAGTATGCAAAAAATGCTTTACATTCACATTATACGAGACAGAACAATCTATAAAAACAGTTGTGAGTGCAAAACTTGATAGGCGTGTAATCGGCGATGGACGTGGAAAACATAAATGCGCTAAAAAACTTTCTATCGCAAAAGAGAATGAAATTTTAGATTGTATTAAAAGTTTCCCATCGTATGAGTCGCATTATACTCGAAGGGACACATCAAAACGTTATTTGCTAAGTGATTTATCTGTGAATGAAATGCATCTATTGTGAAAAATACGCTTATTCCGTTTCAATTTCAAAATTTTCGCAATTGTTTAGCACACTCAACTTGAAATTTAAAAAACCTAAAATTGACACTTGTCATAAGTGTGATTTGCTCCAATGCAAAATACAAGTTGCTAAGCCCGAAGAATTGGACTCTTTACAACTAGAGCAATCTAAACATGTAAATTTAGCAGAAAAAGATTATGGTGCTAAAAAAATGATAAGCAGAGAGCTTTAGCTGATGCTACACTTAGTGTTCCACTTCCGCTCCACTAAGTGTTGTGTTTTGACCTACAGCAGTGTCTTCCTATACCATTATTAAGAACCTCACTTTCTTTTTACAAAAGACCTTTGTGGACTTTTAATCTTACTATGCATGATTGTGCAAGTAATCAGGCCTCATGCTACATGTGGCATGAAGCAATAGCAAAAAGAGCGGGTAATGAAATAGCATCGTGCGTGTTTGATCATTTATTAAATTAAATACCAATGCAAAGCACGTTGTTTTATACAGTGATTCATGTCCAGGACAAAATAAAAATTCATTAATTGCAACTATGTTTGCAATTTTTATGCAATTTAAAAATAATGTAGACATTATAGATCATAAATTCTTGGTCCCTGGTCATACTCATATGGATTGTTATAGCGACCATGCTTTGATAGAAAAAAGGAAAAAACTAACTTCAACCAAAATTCACCATCCCCGTGATTGGTACCAGTTTATCAGAACAATTGGCGTAGCAAAAAAATTTGTTGTTAATGAAATGCACAGTCGAACATATATGACTTTGCACATGCATCAAAGAATTTATTTACATGGAGAAAAGTAGATGACAGTGGTGAAAAGTATAGCTGGATCGACATTAAATGGCTAAGATATACCAAAGAAATTGGAAATGTTTATTTAAAAAAGTCCTTAAATGAAGAAGAACCTTTTAAATTGATAAACATATCTAAACGAGGAATAAACTGCGTGAGAATGACAGATTTAAAAATATGCTACGACGCACCAATAAAAATTGGCACAAAAAAAGAAACAAGATCTTTTAGATATGTTACCTCTTGTGGATGAAGTGTATAAGCCATTTTATATAAACTTAGCAACAGAAGAGCAGTTAGATTGTCATCCAGATCTTACAGAAGCTGATGAAACTAATGAATAATTAATGCTTTAATTTGCTTTGTAACCAGATTTTTTATACTATGAGTTGAACTTATTAATATGATTTAAGAAACAATACATGAAGCTGTATATTTTTATTATGAATAAATTTTTTGTTTTAAAAATAAACAAATACAAAAATCTTAAAATCAATTAGTTATTTGTTTCAGTTTTAGCAAAAGCTCTTATGTCAACTTAAGTACAATCCAACTGAAGTATTCATTTTGACAAAATATCTTAAAGCAAATTAAGATTTGATTTTTCTTAACTTTTCCTTTTTTAAAATATCTTATGTACAAAACAACGAATAAAACATACTTCTTACTAAAATTTTTTTCAAAATCGGCATATAATGTCTTAAGAAATAGTTTTACTTTTTCCTTGATTAAAAATAACTCATTTAATTTCAACACAATAGATTTTAGGGAAATCGCCAATATCAAAACGAACTCAATTTTAAGACTTAAGATGTTATGGTAAAATGGCACAGATATAATATAGCTGAGGTTAAACTATTACAAAAGAAAAAAGATTAAATACAATAATAAAGTTATCATTTATTTAATTTATAATATTAAACAAATTTATTAAACACAAATAATTTGTTTTGATAGTTGATGAAATAAAATGAAAAAGAAATAATTCAGATATATAAGTATAATTTTTAGTCTCAGTAAAAATATTTTTTTTTCTTAAAATAAATGTTGAAGTCATAAAGAAGCCATCAGTATTAGTCTAATAGAATAATAGTCAAAATTTCACATATTTCGATTTTTAAGTTTGAATATCTTCAGTTGAGTTCAATTTAATGAAAAGATGTATCAGAGACTTTTTGTATTGTAAAACTATAAATATTGAAAAAAATGTGGGATGAGCCACAATATATTATATTATATTTCAACGTTTAATACAACATGACATCATGTCAGCAAGTCAGCTGCGCCTGGCTTACAAGCAACGCTGAAAGGAATACAGCACAAAACGAAACAAGGAATAAATAGTTAACCGTTAAGTGCTGAACACAATGCTCACGACAGAGCGCAAACGACATCTGTCAAATATTAAAATACACACGTTCTTATGGACACTGTTATTTTGATAGCTGCACGACTACACGACTGCAGGCAGACAGTTGCCACTCTTGCTAACTTCAATATATACCTATATTTGCCAACGGCAGTAGGACGGCAGAAGATTTGACAATAGAATTGTAGGTAGAGAGATGAGGGGAAGTGGTGATGCCAATAATATGTAAAATGTAAAACTATTCAGGGCTCTAACAAACTTGACGTTATTTTTACAAATAAATGAATAAAATAGCTCTATTATATCATTTTTAATAACAATTGATAATTTAAAACAAATAAATTTACCTATTTACTTATTTTTTGCATACAAAATTTCACTTTGAACAAAATACTAAAATTTCATTGAAGTGCAAGGTATAAGTATGGCCACAACGAAATTGTGACCTGCAAAATGGACAGTTATCTTGTGTACATGCCGGCCATTGTTATGTTGCTGCTTTCTCACAAATGTTCATATAGTAGGCTTCACGACACCATTTTCAGTTCACTGTCGTTCTGCTATGTCGTACCGCGAGCATTGTGTTCAGCATACTAGGCTTGAGGACGTCCGCGGTTATTACTGTATAGAACTACACATCACACGAGCAACTCTCTTCTCCTGCTGGCAGCCATCGCGTGCACATATAATAACCTCCACAAAAAAATGTTTTTTTGTCATGTTATTTAAATGGAAAATAGAAAATTTGAAATAGGCACCTCTTAATATTAATATTAAGAGCTCATCTTTTGAGTGACTTTTTTTTTCACATTTTCGAAAGCTTTTAGCCTGTTTTTCAATTGAAAATAAAGGGTTGCCTCAGAATGACACACCCTAATATATACATATCTTATAAACACATCATGTTATGATTTTACTTTACAGGTGAGCACTTTGCATCCGAAACTCTTGAAAGTGGCTACAAAATTACTATGCGATTAACCATAAAAGACGTTGACACAGCAGATTTCGGTTCTTACCGTTGTGTGGCGAAGAATTCTCTGGGTAATACGGATGGCACGATTAAACTCTATCGTAAGTAAACGATGAATATGAAATATTAATATTTTAGTACATCGAAGATAAGATGTTAGAAACTAGAAAGTATTTACTTAGGTAATTTTCCTTCTATATTTTGGGATTTGGGAACCCTAGTGTCGCCATATGGCAACTCACTATTGTATTGTAAAGTTTGAAACTTGTCGAGCGCTACATGCCTTATTTACAGTAACTCAAAACTCAGCCAAAAAACGAAGTTAAAATGCGAACATTTAATATGCCGTAAACTATTGAACTGTCGTCATGTGATCAATCGTGAGATTAAGCAAACTAGAGGGTTTTGTGGAAACAGCATACATTCTAGATTTACTCTTTTTTCAACTTGTCATTCGCTCAAAAAAGGCTCGGGTCCATTGGTCTAGAGAAATGTTTGTGGGTTTTTCCAGTTGCACCGAATTTAACAATAGTTGTTCGCCCATAAAAAACTTGAAGCAAATGGTTGCCTGTTTTCCTTTCTTTAAACTAGACATGCCGCATAGTAAATTTTCAGTTGTACACAACAACCATTTTCTTGGGTCGATTGGTCTAGAAAATGTTATAAAAAATACGGAACCGATACTTACAAGCACCGTTTTGACATTGTAACAGGTGATGTGGATGTATACGGCTGTCATAAGACCTATACTCACATACGGAGCTCTGGTATGGTGGATAGCGCTGAACAAACAATACAACATTAAAAAATTAAATGGAATACAAAGAGCAGCATGTGCGGGTGTTAATGGTGCAATCAGGTCATGTCCGACTGATGCTCTCAATGTGATCCTTCATCAACTACCAATGGACATTTTTATTCACAACACAGCAGCTATTGCGGCGATAAGAATAAAAGAATTGGGAGGTTGGAATCAGAAGAACTACGGACATAGTGTAATCCTAAACAAGCTCACCATTAATAAATCAGACTACATTCTCCCAAAGCTGGACTTCAATAGACACTTCCAGGTGAGGACACCATATAGTCGAGAATGGAGAAGAGGTTCAATAGGAGAGGAGAACACCATCTCAGTCTATACCGACGGGTCCAAAATAGAATGCGGAGATCTAGGCATATCTCTCTCTGTACGTCTACAAAACTCGGCTAGCATCTTCCAAGCAGATGGAAGCTATTAGAAAACCACGGGAATATACATAAAGCAATTATATTTACGGATAGCCAGGCGGCGCTCCTGGCCTTGTCTTCATCCATGACAAATTCCAGCATAATTCACAATTGCAAGAGAGCACTAAGCTCAATAAAATACAAACTCCAACTAAACTTGATCTGGGTTCCCGGCCACAGGAACATTTTCGGTAACGAAAAAGCAGACGAGTTGGCAAAGGCAGGAGCTTTGCTCAATGAATCCGAGGCTAAGCTAATACAAAGCTCGCTAGGATCGATCAAAGGAGAGATCAATAGACAATTTCAACAAATTGCAAACAACAGGTGGAAAAACATTACAAAATGAGTCATAAATAAACAGTTATGGCCTACATATGACAGGAAAAGAACCAACGACTTATTAAATAGGTCAATAAAAAGTATTCACAAAGTAACAGCTACCACAACAGGGCACTGGCCATTTGGGGAACATGCGTCCAAAATGGGTATGCCCTACAACGATATCTGCCATGGCTGCGGAGTAGCAGGGAACAAGGAAACAATCTTCCACTTTCTCTGCGAATGCCGACACAAAACACTTGGAATCCACCAAGCACCAAACCTGGAATGAATTTCCAACAAAAGCATATCGGACATAAGTAGTTTCATCGAAACCTCAAAATCGTTTGAGAGAGAAGGAGAGTTCAGGAGGTTCTACGAATAGTGTATCAAAACGGCACATCAAATGCTAATTGAGCCCGATAGGGCTGCACTCCTATCTACCACTAACATAGAATAATTTAATGAAATATGTAACAACAACATTATAATTTTTTAATTTTAAAGTTCTAAACAACTCAGAGTTGCCCATCTTATTTAGCAATACAAAAAATGATCAGAAAAGACTTTTTCCATGGTATGCAATTTAACCCGTACGAGTTTGGAGCAGTAACAAGTTCTTGTTCTTAAGTAAACACCGGGGCCATTCGGGTTTGGGACCTACGAATATCAGTTTTACAAAATTGTACATCCGTATAATCTATTTGGTACCATAGTTCTAAAACGAAAAAACCAAAGCAGTTTTCATCAATTCTTCAAGATATAATCCAAAAGTGCTCTGCTCCATATCACTTTACATAGAGTACAATAATGCATTAATGTGGAAAAATTTAATTTTCGCGCGAAAATCCATTCGTCAAATTTTGTTTTTATTTTTGGTTAGTATGACTATCAATGTGACATCAAAATAATCATTACTGTTTAAATAGTACATAAAGTGCCTTCGATGATTTTTACGATGAGTGATATTATTTTACAATGAAGTTCCATTAAATTTTGTGTGTGGAAACTGATTTATAATGCCGAAAGGATGAAAATGTTGGAAAAACACTCAGTGATAGTTGTTTGTCGCGAGCAAGTGTTTTTGATTGGTAGAAATTATTCAAAGAGGAATGAGAACTCGTTGACATGGAACAATGTCCAGGACGACCACCAACATCAACTGATGATCAACACGTCAATAAAATAAAGGAACTGGTGCTTGAGAGTCAACGATTATCAGTCAGAAATCTTACTGGCATCGTTTAAATATCGGAAGAATCAATAAAAACCAATTTGAAATATTATTTCGGCCTAAGAAAAGTAAAAGCACAATTGATTCCAAAATCACTCAATATTTTCAAAAAACAGCGACGCATTAAAGTCTATGAAAAAATTATTACTGACAATGAGTCTTGGATCCATGCTTACGACCCGTAGAAAGATGATCCCGGTGAGCCGTTACGTTGACAGTTTTTCTCGATTATTGAGCTCAAATTTCTTCCGACTGGTCAAACTGTCGGCACGAAATATCACTTTAGTGGTATGTGTCGTATGCGCGAAGCTATTTGTAAAAACGGGCTGGAATTATGGGCCGAAAAATCTAATCTGGTCTGACGATAACGCAACGTCGCATACTCAATTGATTCTTCTTGAGTTTTTCTCCAAATTTTCAACCAATATCGCTTTGCAACCACCTTATTCGCCTAATTTAGCTCCGTGCGATTTGTGGCTATTCACAGCAACTGTTCCGGGGATACCGTTTTGAGTCAATCGCAGACATCAAATGTGAATCGCTACGCGCATTGAAGGCTATTCCGGAAAGGACTTTAATAACTGATTCGATGAATCTGAAAAACAAAAGCACAAGGGTAACTATTTTGAGGGCGATGACAAAAAGCTCGAAGATTAAATTCTTCTTCTTCTTTACTGGCCTAGACACCGCTTACATCCTGTATGGAGAAAGCAGAACTAACGACGCGGGTGTTGATGCCGATGATACCAATATCATCGGCATACGCCAGCAGCTGTACACTCTTATAAAAGATTGTACCTGCTCGATTCAGTTCTGCAATTCGAACTATTTTCTCAAGCAGCAGGTTGAAGAAGTCGCACGATAGGGAGTCGCCTTGTCTGAAATATCGTTTGGTATCGAACGGCTCGGAGATGTCCTTCCCGATCCTGACGGAGCTTTTGGTGTTGCTCAACGTCAATTTACACAGCCGTATTAGTTATGCGGGGATACCAAATTCAGACATCGCGGCATAAAGGAAGTTCCTTTTCGTGCTGTCGAAAGAAGCTTTGAAATCGACGAAGAGGTGGTGTGTGTCGATTCTATTTTCACGGCGCTTTTCCAAAATTTGACGGGTATTTGCTATCCGAACTTCTTCATGGTCGGGAAATAGAACGTCAGCTCCATCGTCATCGATTGGGGAATAGAGTTCACCTTCTCCTGCCGTTGTACGTTCACTGCCATTCCGTAGGCTGGAGAAGTGTTCCCTCCATAATTTAAGCATGCTCTGGGCATCGGTGACTAGATCACATTTGGGGGTTCTACAAGAGTATGCTCCGGTGTTGAAACCTTCTTTAAGCTGGCCTTTTTTGTCGTAGAATTTTCGAGCATTACCCCTGCTGGCCAGCTTACCACGACACTCCTCGTTGTACCAGCTGTTCTTTTTCATTTTCCGAAAACCAATTGTTTCGGTTGCAGCTGTACGTTAGGAGTTTGAAATACCCCACAGTTCCCTTATACCGAGTTGTTGACGAGTGCTCACAGAGATCAGGAGTGCAAGCCGAGTAGAAAATCATTCGGCTGTCTGTTGTGATTGCAACTTATCGACGTCGAACCTTCCTTGTGTTTGTTGCTGCACAGAGTCGAGTGCGAACATTGGCTGCCACAAGATAGTTGTCCGAGTCCATGCTAGGTCCTCGGAGTGTACGCAAGGCTAGAACACTGGAGACGTGTCTTCCGTCTATCACAATATGATTTATCTGGTTGGTAATTTTTCGATCCGGAGACAGCGAGGTAGCTTGATGTATCTTCTTATGCTGGAATCTAGTTATACAGATAACCATATTTCGGGCCCCGGTGAAGTCGATCAGCTTCAACCCATTTGGGGATGTTTCGTCGTGGAGGCTGAATTTATCGACCGTAGTGCCAAAGATACCTTCTTTACCCACCCTGGCGTTAAAATCGCCAAGCACGATTTTGACATCGCGGCGGGGGCAGCTCTTATAAGTGCGCTCCAAGCGCTCATAGAAGGCACTTTGGTCACATCGTTCTTCTTTTCCGTCGAGTCGTGGGCGCAAATCAGCGAGCGAAATCTCTCCCACCACGCATCCCACACCAAACTTGCGCCCCTTTATATGACCACTGTAATAAATGCCCCAAGGATCTACTCGTCTCTGTCCTTGTCCGACGGTGCTGTCAGCCTTTATTTTAACGAGTACATCAACCAGCTGGGCAGCGGCACCTTCCCAATTAAGGGACCGGACATTCCAGGTAGATGCCCTTGTTTCATAGTGATTACTTCGTTTGCCATGGTCGTACTCAAAAGGGGGGTCACTCATCCGAGGCTTGTTGTTCCATTTCATTGGAATGATTTTTTACGCGGCTGGTTCCAAACCCTGCGCTAAACCCTGCGGAGGGGATTTTTCACTTTAGCTCGCCTTCAAACGGATGTTAATCCAGCGGATACTTGTTCAAAGACCGGAAGTCGAGAGCTGCTTAAGTCATATGTAAAAGAATCGCTTCTGCCCACTCCCAAGTGAATGGCGATCAGAGAACTTTTCTCACTTGCGTGAACTTCTACATATGACTCCATCCTCCAGAAGAATGAATTAGGATTTTTAAAATTATAAATTATGTCTTACTATTCTCTTGGCTCATAGTGGTAAAATAGACGTACTTGGATTTCAGGCCGGTGTCTACTGAGTTAAAATGCATGAACATACTTCACTGTGAACATACAAGGAGCGTTACAAAGTAAACAAGAATATGCGTTAAAATCTGTTGTCTTTATCGATTGTCCAGTGAGAGTTTCACGACAATTCTTGATTGGAAGTGAAGTTATTGCCTTTTAAGTGTCAGTAAGCCAAAACTAAATTTTTTAGAACTTTTACCGAAACGTTTCAATTGTTGAAACAAGTTTTTGTCGATTCGATGATGAGTGGTTTCAATGTTTTCAAAGTGGTCGTGAGGACATAAGTGACGATCACCGTGTGGGTCAATCAAAATTCGTGATCACCGTGCGTGGATTCATCAAAAATCAGCCGAAATCATCATTGAAATTCATGGAAATAGAATTCATCTCCAAAACATCGATTTATCGAATTTTGACCGAACATTTGGGTTTGCGAAAGGTGTGTGCACGGTTTGTTCGGCAAAAATTGGCTTACGACAAAAAATTGCTCAGAATCCAACATTCGAGCGACGCTTGTGACCGATTATTCGACCAAAAATCACATTTTAACCATAACCACTCCCCATATTAACCTGATATAGCACCGTGCGACTTTTTCCTTTTCGGAAAAATGCATTTTTCCACGAAAGAAAAAGCGTTATGCTGGCATAGAGGCCATTCAAAAGACATGTACCGGCATACTGACGGCTATACCGGTCAACGAGCTAAAACACTAGTTCGACATGCTTTCGGACCATGCAAAAAACTGTATTGAACCAGAAGTAGACTATTTTGAATAAAATAACTTGATTTTACCGGAAAAAAACATTTATTCTGTTTTTTTTTAAGTCCTGTTAACTTTGGAAATCTCCTTGTACAATTATATATTAATACCCTGTAATATTCCACATAGACTTTATATTTTCTAAATTACACAAAGATGTCTTTAATAAATATAGCTGAACTTTGTAGAACAAAGAGAGTAACCAAAAAAAAAACTTAAAGAAAACATACGCAAGCAAATATATATTAAACTAAAATTTATTCGTACATTTTAGGAATGTATTGGTTCAGAAGCCAAACTTATACACAATTGTTCTATTTATGTATTTATTTACATAATTTAAGTCTCTTCTATGGCACGGACTGACGGACGCCTACTCTGGTCTGGTCAGTTCTCAGTGGACTGAAACATGAGGTCGTCAACTTTTCCACCGTAAAACTACCACCGAGTGTAGTTTTAAGTTTTTCCCTTTCACTTATAAAGCGCGGGCAATAAAAGAAAACATGCTCAGAGTCTTCACAGCACTCTGAACACGACGGACAATTCGGACTAATGTCGTGCTGGAATCTGTATAGATAGCTTCTAAATCATCCATTCCACTTAATATTTGGGTTAGGTGGAAATCCAGGTCCCCATGTCATTTGTCGGTCCAGGAATGGATATCCGGTATGAGTCTGCAGGTCCACCGTCCTTTGGGTGAGGTTTGTCACTGCTGCTGCCATATAGTTAAGCTTTTCACTCTCTCTCTTCTTTTGGCTCTGATAATTTGTACACCGGCTCGTATTCGTCACCCTGGATGTCAATGGGCATCATACTCGCTATTACTTCAGCAGCATCGCTTCAAATTGTTCGGAAAGCACTGATAACTCTTAGTGCCGACAGCCTGTGCACTGTGTTTATTTGTCTGGCATATGCTTTGTTGCCTAACGCCTGGATCCATATTGGAGCCGCATATAATACAACGAATCTCATTACCTTTGGGAGTAAAAAACGCCGGCGGAACACACCTTTACACAGCCTTTATTTGCCATCATTCTTGATAAGGTATTCAGGATATTATTCGCTTTACCTGTAGTGTATTCTAAGTGGTCGACTATTACTCCCAAATATTTTAGGTGTGGCTGTGAATGAATGTGGCACTCCCCTATGGTGAGTGATATACTTTCCTCCACTTTTCTTGTGATTATGAGCAAGACTTCGGTCGTTTGCTGCGCCAGTTCTAAACTCATTGAGGAGAACCATTGGCCGTTTATGCGCTCGTTGCATTTGCTCCGGAGGTCATCGAGGTGTTTAGCAACTGCTGTCACAATAAGGTCGTCTGCGTATGCAACTTATTTCATACCATTCGGTTGGTGTCTCCTTAGCACCCCATCATACATTATGTTCCATAAAAGGGGGCCTGGTACCGTGTCTTGCGGTACTCCACTCGAGATAGAGTAGCTCTTGGTGCCTTCATCTGTATCAAATAAGAGGCGCCTGTTTTCAAAATAACTTATGACAATTTCCATCAGATATTGAGGAGTGCTTATGTCATACAGAGCTGTGATTATGTTTGCCCACTTTGCTGAGTTAAAGGCATTCTTCACATCCCGGGTGACCAGCGCACAATAATTTTTGTTCCGCCTTTCCATCGCTTGCCACTTACTGCGCACTTCGCAGTGTCAACGACATCGGCTAGTGCGTCAATGTGGACCTCTTTTTCATAAAGCCGTATTGTCTTTCTGATAATCCGCCGGTTTTCTGGAGTATTAACTCCAAGCGGTTTCTTACTATGCTTTCATATACTTTGCCAATAGTATCAAGTATGCACAGAGGTCGATGTGATGAAGGTTCCTCCGGGGGCTTTTTTGGTTTAGAGAGTAGAACCAAACGCTGGACTTTCCATGGGTCGGTAAATATTCTTTCTTTTAAGCACGCATTATACATGTCCGCGAACAATTTTGGTTTCAAAGTCAAAGCTTCTTTTAATGTTCTATTTGGTATGCTATCTAATCCAGGCTTTGCTGCTTCTAAGTTTTCTCGTTATGGCCAATATTTCTTCTTCACTAACTAGCAGCAGTGGCTCTACGGCTTCGGTTCGGGGCTTAGCATAAGAAGTAGTGTGGTGTTTTGGGAACACAATTTCTACGATATTTTTCATAAAGAATGCGCTTTTGGGTTGTTGTGCCTTATTTTTGAATTAAGACATACAGATTTTGTATTCTGTTCTCCGGGGGTCTTTGTTTTCTTCCTCATAGAGTTGTTCAAAACACTTCTTTTTACTGCGACCAATGGCTGATTTTAAAAGCTTTTTCTGACTTTAAAACATTTGTCTGAGACTGCTTTCATTTTCTTCCCGTTGATTACGTTGTAGGCGGAGTCTAGCTGAATGGCAGAACTTCCTAAGTCCAGCTATTTCTTCATTCCACCAATACGCTGGCTTCTGGTTGTTGTGGTTTACTGTCCTACGCATAGATGCGTCGCATGCTGTGGACAATTCTTTTCGCCCTGAGGATACTAAGTGCATGGCATCTTTGCCTTGTATATTTGCTGAACTCCATACCATCTCAAAAAGTTCGGCATCAAAATCGTTTTGTTGCTCCTGCTGCGGCGTTCCGTTCCTCCGGCATAAGAGACTTCAGCATTAATAGCCATGTGGTCTCTATATGTAAATGTGTCCGTCACCGCCTACTTAATGCGCCTGCTAAAACCGTCGTTGGCAAACATGAGGTCGATTAAAGAGCCTTTATTTCCCTTTTGAAAAGTATTTTGCGTTCCGCTATTCAAGATCGTAAGATTCATTTGGCCGATAAATTCAAGTATCAGACGCCCACGATGGTTTATGCGCCTACTACTCCTAGCGGTCGACCACACATTGAAGTCGCCTGGGATTATAATTGGGGATTTTCCTCTGGTTTCTATAGCAAGTTTCAGGAAGAAGTCTTCAAAATCCTTAATTGAGATACTATGAGGAGCATATCAGCTAACAAAGTATATGCCTCGTATATTTTCCCATGTGAAAAAATTATGACCTCCGGAGCGAGACATAAATGGTTGTCCTTTACATGACTATATTGCAGCCTTGCCAGATATGTCTGTAGTCCAGGTGCTTTCGGAACGCTGGGAGTATTGCTCGCTTAGTAAGGCGACATCAATGTTTTTTTCAAATACTGTCTGTTTTAGTAGCTCTTGTGCAGCTGCGCAATGATTTAGATTTAATTGTATTATCCTCATTTCCCTAACGATTACGCTATCTCGAGATAGAGATATAGCAGATAAGACTGCTATTTGAATACCGCTACGGATCTTTCGCATACTCTTAACGTTTATTTTTCCCAAATTTTCTATTACACACTATTTTTGTATAGCTTCACAAATTTCTTCTAGATAAGTTATTTCATCCAAATCCTTACAAATAATCATGACGTTGTGGGTTTTTGGCTGTATCACAGTCATTTCCCCGACCACTCCTTCTAAGGCACTTTGGAACGATTCGGCTCTTTTATCCGCTTGGTTTTTCAGCTGTCATAGCAGGTCTCCTTTCAACGTTTTTCTTATGTACGTTAGGCTTGAGCCCAATTCCTCTAAGCCACTGTCGCCTTTAATTTTGTGGAGAATAAAGTCGTATGATGCACCAGCCTTTTTCGTAAGTATGATGGCATCTGGCCTAAATCTAATTTTCTGTTCGAGTGGTCTTCGCTTCTTAACGACGTCCACCCAAACCCCGCTTGCATTGGGTCTAACCGTTGTATTGGGTTGCATTAATTTCACTGTCTCGCTATAGGTGGGCTGCTCCATTTTGTTTACATTTTTCGGCTTTTTATTGGGAGGTAAAAAGCCTATTGTCTCTCGCAGCCTTTTCGGGGTATTTACTTCCTTACCCATTGGGGAAACCAGGGATGCTTTCGCTACCATAATCCTTTTGATTAGGTTTTTCCCGCCTTTCTCAGCCTTAGCATGTAGCCCCACTATGTTGCTTACCAGGTCGCGCATGGCCTGGCTTATGTGCCTTTGGCCAGCCATCATATTCTCCAGTTCTTTTATTTTATTACCCAACTGGTTTAAAGTTTTGGGTAGTTTCGCTATATTGTATTTTTTCAGAGGACTTGCCAACTTCAATTATGTGGGTGGCATTTTCGCTTTCTCTTTTTGATCCAGCAGCGGTGGATATCTAATTTTTTCCGTTAGGATGTATTCTCATAATTTTTGAATTCCTTTTAAATGGATTCTCGGGGGTGCATCTACTACTTTTCTCAGAGGCCATACCTCAATGAGAAAATTGTTGGAAGCTACTAACAGTAAGTATGTTCAGTCAGTGTCCCTAAAACCTTGCTTATATTTCAATAGTTGGCAATGCCAAAACCAAAGGGAATACGAAAAAGGAGAAACAAAAGGAGAACAGCTGGTCTAAACAAAAACGGCAATGCAAAAATATTAGCACGCGTTTCGGTAGGATTGCTGTTTTCAGGGGAAAAAAATTTTGATTTCAACAAAATATACGCGGGTAAGTGCGAATGAATTTTGTTAAAAAAATGCAAATTGTACTTACCTTTTCTTATAACTATAGCGTCCGTTTGGATCGTTAAAGTTTCCGAAAGCCGCAGTTAAGATATGAATTATAATCGGTGTTAAAACTGGAAGTTTTAAGAGATACCCCAGGACCGCACCAAAAACTCAACCACTTCACATGTGTGCACGTGTATGTTCTGGTGAAATGGGGTATAATTATGCTTCTGTGTAAGCTGTTACAGTTGTAGGACTATACCGAATTCGTATTCTTGCGTCCTTGGCGCGTACTCTGGAAATGTAAGTAACCTTGACAGTCACCACGGAGGATGAGTGTCTAGCCATAATCAGCATCAGAGAAAAAATCTTTAACATAAAATCAATTTCCACCTACGCCTAGACAGAAGAGTAGGACAATGTGAATAAATATGCCTTTTTTGAGCGCGCTTACCACAAGTGCCCCCGCTACGATGTGATTGACGATTTTAAAGCCAGATTCAGCAAAAAAGTCATCTTTGGTACAACGTTTGGAAAATTCATCCTCCATGGCGAAATCTCTCCAAACTTTTCAGGGCCCTGAAAAATGGTTATCTGTAGTACTAGATTCCAGCACAAGAAAATTCATCAAGTTACTTGACTGTCTCCGAATCGGAGATCGGTCTCTGGAGTTCCTAACCAAGTCGATCATATTGTTATAGCTCGATGACACGCCTCCAGTTTTCTCGAAGTGCGCAACCTTCCGAGGACCTAACATCAACTCGGACCATTATCTTGATGTACCGAAGATGTGCGCTCGCCTCTGTACAGCAAATCACGCACGTCAACAACCACAAGGAAGGTATGATGTCGAAAACTTACTATCATAACCGATAACGAATTTGTTTTCTACTCAACTTGTTTTCTTGCTCTCTGAGAGCATTCATCAGCCACTCAGTAGGAGGATACTGTGTAACGATATTACGAACTCCTACCGTGTGGCTGCAACCAAAAACATTAGTTTTCGTAAGGGTCGAAAGAACAGCTGTTGCGATGAGGACTATGAAGACAGCTTACCTCGCAATGTTGTGAACAACCACAGCAGGAGCGGGGTGAGATAGATGCCGAGAGTTGAAGAGGGAAGCGAGACATGTCAATGCATCATCTTGAGAAGTTGGCCGTCGGGGTAATGCACAATAACTATACGAAAAGATGCGATGACTGACGGATGGTTTCTAGACCGAAGCATACCCAAAGTAGAGATTTAGCGGCTGATGTTCTGAACATACCAAAGTTATGGAGCGAGCACTTCTCCATGCCTGCTGAACGACAGCGAAAGTGTAACATCTGGAGATGATTGTCTGTGGAAAATAACTGCCCGAGGCGAATAGCACAGCTGACGAAATTAAAAATCGCTTCAGAAGAAGCTTTGAAGAGCAAAGGCACAGAAAGGGTTTCTACAAAATTCGCATTATGAGCACACCTACAAAATTGCAAAAGTTTTCGAACGAAATGGTGCTTATAAGATCTTAATTAAACCATTTAACATCTTGCTCATGAATTATATGACTACATAATGAATGTTTTTACTTGACCTCATAAATCAAAACTTGTTCTTGCTAATAAAAAATTATATTAATTAATTATTTTCCAAAAAAATTGTCTGTGATATATTCGTTACTATATGTTTAATCGAAGTAGAGAAATTACACATTGCCCTAATTACTAGTTGTATGTATTTCGCAACTGGTTCAATTTTATTGTTGTATTGTTTTTCTACTTGCTTAAAACAAACATTTTTATATTTTCCATTTCTTTATAATTTTACTAAAACCTGTTACCAATTGATTTAATAGTATTTCTTATAATCTAACAACAAAATATCATAAACCCTTGTTATACATACATATGCAATACTCATAAGATTCTTTCACTCACTTAAATACTGTAAAAGTAAACTCTGCAGCTTGTAATTCAAGTCATATAACAACTATACTGCACTCGACTCTTTTTCACTTTCCTTCCTTATTTTCTCTTTTTTCATTACAGATATTCCGCAAACAACGACAGTAACCACATTAGCACCTACGGTGGCTCTAAATACCGTGCCAGTAGTGGTTACGAAATACAGCAACAAAGGTATGCATAAATGCAACACAATTATTTCGTATATTTTAATTTATTTCCCTGTTCCTCGCATGTTCTGCTCCTCACAAGAACCAATATAGATACAATTATGTCCATAGCATCACAAGTCCTTATGCCTCCCCTAAGATCCATAATTTAACTTACCTAAGCAAGTCCCTCAACTACTTAACACATCGCATCGTTTACGTAGAAAACACTATTTATCATACATACAAGAACATGCGTATATACTAATATATCAGTATAAGCAGCCATTTTAATACATATATTTATCTATCTCATTTCTTTTAAAATGACAACAACAACTCGACTGGGTGCTCGCGTTAATAGATCAACGATTCAGTAAAAAAATTCACCGCACAAAATCGAATATTGCAGATATATCATCGTCATCGTCCTTGAACAATGTTTATATTGGTGCCACATCGAGCTTATGGAATTCACAAGACCACGGCACAGGAAGAAAGCATAATCAATGTGAGTACATAGTAGGGAGATGATACTATATTCGGTATTTTCAATTTTTAGAAGAAAGTTTTATATGAATAGGTCTCGGAAAATTTTCCACATTTTAATATTTTTTTATAGTACTAATTTAATACTCTCACAAGAAGCGTAATCCTATACCATAATACTGATCGGTATTGCTCGAGAGCTAAGTTAATATAAATATTTACTGAGAAAATTATAAAAAATCAAAAAATACAAAAAAATGTTCTGATATAATTCAGTGCCGGTTACTTTAATGGTAATTATTTCGAAAATATTCTAAAGATTTTTTCGCCCAGTCTTTTGCTTCTGTTAGCGGGAAACAACTCATTTGGTATTACCAGTTTGGCGCTTGAACTTCAAATGTCTTTTCATTAGAAGGAATCTCATTCAAAGTCTATAAAATCAGTTTAAGCTCAGTATTATATTTTTATTTCGGACAAGTGCCGAAGTTTGGAGGCAAGCAAAATAACAGACATAGTGCATGTTGGATTTTAGTCGCCTCTTAAACTTACTAATATAATCAAACTGAAAGGTGCATTTTTAATTTATAAGTCGCATGCTTTTCGAATCGGTAAATTTTTTTCCCCGTAAGATGGTAGTACTGTTAGTGACATCTTTGCTCAAATACTCAACAAGTATATGAGATACGCGTCAATTTGTGAGGCTCTAAAAGTGAATTCTCCGATTTTTACTATGTCTGAATTTATTGAACAAAGACGTGCGATGACTCTGATGGCAATCACGACGTAGGATTTTTCCTAGGTTGACTGTTAAATTTGTTGGCATAAGTGTATTGCAGTGGGAGGGGATTACTTTGAAGGAGATAAAATCGACAAAGTTCATCCATTCATACTTTTTGGTGGAAAATTCTACCACCTTCTCGTTGGGAGAGGTAAAATTGAGCAATTCCACGGAATAGAACACTTAAAAACTGATGCCATGAAAATTTGTAGAGTTTTACTTAATGTCCACCAAGCATTTGACAAGGTCTAACACCTAATCATATTACGCAAAATAAACTTCTAAAATCTATATCAGCTGCCACGATGCTGAGACGGATCTAAGAGCCACAAATAAATTGATCGCCCTTCAGTAGTGACAAATAGAATATTGACATCAATATTTTTTAATTATCTGGTGGCAACTAGTAATTAAACCAACACAAATTTAAAATATCTAAGGCTACGATTGTGTAGACGAGTACTTAGACAGGCAATGTGAAAATCAAGAGAAATCAGCAAGGGTTACGGTTTACACAACTGCTGGTTACTGGTTCCTAATATCAATTGCTTAAAACTCTTAGAAAAGAGTTCTTCGCACAATACTGAGTGCGCATTTTTTTGCAAGAGACAAAGTTGTCCATAGAGACCCACAGTTGCCCACTGAACTAATACCACTTTAAGGAATTGCCACTTTCTGGCAATTCTGTTGATGGAAGATCCGTGAAAATTTACTTGCTTTCCAACTACTAGACATTAGACGACACCGTCGGCTAAAAATATTCTACTCACAATTTACTCCCTTTCCGATTCAATTCATTTCAAACTTTGAAAATTACTCTTTAAAGTTGTTTACTTATTTATTTCTAAGAATCATTTTTAATAGAATGAAGAATACTGGGTCAATATTTCTATAAGAAGACAATAAACGCTTGTTGCTTTCGATTTCATGTATACCTCAAACAGTTGAAATAAAAAAAAGCGCATACTCAACATAAATATATTTTAGGTTCATTTTAAACATATGTACTTTCCATCCATATCTTTAGTTTTAATGTTTGTGCACACGATTTGCTTTCAACAGCAGTGCCACACTTGCCACTATGGCAATATGACAAACGATTATGCCACTTGAGGTGTCAGCACTTACTCTCGGATGGCGGGTGACTGCTCTTTTTTTTCATGCCACACTCAACGCCATAAACCCACCAGCAAAAGATGTCAGTTACAATTGTGCTTGTCAATATCGCTCACCCTATAAAGAGAAAGAAAAAAAACACAGAAAATACATTTGCATGCGGGCAGTTGCAGATGGCGCTTTGAGAAGCAGACATATCAGGAAGATACGCATAAAGATATGTGAAGTAGATAAATAAGTGAGAATTATAAATTTCCATAGGATAAAGCAACAGTATATAAGATAAGAGTTTGCCAACTCGCTCCGCTTGCGTAAGTGAAAGGTATATAAGGAGTTTCCCTTTTATACCCTGAAACGGATATGTAAAGTTTACTACGAAGTTTGCAATACCTAAAAGAAACGGCGCGACCCAAAAGAATATACAGAAAGAAACAAAAGTATACGAGAAACATAGGTCAAATACTAGAATTAATACATATGAATTTTAGTTAGCCCTAACCTTCTAAAGTGCGCACTCATAAATTTTAAAGCTGTCCTATCATTTCACAAGGTGTTTTTTAAAGTAAACAGGACTTTTTGAATTTAGCGCCCCCTGTTGACGCCATCTATATGTCAACTAGTGCGTTAGAATCTGCTATCTTTATCAATTGTCGTGTGACATTTCATTGATTGGAAGTAAGGTTATTGCGTTTTAAGTGTCAGTATGTTTGTGTTATCGGTGAGAATATGAGCTTCGAACAAAGAGCGAAAATTAAATTTTATTTTAAAATTGGTAAAACTTTTACCGAAACGTTTCAATTGATGAAACGAGTTTATGGTGATGATTGCCTATTCTTAAGCAGAGTACACGAGTGGTTTCTACGTTTTCAAAGTTGTCGTGAGGACATAAATCTCGATCAACATGTGGGCCAATCAAAATCCGTGACCACCGGAAATTCCATCGAAACTGTGCGTGAATTCATCAAAACTCAGTCGAAATCATAATTGAAATTGGTGGAAATGGAATTGAACGTCTCCAAAAAATCGATTTATCACATTTTGCGACCAAAAATTGCTCAGATTGAAAATTTGACAATTTTTTTTTTAAGTAAATAAAAAAAATATAAAAAAATCAGCCCATTCCGGGATTAGCAGGGATCGTTGTCAAATTAATTGAAGTTTTTTTTTCAGGAAAAAAACAAAAACAACAAAAATGGACGAACTTCCAAAAAATGGCGAACTTCCAAAAAATGACGAAAAAACCAATTATTTTATATAATAAAAATAAATAAATTTTTTTCGCGTATTTTTTCATTCAAAGACTAAAAAAAAAATGGTCCCCAAAGGTCAATTTCTACAAAAGTTATGGCTATTTAAAAATAAAAAAAGCCATTTTTTAGCAAAAATTAACAAAATTCATTACTTTTTGAAGGTGGACAAAAAATTTTGAAAAAATTCTCAAAAATGTTTTTCAAAGGGTAGAAAAGGATGGATAAGTTTCAGCAAAATCTAAAGGGGTCGTGTTCAAAAGTGATCGATTTGCTATGGAATACCCCGTATACATATGTATATAATTTACAGGGTTGTTGGAGTACGTTATTGAAAATATATTTCCCAAACAAGTTTTCTAAAAATTGTATTTTTTACTACTAAGACTTTGGTATCTTCTATTTCTTTTTTTCCACAAGAAATTAATATCTATCTAGTACATATCGACGTTGGGAAGAAATAATATGTCATCACCATATTTGTCACTATTGGCATCTCTGCAATTTATTAGAATACACATTCATTTTTATTTATTCCACTGTACTATATATTCATTTATTCATTTTTAGTTTGAAGTTCATTTTAACATGTAAGCATCAGTCGCATTTTGAATGTAATAAAGAACGGTCATCTGACTCTGTCTTGAAGGACAGACTTCAGAAGTGGGATGGACTTAAATAATTCAACGGTAGTGCAACTAAAAGAAGCGTTAAAAAGGTTAAATTTAAAGACCAGCGGGACAAAAGCCGAATTAATAAGCCGACTCCAAGACGTCAATACAGATTTGCTAAAGCAGGTTATGGCGTCAGGTGAATCATGTGGCGCAGAGTTAGCGCAGGGAAGTGGTGAAAATCAGGAGGAGAATGGTGGGCCATCATTGAACAACGATCGGGTAAGGACGCAGTTGGAGGTGCAGGTTAGTGCGTTATGTGGGGCAGTGGAAATGCTAACTGCACAACTGCATACCCTACGTTCAACAGGGCCGGACATTCGGGAAACAGTGCACCCAGTTACCCGAACGCCGATAGAAACGTCGTCAGCATCATTTGCGTCGCAAGGAGAACGCAATTTATTTGCGCAGCCGTATGTATATACACAGTCGCACGCATATATGCAACCGTCGTCATATCTGCATATGTATGAGCGGTCACGGGTAACAACGCAGCCAAGTACGCAGCAACCACCTACGTCGTGGCATCCGAATCAATCGTTCATCATGCAACAACCAGTAATTGCGACACAAGAAATTAATGCGTCAAATGCGCGCTTGCTAACTACGCCACAAACAGAAATGCATACAGAACATAGAGAACGATCAGCGCCTTGGTTCGCTAAAAACATGCACGAGAGCGGGAGAGAGAGACCAAGCAACAAGAAGCAGATGTTATACACCAAGTGAAATGGGCAGCGTGAAAGTTTTTTTTGGAGTGAAATTTCTGTTACCCTTTCTTGAGTTCAACCCCATTGACAACACGTACACGTCTAGACAATTTATAGAGAGAGTTGAACAGTTGAGAGCAGCATATCATTGGGAAGACACTTTCGTCTCTGTTCTCAGTAGGCTGCGGGGAGTGGCTAAGCGATTCCTTGGGTGAGTGATTTTGTAATTTCTTTTTTTCAGATTTTCCGTGCGTTAGAAATTCTGCAGACACCCATATAAGAATGATGAATACGAAAAGGAGTAAGGGTGAGAAAATTGATGAATTTTATTATAAAATGCTAGCAATAGGCAGACGAGATAATATTGACGATATGTCTATTATACGATATATTATTAATGGATTAATGGACGATAATTTGAGTAGGGTTTTAAGTGCAATGAAATTTAATAAGTGTTCTGATTTATTACAATCGCTGTTGAGCATACCACCGAGCGGGGAGAATAAATTTAAGCTAAACGAATTTCACTACAAACAACAGCAAACGGCAGAAGTGGCAAGTAGGGTAAGCAAGAGTGTAAATGGCCCTATATGTTTTAATTGTCAGGAAAGAGGGCATATTGCAAGGAATTGTGTGAAGCCTCGGAAAAAGAGAGAGGTTAAACAGAATGAGCGAGTGCATCGAATAAAAGATAGTGAAAGTGGGGAAAGTACTAAAAGAGTAGAAGTTGAAGAAAACGATATGTCAGTGAATAAAATAGAAATAGAAAGAAATCAGTGCAAAGAGTTGTGCATGGATATTGAAATTTTTGGCAACAAAAATGTAAGGTGCAAGGCACTAATTGATTCAGGCAGTAGCAGATCACTGGTTAGGAAATCAATAGCAACAAAGTGTGGTTTGTGTATCGCTGAGTGCGATGAAAGATTAATTGGTTTTGGAGGTAGTCAGATTACCTGCCACGGAAAAATGTTAGCGCATATTAGAATGAATAATGCTACGCGATCTGTCGAATTATGTGTAATAGACGACTCAGTGATGACTTACGAAGCAATTGTTGGTATTGATGTCCTGTCCAAAGGCACTGTAGTGATTGAAGAAGGCATGTGCACAATCATGCAAATTAAAAGGGATGTCTTAGATATAGGTGCTGAGTTAAGGGTAGGGATAGAGCAAAAATTAGTTGAAATGGTGAATATATATGCGAATTGTTTCGGTGAAAAGTTACCTGAACTGGGTATATCAAAGCGATTCAGAATGAATATCAAATTAACGTCACCGAAACCAATTTATAAGAAACCATATAGTATTCCAATACCTAAACAGCGTGTTGTTGAGGAAATCGTAGATGAGTTAATGCAATTGGGTATTGTGCGTAGATCTGAATCCACATATGCATCACCAGTAGTTATGGTGCGTAAAAAAAATGGGGAGGATAGGTTGTGCGTCGATTTCCGTGAGTTAAATGCTGTAACTGAAAAACAACCGTGGTTGATGCCGACAGTTGATGGCGTTTTGGCGACACTGTCCGGTAAAAAGTTTTTCACCACGTTGGATTTAATGTCTGGCTACTACCAGATTGAGTTAGAGGAAGACGCAAAACCGTTTACCGCCTTTGTAACGCACAATGGCCATTATGAGTTTAATAGAATGCCATTTGGTTTGCGGAACGCTCCGTGTACATTCCAAAAAAATGATGACTCAGCTGATTGCACCGCTGAATAAAGCAGTTGTAAGCTATGTGGATGAGGTGATTATAGGTAGTGATACGGAAGAAGAAAATTTATTTTACTTAGAAGAGTTTTTAAAAATTGTTCAGAAGGAAGGGTTAACGCTAAGGTTATCAAAGTGTTCATTCATGAAAAATGAGGTTACTTTCCTAGGGCATCAGGTAGATAAAAATGGTATTAGACCGGGTATTGTTAAGACATCGGCGATTGAACATTTTTCAACGCCGCGAAATCAGGTAGAAGTTAGAAGGTTTTTAGGGTTGACAGGGTTTTTCCGGAAGTTTGTTCCCGAATATGCATTGATCGCTAAGCCTCTCACCCAGCTTACGAAGAAGGACGCAAGTTTCGTTTGGGACTCCACATGTGAAGAATCATTCCAGCGTTTAATCGAGCTGATAAGTAAAGCCCCAATTTTGACAATCTACGACATCACGAAGGACCATGAGCTCCATGCAGACGCATCAAGTATGGGTATAGCCGCTATTCTTATGCAACGAGATGAGAGTGGATTGAAGCCAATTGCATATTATAGTAGGGCATGTACGCAACAGGAAAAGAATTGGCATGCATATGAGCTGGAAGTGCTCGCTGTGGTTGAGGCATGTGAACGCTTCAGAATGTTCTTACTCGGTAAACGTTTTACAATCGTAACAGATTGTCAGGCGATGACGACTGCAAAGATGTCAAAACCTATGATTCCGAAAGTAGCGCGTTGGCTACTACGATTGTTGGAATATGACTATGACATAATACATCGGGCCGGGTAAACGATGAGTCACGTTGATGCTCTAAGTCGTGCACCAATAAGAGGGGACGAACAGTTAGAAGACGTATCCAGTAAGATTTTGACGCTGACAATTGAGGATTGGGTTTGCACCATGCAGAGGCAAGATAACAAGCTGAATGAAATTATACGCGTAATCGAGGATAAAGACGCTGGCAATCAACGCAGTGACATAAGGAAAAGTTTCTGTTTGAAGAATCACCGGTTATTCCGCTTAGTTAAGAATGGGAGTAATTTGTTAGTTGTTCCAAAAGGCATGCGATGGCGGATACTTAAACTCTGCCATGACGATGTGGGTCATCCCGGTGTCGACGGTACTTTGAAAAGGATCATGCAACATTTTTGGTTTCCGCGCATGATGAACTTTACAAAGGGCTTTGTCAAGTCGTGTATTGAGTGCTGTTACAGTCGCGAACCGATTCGCAAGGAATGCGAGCTCTATGGCATGGAGGTTCCAAAATTACCATTTCACACTTTACACTTGGATCATCTTGGGCCTTTTGTGAAAAGTCGACGTGGTTATGAGTACGTTCTTGTCATCGTGGACCCACTCACGAGGTATTCAGTAGTTGTCCCAACTAGATCTACAAAAACCAAACCGGTCGTAGATGCATTGAATGATTTGACTCTATTCTTTGGCTTACCGCAACGAATTGTAACAGACAGAGGTACCGCATTTACGTCCGCAGCATTTGGTAACTATTGCGAGGCAAACAAGATACAACATATTAAGGTAGCTGTGCGTACACCACGTTCGAATGGTTTGGCAGAAAGGGTTAATCAAGCAGTATTGGCATTTTTGAGAGCATCGACCAGTGAGGCGAAAGATTGGGATACACATGTTCGTATGCTGCAATGGTCCTTAAATATAAGGTGAACGCGACAACAAAGTTTGCACCGATTGATTTGGTATATGATTTTCCCCTACGCGACTTAAGTGGTAACTTGATGCTAGCAGCCATCCAGAATGAAGAAGAACATCTCCAAATGAATGGTCGACGAAGTGAAGCTATACGAAACATCAAATTGGCACGAGTTAAGTGGAAGGCCAAGTTTGATGCACATCACTCCAAACCAGTACGATACGAAGAGGGAGCGCTTGTGCTGGTCGAAGCTCCTCCTCAAAACACGGGCGAGTCGAAGAAGTTACACCCGAAGTACAAAGGTCCCTACGTGGTTAAGAAAGTATTGAGGTTCGATCGTTACGTCGTTGAAGATATCGAAGGTATGCAGCAAACACAACGTCACTACAGTCAAATTGCAACATCCGACAAGATGAAACCGTTGTGTGCCTTGTTTCCAGAGATAGACGATGATGATGATCCTGAAGATGCTATTAATGACGAATAACTCGGGACGAGTTAATGTCAGGAGAGGCCGAGCTGTCATCACCATATTTGTCACTATTGGCATCTCTGCAATTTATTAGAATACACGTTCATTTTTATTTATTCCACTGTACTATATATTGATTTATTCATTTTTACTTTGAAGTTCATTTTAACATGTAAGCATCAGTCGCATTTTGAATGTAATAAAGAACGGTCATCAGACTCTGTCTTGAAGGACAAATATTTCTACTTTTCATTGCCCATATCTGGTGACTAGATTTCCAGCTGCCGGCTGAAATGTCGTTGGGTGGACGCATTAATCGGCGTATGGCACTGGTGTTGCAGATTCACGCACTACCCTCCGATCAAAAGAAAAACAACGACAACATGCTGCCATAAAACTACATATGTATGTATTTGCTTGCTTTCCAATTTCCACGCTTGTTCATAGTTGAGAATTCTGGGCATAGTTCTTTTATGTTGTATTTATTTTCCACACTTTTTTTATACTCTGCTTGCTAGATTAGATTGCAATTCACTGGCAATTCTTCCTCTCTTAGTGATGACAGCTATGACTATTGCAGCGTAGCGTCACTTCTCGTTAAATGCGAGAGGCAACGAACCGCTGTAGCGCTTTGTCGCGCTTGAACATCAAAAATCAACCACTTTTGTTCTTGATTGGGTTTTGGCATTTATTTTAGTTTTCCCACTATATTGGCAAAAAAATGTACATACCATATAGTATGTTAAACTTTGAGATGAAAACTCAGAGTTTTGGTGGCATATTCATTCTGAAGAACAGCCTATTTATCTTTTATTCAAATGTATCTATTTTGGTGGCTATGGATATAAAATTACTATTTCAAAACTTTTATTCCTATATCTAGGAGTATACATATATAATGTATAGTATATGCTAAAAATAGTAAGATTTTGTACATAATGTTAAAATTTTCAATTTATTCTTCAAAATATAAGTTGACCTCCACAAAGTAGTTCTCCTTGGCACCAATACACTTGTGATATGCTAATGTCTTCAATTGAATCCAAACGGTTCCCCGGAGCCGTCGTTTAAGTTTGTTGACAGCCAGAAATCACAAGGATATATAGTATGTCAGGCGAATACAGTGGTTGCGGCAAGATATTGTGTGAAATTTTGGCAAAAAAACTAACAAAGAATCTATGCAGTATGCGATGAAGTATTATCGTGTGCAAAAGAAAAGAGTTGTCGGCCAAACTCAACTCTCAACTAGTATTCCTTGTTAGCAGTTTATCAACTGTCAACATGGGGTTTGACCGGAATGTAATAAGACTGATTTTTATCGGTAATTCCTAGATAACGAACGAGCGGGTGGTCAATTGTCTCCGAGCAACTGGAGAGTCAGGACAAACACGTCGCGCGACGTGATCAAGCAGGTATAACCAGATGTTGTTTTATATTTGTTTAATTGCTCAGATGTTAAATCTATGGAAATCTGTGGTTCATAACATTGTGACTCAGCATTTGAACATGGTCCCAAAAGTGCTCACTGATGACCAGAAATTGCGGAGAATGGAAGCGTGCCAAGAAAATATGTGTGAAAGTGATCCCCAATTTTTGAATAACGTAATCACAGGAACGAGTGGATGTTTGAGTATGACAACGATGAAAAACAAGCATTTTGAGACGACAGATCGGATCCAAGCAGCATGCATTTCGGCTCTCAAGACTTTTCCGGAAAATACCTTCCGTGACGCTTTCAATACTTGGAAAGCGCTGCATGACGCAGAAGCCTATTTTAAAAGGTTTTAAGGAATTGTTACGATTGATTCCATATTTTTGGAACAAAGTTCCTTACGGCAGGCTTGGAGAAGTAGGATATTGCTGCGGGACCTAACTGAAAAAAAGTGATAGTAAAACCGTAAGAAAAAACCCGTATGAAATAACCCGTAAGAAAAAGACTGTAAGATCGCTAGTTATAGCCTACCTTTAGGTCTTGCAAAATAATTGGGCATGAAAATCTGTAACATTATTGTGTATGCAAATTAGTTTTGAGTGAAGTGTGGAACACATAGAGCGCGACAGACTGCAAACTACATCTGTCCAAAATTAAAATACAGACGTTCTTATGGACATTGTTATTTTGACAGCTGCACGACTACACGACTGCAGGCCGACAGTTGTCGTTCCCGCTAACTTGAATATTACCTATATTTGCCGACGGCAGTAGGACGACAGTAGAGTTGACAATAGAATTGAAGATAGAAAGAGGAGGTAGAGTGGTGATGCCACTAATATGTAAAATGTAAAATTATTCATAGCTCAAACAAACTTGACGTTATTTTACAAATAAAAGCATAAAATCGCTCTATTATAGCTCTATTATATCATTTGTAATAACATTTGATAATTTAAACAAAAAAAATATTTACCAATTTTTATTTAGATATAATTTAAATTATTTTTTTATTTTACGTAATTCATTATTTCTTAAAGGTTGGTACGCAGCTCTTAAGTAATTGCTCAAGAACAAAAATACATTATTTCTGAAGTAATTTTGACAGCTGGTTACGCATTGTGAATGATCCACATTAGAAGAGCAAGAGAGAATAAACAAAGTAAACAAACTTTGTGCGTATGCATGTATGTATGTATGTGTATGGTAACACAAATATTTTCATTGAGATTTAAGGAATGTTGTTGATGATTGGTTGGTTTTATACAACATTTCAAAATGGAATATACTTTATAATAATGATTTCAACTAATTTAGGATGAATTTGACGATTACTTCGAATTTCCCTCAAGAAACAATTGTTGATTTGATGTTTCTTCGCAAAACCAGGTTTGCCATATTCACATTTTATTGAAAAAAAGTACTAAAAATTAGTACTAGATTTCTTGAGAGCTGTGTACTAGCACAAGTAACTTTATCGCAGGAACGTTTCTGGACCGTTTCTTAAGCGTTTTTTTATATGAAGTTTTTACGTTTCTTGAGAGCTGCGTACTAAGCTTAAAGTACTAAATTTTCTTAATACTTATCTGTACTTAAATAAAAACTAATGAGCGAAATTTGAGAGAAAAATCAATACAACCATACATAAAATAAAATTAAGCACAATTTTTTTTGCAAATTGTATCGATTCTACATTATCCGAAGGAACTTCGTTCCTACCTGGTGTCCCACGACAGCACATTTCTTTTTTTTTTTTTTTAATTGACTCAGTCCTATTATTTTCTGGACAAACCCTGTAATCTTGATTTTTTATCTGTTATAACGTCGGCTCACCTCTGCCACGATTTCGTAGTTTGGGATCTAACTTATCGCCAGTAATAAAATGTTTCATGGCATCCTGGTAGTAGGAAATCATTATTTCACAGTCGTTAGCGCCACTCGGCTTTCCGAAAAAATTTAGTTATTTTAGAACCAATGATGCTTTCAAAATGTTTTCACTTAATCCTTCGATATTCCAACAAATCCAGTAAGATCCCTGACTATTGATCGTCGCTTCTCAAGCACCAATTCCTTTATTTTATTGACCTGTTGATCGTCAGTTGATGTCGATGGTCGTCCTGGAATCAACGTGGAACTATACCAATTAAAGCCTCGTGCTTGGGAAATATAATTATCACTGAAGGACTTTTTCAACATTCTGAACGTTTCGACACAAGAAATTTGATTCCACTCACAAAATTGAATTAAACTTCTTTGTTCAATAATTTCAATTATTGCACTTCAGAAAGACAAGCGTATACTAGACACTAAATATTATTTTGATGCGAATTTTGGCACAGATGTCACTGACAATCATACCGACGTAAAAAAAATATTTCGGGGAATAGATTTTGGCGCAAAATTTAAATTAAAAAGTCTTATTGTTTCTTGCCCACATGAATATAAAATATAATGAAAAACAAACTATTTCCTTCTTTCTAGCTTTACTTTGTAAACCCGAAATGACTTCAAATGTACTCTGCGACACAAAGCCAGCTGGCCACCTGGTCTCACCTGCAGTGGACTCTTCAAGCGCCTTCTTTTCCAATCATAATTCATATCTTATTGCGGTTTGCTGGACGTATCTCCTTCAAGGATTATACATGTTATTTAGGTGACCCGACCGTTGGCGAACATAGACTTTTTACTTGATATGGGGTGGGCCATCTAACGTTTTAAATTTGAATTATCTATATTTCGACATTGGATACGTCAAATACCATTCGGAAAGTGACAGATATTCAGTAAAAAGTCTAAAATTTACGAAATGGGTCGCTATTCACTAGAAGAAAACTGGGAAATATTGAAAACTTTTTTCCAAAGTTCGTTTAACCGGGTATGGTCAATTTTACCGTAAAATCATCTTTTCGGACGAGGCTCATTTCCACTTCGATGGTTACGTTTACAAGCAGAATTGGCACATTTGGGTCACAGAAAAACCGCTCGTAATCGTCGAGAAGCCAATGCACCCAGCACGAATCACTGTTTGGTGCGGATTTTGGTCTGTTGGAATCATCGGCCCATTTTTCTTCGAAAATGGAAAAGGAACCGCCGTAACCATCAATGAGCGATATCGTGCAATGCTAACCGAATTTTTCTTCAAGCAAATGGGAGAGGAGGACATGGACAACATTTGGTTCCAGCAGGACGGCGCTACGTGCCATACAGCAAACGCTACACTCAATCTTTTACGCCCTATCTTTAAATTTAAAATTTTATGTGGCCCACCCGTTATAAAGTAGAAACGAAAGTATTCCGCATTATAGTCGCAGGATCTCAAATTGTGACAACCCAGCTAATGTATATTTGCAAGTATATGAGAAGATAAACTAGAGGTGCCTTTGAAGAAATAAAGTATAAGTAGTGGTAACAAAGTAATAGAAAAAATGCATATATAATATCACATACGATTTAAAGATACAATTGTCATACTGCGGTGACTTCGTCCAATTACCATCACATACTCGTATAAAATAAATATAAAGGAGTTGAAAACCTCAGTGGTACAGGTGAAACGAGAAATTTTAAAAGCAGTCCACATAAATACCAGGGAAGTATTATTTAGTAAGTCCTTAGAATGAATTTGAAATCTAAATATTCTAAATTTATATTTTTTTACAGCTCTACGTGTAGAATTTTTTGAAATAATGTGGCAAAGAAGATTCGCATACAATTAGCTTTGCAATAAAAAGCTGTCAATATTTGTTGTAAAACGAAGAATATGCAGCTCTACGTGTAGAATTTTTTGAAATAATGTGGCAAAGAAGATTCGCATACAATTAGCTTTGCAATAAAAAGCTGTCAATATTTGTTGTAAAACGAAGAATATGCTGAGAATACTACTAAGAGATATTTAGTGAAAAGTGCTTGCATGATTATAATACCATAGCTTCCCCAATTTATTTTATTTGGAAATACATACATATGTGCATGTAGGCTTGCAAAAAATATTTACTGTTAATATATAAAATATGTGTTTATTTTTGTACTGAATAGTTACTAGAAAAAATAATAACGTAATAAAAATTTTGAACGTATGTACATAGTATGAGTTTCTGTTAAAGGCCAAGGTATGTAAGACTTTCCTTGCTGAAATAATTATTTATTTTTTCAAGATTATCTTTTTCAAGTGGTAACCGCAGTTGAAATGTTAGATTGTCCATCAGTTGAGTTCAATTTCCGACGACTCGTTCGATTATTTCGACAGTTAACTGGATCACATGCAGATATTTTGCTTCGATACGTACGTGAATCGAAGCGGTCTCAATAAATCCATTGGCTAATGCGTTGTGTAGAAAGCGGTGTCTACGCCAGTAAAGAAGAAGAAGAAGGTAGAACATACCATCCAAGTTGCAAAAGCTTTTGATGAGTTATACAACTTGTAAAAGATTTCGCAATATCCTAATGAAACACTACACCTTTTATATTGATCAATTCTATGAAGACTAGCTGATCACAATACATTCCATAACTAATATTATATTGGCGGACAAAAACTCAAAATAAAGAATCCTATAAAATTTCACCAAACAGACAACATAAACTTTTTTTTGACTATCGTCCTTCGAAGAGATTTGTGGTGGTTCATCCTTTTCACGCCATGATCTCTTATGCTTTTCATGTAGTTTGCTGTATCCGCTGGCCCATATTTTTTCAATATGATGCCGAAGAGAACATAACCGTCCATAAACGACGGTTATCGCGCCATTATAACCGATTATGTGATGCTTGAAATAAGATGGCGACACTTACGCGATTATAGCCGAGTCAACAACAGCGCGCCAGTCGTTTCTTCTCTTCGCTACGTGGCGCCAATTGGATATTCCAAGCGAGGCCAAGTCCTTCTCCACTTGGTCCTTCCAACGGAGTGGAGGTCTTCCTCTTCCTTTGCTTCCCGCGCCGGGTACTGCGTCGAATACTTTCAGAGCTGGAGTGTTTTCATCCATCCGGACAACATGACTTAGCCAGCGTAGCCGCTGCCTTTTAATTCGCTGAACTATGTCAATGTCGTCGTATATCTCTTACAGCTCATCGTTCCATCGAATGCGATACTCGCCGTGGCCAACGCGCAAAGGACAATAAATCTTTCGCAGAACCTTTCTCTCGAAAACTCGCAACGTCGACTCATCCGTTCTTTACATCGTCCAAGCCTCTGCACCATATAGCAGGACTGGAATTATGAGTGACTTATAGAGTTTGGTTTTTGTTTGTCGAGAGAGGACTTTGCTTCTCAATTGCCTACTTAGTCCGAAGTAGCACCTGTTGGCAAGAGTTATCCTGCGTTGGATTTCTAGGCTGACATTGTTGGTGTTGTTTACGCTGGTTTCAAGATAGACGAAATTATCTACAACCTCAAAGTTATGACTGTCAACAGTGACGTGAGTGCCAAGTCGCGAGTGCGACGACTGTTTGTTTGATGACAGGAGATATTTCGTCTTGCCCTCGTTCACTGCCAGACCCATTTGCGTTGCTTCCTGGAGAAAGCAAAACTAACGGCGCGGGTGTTGTACACTCTTATAGAAGATGGTACCTTCTCTGTTGAGTTCTGCAGCTCGAACTATTTTCTCCAGAAGCAGGTTGAAAAAGTCGCACGATAGGGAATCGCCTTGTCTGAAACCTCGTTTGGTATCGAACGGCTCGGAGAGGTACTTCCCGATTCTGACGGAGCTTTTCGTGTTGCTCAACATCAGCTTACACAGCCGTATTAGTTTTGCCGGGATACCAAATGCAGATATCGCGGCATAGAGGCAGCTCCTTTTCGTGCTGTCGAAAGCAGCTTTGAAATCGACGAAGAGGTGGTGTGTGTCGATTCTCCTTTCACGGGTCTTTTCCAAGATTTGGCGCATCGTGAATATCTGGTCGGTTGTTGATTTACCAGGTCTAAAGCCACACTGATAAGGTCCAATCAGTTTGTTGACGGTGGGCTTTAATCTTTCACACAATACGCTCGACAGAACCATATATGCGATGTTGAGGAGGCTAATCCCACGATAGTTGGCGCAGATTGTGGGGTCTCCTTTTTTATGGAATGGGCATAGCACACTTAAATTATAATCGTTGGGCATACTTTCGTCCGACCATATTTTGCAAAGAAGCTGATGCATTCGCCTTATCAGCTCTTCGCCGCCGTGTTTAAATAGCTCGGCCGGCAATCCGTCGGCCCCGGCCGCTTTCTCTCTCTTTCCCACCACAAATCCAACACCAAACTTGCGCTCCTTTATATGGCCACTGTAGTAAATGTCACAAGGACCTACTCGTCTCTGTCCTTGTCCCGTCCATCGCATTTCTTGGACGGCGGTGATGTCAGCCTTTATCTTTATGAGGACATCTACCAGCTGGGCAGCGGCACCTTCCCAGTTAAGGGACCGGACATTCCAGGTGCATGCCCTCAAATCATAGTCCTTAATTCGTTTGCCATGGTCGTCATCAGAAGGGGGGTCACTTATCCGAGGCTGTCGTTTGGTTTTCATTGGGGGTGTTTTTTTTACGTGGCGGGTCCCAAACCCAGCGCACAACCCTAAGTAGGGAGTATTTCGCCTTCTCACTTTAGCTCGCCTTTAAACGGATGTCCTTAGGCTACCCAGAGGATACTTGGTCAAAGACCGGAAAATGATCCTGATGGAAAAGCGCATGGTGGCACGGCAGTGTTGATTAGAAATCGCTTAAACCGCTATGCTCTAGAATCTTATGCTACACCACAGTTACAAGCTACAGCAATAGCACTAAAAAATCGGGGTTGTGACATAAACCTTAAGGCTATATACTGTCCACTTCGCTTTAAAATTACAGAAATCGAATTTAAAGACTTTTTTGGAACACTAGGTCAAAGATTTCTAGCAGGTGGAGATTACAACGCAAAACACACATACTGGGGCTCACGTCTTATTAATCCGAAGTGACGACAGCTGTATCAAACTGTTGTAAATAGGCACAATAACCTTGAAATACTATCTCCTGGTAAGCCGACATATTGGCCAAGTGATCGTAAGAAAATACCAGATTCAATTGATTTTGCTGTAATCAAAAATATAGATACATATATGATCTGTTTTCTGATCATTCTCCTGTACTAATAAAGTATGTAAACACCCCATATTCGTTAATCCAAAAGTGGGTCTAACTTCTTATAAAGCGAATTGGCTAAAATAAAATATGTCAGCAGTCACATTAATATTGAGTACAAAATAAATACAGGAAGAGATATTGACGAAGGCATAAGAGAAGTCAATGATATAATAACCAGCGAAGCTGTCTTAGCAACACCAAACAACAGCTATAATCCGCTTGGTTTCTGAAAAATCTCTAATAAAGAAATAGAGATGCTTGTAAATGAAAAAAGGCGTGCAAGACGTGAATGGTAGATAAATCGCTCCCCTTCCACTCAGCTTCAATTGAAAGCTGCTGTACGTAAATTAAAAAAAGCGTTCAAACGTGAGGAAGAATTGAACACCGAAATGTATATAAAGAAGCTGTGTCCACATTCAAACAAGCAAAATTCCCTTTGGAAAGCCCAAAAGTCCATGAAGCCACCAACTGACTCCAACATGCCAATAGGAGACTGGGGTGGAAATTGGGGTCGAAGTGACGAGGTGTTTAAATGAGTTAACCCTCCCCCACCCAAACCGAGAAAAACTGGCGCACCTTAAGGACAAACACACATCACCACACAACACCCAAACAACTCACCACACCTGTACCCACTAAACAAAAAGGATGGGCAACGGGAAAGCAGCTCACTTCGTTACACACAGTTCGATCATCAACATTAGCATCAACAACCGTTTTATATACCCTCGTTTTTTGGACACCAATCTCGCGCGCTGCAGTTATCACTGTGACCCCCACAGCTAACACCATTAAATTTTAAAAATATTTAACCTATCTGTTAACATTAACATTAAACATTTAACTTTAAAATAAAATTATACAAAAGAAGTGATTTTTCTAATAAACAACATTGTGAATACAAACTCAAGTGTACGCAGTATTTTTATTTCGATTGTGCGTGACAACCATTTAAAAAAGGGTTAAAAATAGATATACATGAATACAATATACATTTGTATCTAATGGTTACGAATTAAACACGAGGAAAAGGCTTATTGTTTTGCAAATCACCTAGAAAAGGTATTTCAACCCAATTTGCCAAAAAACAACTTTAAGCTGTCAATCTTAGGGCACCCGCAGAGTGCACGCTGAAAGCCGAGCCGAGCGTAAAACTGATTCCGATCGGTGCTGATCAGTATTTGGTATCGCAGAGTGGATGCGAGAATCAGCGCATAGTTCCGCGCTTACTTTGATTTTCTTATATGTATTAAATATTTATTTGTGCTCACATGATACAAGCGTCAGTTAGAGAAATGGATCCGTCAGATGAAGAATATTTAGCATCAAGCTCTGCAGTACATTTTTTAAAGAAGAAAGTTTTAGGAATTCAACCAATTAATAAAAATGAAGTGAATTTGGTGAATTTCATCATCTATAGGAAGAGTTAAGAAAGGATTCACACAGATTTTATGAATATACATATACGAATGAAATTTGAAACTTTTGATTATATTCTGGAAAGAATTCAATCAAGATTAACAAAAATTGGAGCAATTTTATAAAAATACCAGTCACACCATATGAACGCCTTATAGTAACACTGAGGTAAGAAAAACACAGTTAATTTTCAATAGATTTTATGTAACTTTGTTAAAAAATGAAAAGAGCTTATGATTCATATTCGAAAATATGTATGTATGTAGGTTTATTGTTTGATAATATATATATTATTATATATATTTGATAATATAAAAAAAGGTTTAGTGTTTATTGATAGTGGAAAATAGGTTTTTACAATACAACTTGGCATGTCTTTACAATTTAACACGTCTTTGCAAGTAGGCGGTCGCGGTTTAACTATATGTCTTCTTGCCGGTTTTTCTAGTCTTCCTCTTCTTCAAATGCTCATTCACCATGGATTCTCACATTCGGCCATTTTGACTAAGTATCTGTCTCGGATGCTTTGTTGCTATCTGCGTCGTCTTTGGACGTTGACCACGGCTTCATATATTCTACGCAAGTTGTATTTTTTGGACCATCGCCACTGCTTATCTTCTGTACGTCATATGAATTGTTGTGCTTGACCTTAACGATTTGATAGGGACCCAAAAATTTTGGCTTCAGCTTAAGGTTACTACCAAACTGCGTTCTCTTTATAGCTACATGTTCTCCGATTTTATACTGTCGTGCTGCTTTACGCCGTAGATTATATGTCTTTTTGTTTTCGTTTTGTACATTCAAAATAGTTGTTTTTGCCTTTGCTCGTAAGTCATCTCGATTGTCATAAAACGTGGTTAAAAATTCTTTGCTGATACAGTCTCGTAACTGAATATCTTCTCGAGTAGCGTCTATGCTTCTGCAAAATGTTGAGTTGATCGCCTGCTGTACTTTACTAACGTGCTTATACCACTTAGATGGATCGTTGATGCTTAGCTTAGAGAGGACTGAAATAATGACTGCATTCAGTCTCTCCACTTGACCATTAACTCGTGGTAAACCTGTTGTCGTCTTAACTAATTTGATACCTTCGTCATCGCGGTATTTAATAAAGTCTTGAGAGGTAAAAGCAGAACCTCTGTCAGATATAATATACGCTGGATTGCCAAACAATGAACTTTGATTGCTAAGCCGTGTAATTACTTCTTTCGACGTTGTTGACTTCGTTGGATATAACCAGCAAAACTTAGTGAAAGAGTCTATAACGGCTAAATTGTGTTTATAGTCTTTATGTGTTGAATCTAATGGACCCAAGAAATCAATGTGGTAAGTATATAATGGAACGTCTTCTTTTTTCAGCGGATGCAAAAACCCTTCCTGTTTGCCTCGTTTACGGTTACTCATGATACAGGGTATGCAGCATTCGATGTACTGCTTAATCTTGTCTTCCAATTGTGGGATATAATAAGATCTACAAATCAATTCTTTTGTTTTCTTTGCTGCAAAATGACCTCTGTCGTGCGCATTGCTAATGATCTGCCTTTGCATTGCTTTTGGGACTACTAGCAACTCATCGTCGTTTACTAGTTTGTATAAAATATCACCTCTAAGAAAATAATTCTCGTATGTTTTTGTTTCATCGCTGATAATTTCTTTAGTAGCTTTTAATTTTTCGTCGTTTGCTTGTGCCCTAACAATACCAACACAAGCGTCATCTTTAGTTATCGTCAATATCGGGTATCTACTGAGCGCGTCGACATGCTGCATACGCCGTCCAGCACGATGCTCAACGGTATAGTCGAACTCTTGTAAGAAAAGAACCCAACGTGCTACCCTCGTGCACAAATTCTGCTTTTCTAAGGTTTTCGTAAAAGCGTTGCAGTCGGTTACTAGCTTAAAATGTGTTCCCAACAAGTAAACTCGAAACTTTTTCAGAGCTTCAATCAATGCCAATATTTCTAATTCATAACTAGTATACTTTCGCTGTGTAACTGGGAGTCGTCTGGTAATTTCTGCAATAAAACTGCACCGAATCCATCTATTGAAGCGTCTGTATGCACCTCAGTGTCGTACGATTGGTTGTATATGTTTAGTACTGGATTCTCAGTTAAAAGTTTCTTCAGATGATTGATTGCGGCTTCTTCTTCTATACCAATTACAAACTTTACGTTACTTTTAGTTAAATTCGACAACGCCTTTGAAATTATTGCGTAGTTTGGGATAAACTTTCTGAAGTATCCGGTTAAGCCCAAAAAACTTTCTAACTGCTTCAACGTCTGTGGAGTTCTAAATTTAATTACTGCGTCAATTTTTTCTGTAGATGGGTACAGTTTTTGATTCTCAATGATATGACCAAGAAACTGTATTCGCGTCTTTAAAAAACTACATTTTTTCAAATTTAATTCTAAGCCATAGTCTTTACATACGTTGATGACTTCTTTGAGATTTTGTACAGCTTCGTTTTCGTCCTTAGAAGGTATAATAACATCGTCAACGTAAGGCAAAGCAATACCTCTACGCGACAGATGCCTGAAAATAGCGTTTACATGACGTTGAAACACGCCTGGTGAGTTTGACAGCCCAAACGGCACCTTCAGAAATTGATATTGGCCGTTTTGCGTAACAAACGACGTATACTTTCGGCTTGACTCTGCAACAGGCACGTGGAAAAACCCGTTTTTGAGGTCAATGGTACTAAATACTCTTGCCTCTTGTAGTCTGTCAAATTGGTCTTCTATTAATGGTAAAGGGAAACGATCTTTAACAATTACCTTATTGATTCTGCGAAAGTCTACACAAAGTCGCGGAGAACCGTCACGTTTTTTAATAAGAGCTATTGGGCTAGTAAACTCAGAGTTCGATTCTTCAATAATATCATTTTTTAGCCACTCATCGATTTGATTGTCAACGATATCTTGTTAAGATAACGCCATTCTACGTGGTCGCGAAAATATTGGTAAATCGTCTTTTAAAATAATACGCATTTCAATGTGTGTTGTTTTCGACTTTAAGGGTTTATAATTTGAAATAAGTTCAAACACTTCCTGCTTGGCCGAAGCACTCACCGCATCGCCTATGTCAATATACTCATTCTCATCAGCCACGTAAATATTAAGCACTGACAGTTCTTCATGTTGACTTGTATCTAAGAGTTTTCTTATCTTTAAACTAGATGGATTTATTAAAATTTCGGCCTTTAAACAAAAATCCGCACCTATTATTACATTTACATCAAGGTGATTTGCAAGCACAACATAAAAAAGTAAGTCAAATTTTTCATTGTCTACTACAATGGTTTGCATTAATTGACCAAACGGCTTAACACTAGCTGATTTGCCAAAACCTGTCAATTGTACTGAGCAACTGTTCAACCGTGGATTAATTAATTTATTATAAATTTCACTGCTCATAATATTTGTACCACTGCCTGTATCAAACAGAGCCAAATAATTACAACCACCAATGTTTACCGTCTTATGCATTATATTGCTTTTTGCATCAATCGTGTTTACTTTTCTGACTGGGTCACTTGTTTTTTTTGTATTGCAATTTTTTGCAATATGGCCGTACGAGTTACAATCAAAACATTTTCTACCCTTCTCTTTATTTTGGCAATTCTTTGATACGTGTCCCTTTTCACCACAATTAAAACAAAGCAATTCTTTTGACTTCTTCTTTGAATTGTCCTCTACCCGCACTATAGTCTCACTCTTCTCTTTTTCGCTCACTATTTTGTACACTCTCAATTTTTCTTTGAATTCAGTCATATTTTTTGCATTATACAAAATTGTTTTATTTGTTGCTTTACCGCCTATTCCGTCTATCACATATTGCATTAGAGCATCGTCGTCAATATGGCCTCTTGACGAAATGTCTTTCAACCGATAAAAAAATTCAAAAACATCTTCGGCTTTACCTCGTTTGCTCTGAGCGAGCAATTCGTGTATCTGCTTGCTGTTTACAGTGGACTTGAATTCTGTTAGCAGCGCTGTTTTCAACGCATTCCATGAATTCAATCCTCGTTCGCAATTTTGCAATTAACTTTAATGCCTCTTTTGCGAAAATAAACTTTTGAAAATCATCCCATCGCATTAATTCGGATTGTTCTTCGTATTCATTTACCCACACTTCAATAGGCATAGAATTAGTACCATCAAAGTTACGAATGCTGTCTTCTACGTCGCGAAAGTTTGTTGCAAAGCGTGCCGTCGTCATTCCATCGCTTTCGTTCTGCTCAGAACGTTCTCGTCTAACGCTGTCGCCTCTGTCGTCGTTGACGCTTGCGCTATATCGTGTTGCTCTGTCTTGCACTTGCCTCTTTGGTGTTGAACGTTGGTTTGCTGTGACTGAGTGATTTGCACTTCTTACATCTTCGTATGCCTCGTTGTCGGTTTCGTCATCCGACTCGTCGTTTGAAGCATCGTCGTCATTTACGTCGTGTTTCAGCAAATTGCCCTCTTGCAAGTTACGAAAAATATTACCAGCCAATTGTTCACCATTATGCCTCATGCCCAAGACATTGCAAATCGACACCAGATCTGCTTGAGTTAAATTGTTCTCAATGTAATTCATTTTTTCGACATACTCCACGATCTGCTCCGCGAAATTAAAACCTATAAACTCGCGCAACCGCTTTCGATTATTTCGGTCACCGTCGCACCCGAACACAAATTTATGCTAAGCTACTATGCTTGGTTTTTTACACCAACGCAGATTTCCACAAATTACATCGTTTAAACAAGCCATTTTTCAACATAAACACGGACGAGCCCTCAAAATGTAGGTTTATTGTTCTTTGATAATATAAAAAAAGGTTTATTGTTTATTGATAGTGGAAAATAGGTTTTTACAATACAACTTGGCACGTCTTTACAATTTAACACGTCTTTGCAATTAGGCGGTCGCGGTTTAACTATATGTCTTCTTGCCGGTTTTTCTAGTCTTCCTCTTCTTCAAATGCTCATTCACCATGGATTCCCACATGTATGAATATCAATTAAATATGTATTCAGTTATATCCGTAAACCGGGAATTTCACTATAAATTAAAGCAAGATTTAGAAGTAGATGGAGCGTTTATAATTTTAATTGCAGTTATGGAGTTTGGCTGCAAGCGGTGAGACGAACTTAAGTCCGAACTGAAAATATTTGCATCTGAAGCATTGCTAGTTAGGGATGTTGCAACCGAATATTGAGAATTTTCCTTTGATTCTTGTGTTGGAATATACGTACAAGGTATCGAATTAATTCTATTTTTCCCATATACATGCTTGTATGCAATATTCTGAATATCCATTCGACACAAAAATTTAGATTCAGGTTCCATTTTACGAATATGCTATAGGAGAGACACATAAAATGCCTCATCTTCGTCTCGTTCTTTTTTTCCTGAGTATTTCTTTTCAAGCAAAAGTAGTTTGCGTTTTTCAACTTCCAGCACTTGGGAAGTGCTATTTGCATGACTTAGACATTTCTTCTTATCTAGAGGTTGAAAACTCGGTTCAAAATTATCACAAGTATCGTCTGTGCTTTCGATGTGTGATGTGTTCAAATTATCGTCATTTTCTCCTTGCAAGTCTTCACTATCATATTTTTCAGCAACTGTTTTTTTTTACTTAAATTACCGCTTAGCTCCCGGTATTTCATTTGGTCCCTCAAAAATAATAGTTGTTTAAAATACGGCCAGTTCGAATTAAGTTTAGATTCTATATCACTGCCATCACCAGACCTTGGAACAGGAATTTTGCGTAATTCTGATCGAAATTGATCGATCGATTTAATCGTTAAAGAAACGTGCAAGGCGCTCTGGCAGGAATTATATCCTATACATATGCCTCACCCAACATAGGATTTGTTTAAAAGGGTTGCTGACAAATATTGGAAATTGTGGAACTTTCCAAATTGCAACGGTGCTATTGATGGCAAGCACGTTAGGGTTGAATGCCCAGCAAACACTTGTACCATGTACTACAATTACAAACATTTTTTTTTCAATAGTATTGCAAGACGTAGCCAATGCCAACTGCAAGTTTATAATAATAGAAGTTGGAGGATAAGGAAAACAAAGTGATGGTGATACTTCCAGTTCCTCCCAACTACACCATCTTTTGAAAAACAAAAAAAAAAAACGAATTGTCCGTACCAAAAAATGCCAATTTACCATTTGTGTTGCTAGGTGACGAAGCCTACCCATTATTGGAGTATTTTTTAAGGCCATACAGCCGGAAAGAAATCACTGGAGATCACGAGTACTTTTATATGCGACTTTCAAGAGCAAGAAAATGCATTGAATGCCCATGTGGAATTATTAATGCGAAATGTTAAAAGTATTTGCGTTCTTCACAATACCATAATTGATAAGGAGGGTTTAGACAAAAACTTAATTGATTTCCACTAGTAATCGATTATGATAGCTTTTATTTTTTTGATCCCAAAGAGCAGGGCGAGAAAGTACTTCACTAATCAAAAAATCAACATCCATAACTTTGTTTAAAATCACTGACAACCGCTTGTTATGATAATTAACTGAATAATAAAATGCCACTTCAGCGCAAGTGAGCATTGGAAAACAGTTCAAAACTGGTCTTCTCGCATCGGAGACTCTTAAGACTTCACCTTCTGAAATTATTGGTATCATCACAGAACTTAATCCAAAAAAGGCGCCGGGACATGATAATATTTCCCCAAAAATGCTAAAATGCTAATTGAGTTACCAATTATAGCTTTAGAGGTGCTCTCTTTGCTCTTCAATGCAATTCTTAGTTTCGGATACTATCCAATTTCATGGAAAAAGTCGCAGATTATCTTGATAGATAAACCTGGGAAAGACCTAAAACAGCCGTCTTCATACAGACCAAGCAGTCTTCTACCCTGTCTTCCAAAAGTATTTGAAAAAGTATTACTGTCAAAGATATCTCATTTCCTCCATGAAAATAATACAATACCAATGCATCAATTCGGTTTTCGTGCGAAACATGGCACAATAGAGCAAGTAAATAGAATTACTAACGAGATAAGGAAGGCATTTGAGCACAGGGAGTACTGTTCTGCAATATTTCTAGATGTAGCTCAGGCGTTTGATAAGGTGAGGCACGAAGGTTTTTTATACAAAATTAAAAAAATTCTATCTTTAGAATTGTATAAAACATTGGAGTCTTATTTAAAAAATAGAATATTTATGGTAAAAGTGGGAGATTTCATATCTGATGAACGACAAATAAGGGCTGGTGTACCCCAGGGCATTGTTTTAGGTCCAACACTATACATCATGTAGGAGACGTACACGGACGGACAATTCGAAGGGGACAGACATATTAATATTAAATAACTTTTACGTACATTTCTAACTAGCAATACATACTTACATTTTTAACTGAAGTACGAAAGAATGCAACCATACCGTATTAGCAATAGTCAATCCCAACTTGACGAATATACTAGACGCGTACCCGACAACGGACAAACGGGACAGTTGCTTTTTGAATGTTAATAAAGACACAACTATAATAAATCGCCAATACTTATTATTTCCTACAATCATATATACAGTAGATCTTCCAACAGCTAATAATGTATTTACTTCAACTTTTGCGGATGACACAGCTATAACAAATGCCACATTTTAGCATCACGAATATCAGCGAAGCATTTAAGTTCTGTCGGAGAGTGGCTGGCGAACTGGTATATAAAGGTGAATGAACAGAAGTGTAAGCATATTACATTTTCGACCAAAGATGTGTCAGGCAGTAAAAATAAACAATATTTTGGTACACCAAGCAAACGAAGTAACATATCTTGAAATTCACCTAGATAGAAGGCTCAAGTGGAGAAAACACATCTCTAGTAAAATAATATGTATGAAGATTAGAGCTGCAAATTTAAATTGTCTTTTAAATAAAAACTCCAAACTTAGCCTAGACAACAAAGTGCTTTTATATAAGCCGATTTGGATGTATGACATTCAACTGTGGGGTACGACCTGTGCAACTAATATTGATCTAATACAAAGGTTCCAATCAAAAATGCTTAGAACAATCACGTGTTCATAATGAAGACCTTGGTATTCCTATGGTAAAAAACGAAGTAGAAGACAGCGAAAATAAATATATATCTAAACTCCGACATCACCCAAACCCTTGGGCGAATGCTTTGGTACATCCCTGCGATCAAATACGACTTAAAAGAAGAGATATGCGTGCATATTAAAGAGCGACGTATCACCAAAACAGCTCAATCACTTGCTTGAGTCTGTCTAGTTATACTCTCGCAACATAGTTGCTAAGGAGAGTATAATAGTTTTGTTCACATAACGATTGTTTGTAAGTCATAAAACTAAAAGAGTCAGATATAGGGTTATGTATACCAAAGTGATCAGGGTGACGAGTATAGTTGAAATCTGGATGTCTGTCTGTCTGTTTGTCCGTACAACTTGAGCAAAATTTTAGATATTATGATGAAACTTGGTACACGTATTTTTTGGCTCCATAAGAATTTTAAGTTCGAAAATGGGCGAAATCGGAGCACTGCCACGCCCACAAAATGGCGATAACCGAAAACTTATAAAGAGCTAAAACTAGGCCATAAATAAAGATATGAAAGTAAAATTTGGTACAAAGGATCGCACTAGGAAGGGTCATATTTGGATGTATTTTTTTTGGAAAAGCGGGCATGGTCCCGCCCCCTGCTAAGTTTTTTGCAAATATCTCCTAAACTTAAGCTATATTAATGAAACCTTCAGAAGTAATTTCTTGAAGGTACTATCTTAAAACAGAGGAAATCGGATTATAACCACGCCCACCAGCCATTCAAATGTTATGTTGAAATCTAATAAAATGCTTTAACTTAGTAAGTAAAAACACACAGATGACACAGAGGGGGTTTCATTCAAATTTGAAATGGGCGAGTCTCCGTCACTTATGGGTCTTAAACCATATCTCAGAAACTACTCGACCAAACTCAGCGAAATTCGGTTCGAACCATTTCCGTAGCATCTATGTTTCGAAATTGGGCGAAATATATCCACAACCACGCCTACTTCCCATATACCACAATTTTGAAGTCCATCTGATGCGTTCACGTTATAGTATATGAGTTCAACACCAGTACAGATAACGGACCAAAACTTTGCACAAATACTTTGCAAATCATTATTAATCAAAGAAATTTGGAAATAGTAATTTGATAGAGTATTGGCCAAATTTGTGCCAGCAGCCGCGGTTACACAAATAATGCAGATAAAATTTGTTCAGTGTGAGTTAAAATTTATTATACTAAAATAATATTAAATTTAATAGGAGAAATTGTAAACTAAAAAAAAATTTTATAAAAGTTTAGAAGCTTGTAAATTTAGCATAGCCCGAATAAAAATCACCGAGATCAGACCATTTTTATTAAACGTATTCATAGGAAGGATCGCCTGTGCCAAAAATGGGCAAAATCAAGCCAATATTTCTTCTTGCCCCCACATACCTTTTATTTGATTTTTACAATTCCAGTGGACTTTGTGCCGAATATATTTGTCAAATTTTGAATTACCTTAATAAATTTGCATGGAAATATGTTCATACTTTAGTCAACGTGTTGGCCCCCATATACATATGTAATAACACGATTTCTGCCTTTACTTTTTACTTTACGCCTAACATATTGTGTACTTCCTAAGATATCTTTAAAATAAAGGTTGTCAAAAAAGTCTTGCGATATTTTTATTGAATCAATTCGTGTGGCACCCATACATCGAGCTTCTTAGTGACTCCAAGGTTTCTCAAATGGTTTATAACGGTTTAATGACTACTATGCCGGTCTCTTTCGACCAATTCAGCGATTTTATCGCAATTTTCGACGACAGGCCTTCCGGAGCGTGGCGCCTCTTCGACCACCTCTACACTAGAACGAAAACGTTGAAACCATGGTTGTGTTGAAACCATTTATTGGCGGCTTGAGATGCATTTTTGCCTTTATCGTAGTAGTACTGTAAAATATGCCGTATTTTCTCTTTATTTTGCTCCATGTTTGCGACGCTATAACTTACGAACGACTTAAAAGAAACGACAATCAATCAAACACATGTTAGCGCGTGAAATGAGCTTTCCAAAAAGGTATAACATGACCCGATGCGACGAATAAAACTAGAACTACGCACTTTCAGCGCCAACTAACAAAAATACCGCAAGACTTTTTTGACAACCTAATATTATAAGAATACATATATTATACATTAAATTTTTTAGGCGTATGTAGAATCCAACTATATCTAAAAATCAGTAAGAAAAAACCAACGTAAATTAATAGTAGTCTAGTATCAAAGGAATGCATTTAGAAAACCTGCTTTTCAGATGATATAAGAATTTGTATAAACATAAGGTAGAATTAAAATAATTTAACAAATATTTCAAAATTGTAATATTATATATTAAAATATATATTATTATATATAAAGAGAAATGCAGTTTAAAAAAAAAAATATTGTTTTAAATAAAATATATTATTTGTTAATATATAAGAATTTGTACAAATATAAAGTAGAAGTAAATATTTTAAGAATACATGAAATGTACGTAAGATACGTTTTGCTATTTGTAAAAACATATCTTTAGTATTTAAAAATATAACATTTAATTATTAAAATATATAATACTTATTACTTCTAAGTCAAACCTGTATAATATTATTCAAAAAAAGAAATAAAATGTGCATTAACTTCGAAAAACGATTGTTTTTGTTTTTTTTTTGCATAGTCCTTAATACAGTTAAAATAAATGAAAATACAATTCAATACTCAAAGTACACAATGGTATTCTAAGTAGAACCAGAAAACAGCGTTAGTCTTTAAATCGTGTTTTGATCATTATTTTATTTATTTCACTGAAATGAATGACTAAGGTGCGGCGTCATTGACGAAAGCTCTTCACTGTTATTGAAAAGTGATTTGTGTGTATATGAACATAAAAGCTTTACTTCAACTTATAACAAAGCCCTTCAAACGTTTGAGTTTCAGTAATGCAAAGGCAGCATTATTTACGGTACCTTTAGTGACCGCTCAAGCAGCAATGTCATGTAAGGCAATACTATTGAACTTTGAATAATGCACGAAGCGAGAGAAGTTTATTTCAAACTATTTGCTATGAAGCGTACGAATTTTCATGGATATAAAGTTTATTCGCTTTTAGTACCATCTCAAGGCTTAACTTTTACTCACCAATTTGGGGTCAAAATATAATATATACAAACCCTAACATATAATAGTGACTATGTAAGCGCTTTATTCCCCATTCTTGCTTCGTGATCAGCCTTTGAATGGCAGAGAGAGGTTAATAAAATTCCCTTCGGGCAGCAACTAGTTTACTCGCAAAATTAAAGATCTAAATATAAGGGAATTGTGGGGCGGTATTTCAAACTCCTTACGTACAGCTGCAACCGAAATCATTGGTTTTCGAAAAATGCAAAAGAACAGCTTGTACGACGAGGAGTGCCGTGTCGCAGCGGAGAGAAAACAGACTGCCTACCTCGCAACGTTACGATCGACCACAACACGTGCGGGATGGGATAGATACCGAGAGTTGAAGAGGGAAGCGACACGCATATGCAGGAAGAAAAAGAAATAGGTCGAAATGAAGAGCTTGATAAGCTGGCCGACAGGAGTAATGCTCGAAAATTCTACGAAAAAATGCCTACCGCCTAATGCGTCCTTATCGTGCGACTTCTTCAATCTGCTGCTGGAGGAAATTGTTCGAGCTGCAGAACTTAACCCAGCATGTAAAATCTTTTATAAGGGTGTACAGCTGCTGGCGTATGCCGATGATATTGATATCATCGGCCTCAACACCCGCGCCGTTAGTTCTGCTTTTTCCAGACTGAACAAGGAAGCAAAACAAATAGGTCTGGCAGTGAACGAGGGCAAGAAGTAATATCTCCTGTCATCAAACAAACAGTCGTCGCACTCGCGACTTGGCACTCACGTCACTGTTGACAGTCATAACTTTGAAGTTGTAGATAATTTCGTCTATTTAGGAAACAGCATTAACACCACCAACAATGTCCGCCTGGAAATCCAACGCAGGATTACTCTTGCCAACAGGTGCTACTTCGGACTGAGTAGGCAATTGAAGAGTAAAGTCCTCTCTCGACAGACAAAAAAAAATAAGTCTCTCATAATTCCCGTCCTGCTATATGGTCCAGAGGCCTGGACGATGTCAACAACTGATGAGTCGACGTTGCGAGTTTTCGAGAGAAAAGTTGTTCGAAAGATTTGTGGTTCTTTGCGCGTTGGCCACAGCTCATATCGCATTTGATAGAACGATGAGCGGTATGAGATATATGACAACATTGACATAGTTTAGCGAATTAAAAGACAGCGGCTACGCTGACTAGGTCATGCTGTCCGAGTGGAAGAAAACACTTCAACTCTGAAAGTATTCGACACTGTACCCACAGGCGGAATCAGAAGATGAAGAAGACCTCCTCTCCGTTGCAAGAACCAGGTGGAGGAGGACCTGGCAACGCTTAGAGTATCCGAATGGCGCCACGTAGCGAAAAGAAAAACGACTGGCGCGCTTTTGTTAACTCGGCTATAATCGCGTAAGCGGTGTCTACGCCAATTAAGAAGAAGAGGAACTACGACTGTAAACAGAGGGTTTCAAAAGGTGAAACGGATTCCATACATACGAAGCTTATGCTATATATTTATGTAATAAGATTTGCTATCTAAAATACTATATTCAGACATTTTCCAGAAATCGTTTTTGCATGGAAATGATAATGAAATCGTGAGACGGTGTTCTGAATACCCCTTCGCGATTACGAATACACATTTTTTGATCGATCGATTTCGCAAATTGTTTGACGTTTTGATATCGGTTAAAAAGAAGTGCGCGAAATTATGGAAATTCAACTGAATTTGCTTTTAAAACTTAAAATTTAAGTATCTGAGCCAGTTATTTGGATTTCTTCACAAAACTTAATACTTTCCTTTTCTTATTTTAGGGGAAAACATAAAAAACCAGAGTAAAGAAAATATTTTTTTAAATTTTATGGTCAAAAATCCAGACTTGACGAAAAATTTTATTAAAGGGGATCGCGTTGCTGCGGAAACTTTGGGGGCAGACCTTGCTAAAATGCTAAATAGCGAAGGTCCACCGCAAAAAGATGTTAACGGCTGGAAAAAAATGAGAAAAATATCACGCGATAGTATATGTGAACTGCATTAACATTTTTTTAATAGGTATGGTCCGATTGGAAAGTCTGCATTCGGAAGAGAATTGCACACAACAAAAGCAGAGCTGCGGGAGGAGGGCAATTCCACAAATTTTCCCTGACCCCCAGTGAGGAAGAAGTAGCTCAAGTTTGTGATGTATATACTGCCGTGGAAGGCATCGAAAACAGCGCTGCATTTGGAGTTAACGTTACTTCTGTTGCTGTCGGAAACGATTCTTTGGATGTCATGCTTTTAAGTATTGATGAAAAATACCAGCGGCGGACCAAAGTCCACACCAAGAAAACGACGGCATGAAGACACTGTGCAAGATTGCCTCAAAAAGCACATGGCAACAGAAGCAGGTGCAGTTGAAAAAATTTCTGAAACCTTGCAGCTTATTTTGGCAAATATGGAAAAATTTACCAAATTAATGGCGCAACAAAATGAGCTCATTGCCGAACAAAACAAAGATCGTCGGAAGTATTATCTGGCCAAGCAGGAAAGCTTGATTGCTAAAAATGTAATTAAGCAGAAGATGCTAGAAATTGAAGAAATTCGAGTCCAATGGGATATTTATTTCAAACCAAATACCAAAAATATCGACTAATTAATTTTACTAAATAATAATATTATTAAATGATCTCATAGTCAAAAAGTTTAACTTAAATGTGATGTTTTTATTGAATAAAAAAGTATGAAAATTAAACTATACGCGTTAAGTTATTTGCGATTTTATCTCGAATAGATACAGCGGCAGTTTGTAGATGGCTGCTATAATCAGCAACTTCTTCGTCCAGAAAATCGTCCACTACATCTAAAGCAAAGGCATTCAGGTTATAATGGCGGCAAATGTTGTGCAAAGCACTGCATACATTTATAATTTTCACAACTTTCTCTGGGACATATGGCATAGTTGTTTGAAGACATTTAAAGCGGCTCTTGAGGACTCCGATTACTCTCTCAACGATATTTCTTGCCTTGGAGTGCTGTAAATTGAATTTATGCCGTGGTGACCCAGCGTTTGCATCACGATAAGGGGTAAGTAAATATGGTTCCAAGCCATATCCTGAATCTCCTAGTAGCCAAGATCTATGGTCTCCGCCCACATACCTGGATGAAAGATATTGTTCGGCATCACTTAAAGAAAATATAAAGGCGTCATGACTGGAGCCAGGGTGGCATGCATCCACAGTCGTTATACGCATTCTGTAATCGCAAATCTGTAAAAGAAAAGAATTAATATCACCAACAAATTTCATATTTGTAACTCACAATCATCGTATTAACGCTGAAGTAACCCTTTCTGTTAAAAAACAGATGCTCATTTTGGTGGGGCTTCGTAATTTTTATGTGTGTCCCGTCCACTCACCCGATTATTCCGGGAATACTAAAATTGTTGAAAAAATGTGCTTTCGACATTTTAATTTCTTCTTCGCTCATTTATAGTTTAATTCATTTTGGACACAGTGCTTTTTCTAAAGCCTTTAGCATCTCATGTAAGACTTTGCACACGGTACTTCTTGCAAGGGATATGTCGGTGTCTTTTCCTATCGAGCGCTGAAATCCTCCCTCTGCAAGGTACCTCAAAGTAGTAGAAAGATTTATTTCAACCGTAATAGATGTCGGATTTATGAATGGTTGGGCATCACGAACAATTTCAAGAAACGCGTCTTTACTTATCCTGTAATAGGCAACAAAAATTTATTGGGACAAAATTCATCTCTTGTGTTCCAAACTTTGTTTTATATATACTTACATGGAATCTGGGATATCCAAGGGATTGGAATGATCCCTTAAAATTCGCCGCCGAACTTTCTCATTTTTTTTCCATTCATTTTTTGTCAATAAATATGCAGCTATGCTAAATAAGCTCATTTTGAAAAATTCTTTGAAACAAATTTTATTTGTCAACACTTAATTAGCTGTTTCGTAGTTGATTTCGAATTTAAACCAATTCCCGCGAATTGTGGAACACTTTTACCAAATTCATGCGATTTGCAAATTCGGTGCCGAATTTAAATCGTGCGATTTCCAGAACATGCCTGATTATTTGTGGCCTTTTCTGTCATAGTATAATACTTTCTACGCTCAAAAAATGTACCAGATCAATGCCGTCATGCTTTAAGACCTTAAAAAATATCTAAATATCAAATTAGTTTCTGTTCTCAAAACTACTCAATTGCAGATATATGTATGTAAATCTTATGTATACTTACTAGTATGTACATATATAAAAATGAATTGCAAAATGTGTTGTTAAGAGCATAACTTAACACCGCCTGGACCAATTTGGCCAATTCTTTTTTCCAAATGTTCGTTGAGATTCAGGGATTGTTGTTTGCGGCAAGAAAATTTCGAATTATTCCGGGAAACCCCTAAAAACAGCTCTTTTCTTTTTCCCATACAGACGACTGAATGTTTGTTTGTTAGTAACGTTAAGAGAACGGCTGCATCAATCTTGATGAAATTTTCAGAGCTTTTTCTTTGCGGATCGGGGAAGGTTTAAGAGTAAAAGTATAGGGCATACTTTTTATGAGGAAAAATCGGAAAATTGGACAATTCAAAAAAGTAACTTTTTTCCACACAAATTTTTTTCAATTTTTGTTTGTTTTGTTTTTCAATATTTTATTTATTTATTTATTTTAATATGACCTGTAAATAAATTTGGCTGCTTAGGCCTTCGTCCCAGTTTGTATAGATACATTTTAACTTACTTATATAAACATTATAACTCTAAATTAATTTTAATGGTATAGGAGGTAGATGTTTTCTTATATTTTCGTAATCCAGTGTTGCTATAGCGGTATGCAAATCAACATTTTGCGATGTGTCATTGTATCAGTTTGTTAGGTGTTGCATGGTCAGGGTATCATTACAGTTCATGCAAAGTGGTGGTGATTCTTTTGAAAGTAGATATCCGTGCGTTAGTTTTGTATGGCCGAGTTTAAACATTGTCAAAACAAGTGGCAGGTGTTGGTCTTAAAATTCGATTTGCTCCCATGTTGTTGAGATAACTGAGATAGTTTTATAAAGAGCATTAATTTTGTTTTCATATTTTGAGACACGCTGTTTTTTAATGAAGTTTGCGAGGCACCTTTTAATATCTTTTTCCGTGTAGTTGTTTATTAAAGAAGTAGGACGAGTGTGTGCGTCTATTGCTAATTGATCGGCATTTTCATTAGCCGTAAAGTTTAGATGTGCTGGCGTATATAACATTTTCATATTTTTGCCTCGTATGAGAGTCTCTTTGACCCTACGTGTGAGAATATCGCTAATATTTGCCGATTTTAAAGCGTTTATTGACGAGAAACTATCGGTGCATATTATTATATTACATCCTTTGGGTTTTAATTTTGCAGCTTCTTCTATTGCTGTAATTTCCGAGGTGAATATTCAATATTTTAAATTATTTGAATCGTTCAATTTCGGTCGCTTGCTTTTTTATTCCGGCTATACAAAAGAAAAATTATTGAAAATTATATTTTATTCCGGCTATACAAAAGAAAAATTATTGAAAATTATTCAGTGAAAACTTTATGTGTGTTTCACACAAAGTGATCAATTACAGATTGAAATTTGCTACGAAGCCACGAAGAGATCGCCATCTGCAAGCGATCGTCACGATGTCACGGCATGACTTTGCAAACAACACTTACGATGTTTGATGGACTTTATCTTGAAACAACGGTGGTGCTGTTAGATGCTAGATGTATGGCAGAGAGGGTTTGCCGCACGCACACATTGTTTTTTGGATGGTGGATGGTGGTTACATCAGATCAAATTGCATTATGGTCTAATTCACATTCAAAACTCATATCAATGTTGAGTATTGCAGTTTGGTGTAATCGCTAAAATACGTTTGTAATTACATCGCCAAACGAAGCAACATGGCGGTTATTGTCTTGAACGATACGTTCGATACGTGAACTGCATTAAAGCGTATGGTAGGATATTTATATTTCCAATTCATGAAAGTTTTCCGACTGTTGTGCGTCTCGCAGTTAATTTGGAGAATATCCAAAGAGTCAACCCAGAGAATACAGTACAGCCAGTGGAAACATCGCCAGCAACAAAATTAACATTTACGAGTTTTTTCTTAACTTTTGTCAGTGATCCGTTTGCGAGAACATTGCTCTATTCGGAAATACCTTGATATTATATATGGAATGCATTGTCGAAGAAATAATTACGAAGAAATAAAGGCCAACCAGTAGATGGACATCCAGGTGTGGTATCAACTAATACATTAGGACGAATTTACACAATTCACCCGAAAAACGCTTCTACCTTCGGTTACTATTGATTAATGTACGCGATTCAACTTCATTTAAGTCATTGCATAGTGTGAATGGTACGGTGTGTGCAAGTTTGGAGAAGGAAGCCAGCAATTACAATTACTGGATCATGTTAATCACTGGAATGTAAATGAAGTTTGCATTCGACATATCAGCTTTCAAATCCGCGTCACTTATGGGATACAAAACAAAAATTACATTGTCGAAGACATTTTACATCATCTTCGTTAAAAATTAAAAATGGGTAAATTCCGGTTGATACTTCCGGAGGTTTGATATCAATTCCATCTGTCGTTTATCAATTCACGAAATATGAACTCATCATGAAAGTTTCGGACATTGACCAAACTATCGTAACTGCGATTCCTTGAGTGCAGGCGCAATTTTAATAGCCAAAAATACCGATGTTAATAACTTAAACTGGAAGATTCAAAGTCGAACTCCGGGAGGTATGCGCTCTTACGAAACAACCGATCGTCTTGACAATGAATACGAATTTGTCATTGTCATTGTTCGAACTAGTTATCGAAAATTCAAGGCTACGATATATGTATTATTATAGATTTATTCATTTAGCTGTAATGAAAAGGACCTATCCAAATCATGGACTTGAATGGGAAGATCCAAAACTCTAAATTTGGTTTCACAAAACAAAATCAAAAAGTAATCAAAACTAATTAATTTTAGATACTATATAACTATTTTATTCGTTTTTTAATAGGCAATTACAAATGTTCTGCTAAATTACATCAAAAATACATATTTCTAACTTCAAAAATTTTAATGTAATTCGTACGTATTATGTATGTATGTATATAAAAAAAAGGTTCAAACAATTAACGAAAATAATGCGAATTAAATTTACACTCAAAACTCTTTACTCAAATGAAATGAAATTGAATTAAATCGAAAACATATAGTTTGGAGTAGTTGGTTTTTGCACTAACAATTGTGATTATGATGATGTATGAATGCGTGTTATGCAAGGCGAGCTATTTAGTTTCTTCTGAAGTAAATTTTGTGACTACTTGTACCCACATAGGGTGTTGTCCGGAAAGTAATAGGACTGATTTTCTTCCACCGCGACTGTACTTTGGAGCATGCGAGCACCGACTGGATTCGGTAGAGGGCGTTCTTAGCTAACGATCGGCTGGTCAGTTGTCTCCGTGTCAGTACAAACACGTTGCGCGAAGCGAATGATGCAAGACGAAAATGCAGCGTTCGATAAAACATAAGTACGCGATTATGGCGAGTGGAGGTGTGCCAAGAATATTTGAACATGTGTGAAAGTGACCCCCAATTTTTGAATTACAAGTCTTGGATCTTTGAGTATGATCCCGAGACGCAACATGTACCTTGGCTCTCAAGGCTATTCCGGAGAAGCCTTCCGTGACGCCTCAATGAGTGGAAATCGCGTTGGCAGCGCTGCATCGACGCAGAAGGAACCTATTTTGAAAGTTTTTAAAGTTACACAACGATTGGTTCAAAAAATTTTTTTCCTATTACAAACCCTGTTCACTCGAAAGAAAATTAAAGCATAAATTTCACAGACGTTATTTCAATGCAGATTTATTAAAACAAATAGGTAGTTATTGAAAGAAAATAATTTGTTTCACTTCTAAATAGGGACTTTTAAACAAAGATGGTCAAATGAAAGTATAAAGTTTAAAAAGATAAAAACCGTTTGGGTTAAAAGTAAATTTAATAATTATCACTTACCTTTGATCTTACTGCATGAAGATGTTTTGGCACATTCGATCCAAATTTTTAAATATTTTCATTGAAATTATACCCTTAGCGGATCAGTTCAGACTTACGATTAAGCTTTCTTAAAAAAGTGAGTAGCTAAGCGAGATGTGTATTTGAGGTCTTTATTTTGTTGGAAGATAAACGACCCAAAATGAACTTTTTCTGAACTTTTCGGAAGAATGGCAATGGAGGCATCCAAACCAAAACGTTCGAACAACTCCATCGATAAAATTTCACGGTTTTCTTTGTATAAGTCGCTCAGCCTGTATGGAAATTTTGATCTTTGGACCTTCGCCGTATTGTATTCTTTTTCTTTAAATTTTCGAAAATCTTTCTGGTCCTTCCTATCGAAACGGAGTATTTTTTAGATATTTTTTAAACGTTTCACCCCTCTTTCCATTTTCTACAATTAAATTCCAAATTTCTTCAGTTTTCCGTATTTTTACTAAGGACATATCAAACGAAACTCCACCACAACAGAAATTCACTTAATAAATACAAATTTAATAAATCTGTAAATTCAGTTTTACTTTTGAAGATTTGATGCCTGGTCTATGTATTACTAACAAGAAAACTTTTAATTTTAGTTGTATCGAAGCTTTAATACTCTTCCCAAATACGAAAAGTTTCTTAAAGAACTTGACCCGTCACTTTATATGACAGCTATATGATGTGGTGATCTATTCTAAACAAGTTCTTCGAAATTTTCACTGCTGTCTTGGACAATAATACATGTCAGCTGTCATGAATATACATATCTCGTCAAATACAAAAGTTTTCCATACAAGCACTTGATTCTCATCAGCTATATGTATATGGTAACTTTAGAAACCGAATGAGTTAGAAACGTCATCAATATACAAGTGAGTGCTGGCTGCGATTGCTTCTTGCATATCTCATTATTGCGAGGTATAATTTGAGCTGGTTGGTTGTAATTATTTCATCTAAAATGTTTTGTTTTAAGTAAGATCTGAAAGTCTTAATTTTAGGCTAACATCAAATTTTCTTGGAGCTGAAGTCAGATTAAAGTACTTACTAATTACACAAAAACCGAAATTAAACTTTACCCGCCAAGAAAAAAATTAATAAATATGTTTGGTTTGGTTACTTACTATAGATTTGAACAATAAAGCATTAGTTGTGTAAATACGATAACTTACGGCCACTTTTTACTTACGCTGACATAGGATGATTATTCTCGGTATAAATAACATAATTTGGAGCGTCCTGAAGTATTAAAAACGATAATAACTAAAACCTAATACTCAACTGAATTTACAAGCGTAACTTCATAAATTATTTGGAACTACCCCTCGACATTTCTTTGTGGCTCTTCCAAATATCTAATGACTGCTTTCAACGCAAAGGATAAACCTTTTTTTTGGTTTCTTACAAACATCAATGTATCTGGCTCCAGCTTATTCTCCTGCTGGATGTAAGCGACAACCAACCAAATAATTTCCTAAAGCACAGAAATCCTTTCATCCTCTCAGCAAGTTAGATTGTGCAGCTATTTTAAAAAAATTTTTAAGTGCAGAAACTGCTTGACATTCAACATTCAAAACTTGTTTATCACTTTTGTGTGTAAAATCACATGCGAGTATATGTATTCAAGAGTAAGAGCTGTGTGTGCTTGCAACACTGTTTCACGCCTCACCCTGTTTCACCACAATGATTTTTATTATGAAAATACAGTAATAAGGCCCCCAAACCCTTCAAACCTCTTTGTATCATACATTCTACTATTAATTCTCTATCTACTTGTAAAAACTTTGTATAACCAAGTATTGGAAACACGCGAATTTTTTTTTGTAGATTTAGGAGTCAAATGATAATAACTTTCTGATGGAACACGAATAAAAAACCTAAATGTCGTGTGTCTTAGTCATAATTCCGCTAACTTGAACTGCCGAAAGGATGTAGTCATGTGTAGAAGTTCACGCAAGTGAGGAAAGTTCTCTGATCGCCAATCACTTGGGAGTGGCCAGAAACGATTCTTTTACATATGGCGCAAGCATCTCACGACTTCCGGTCTTTGACCAAGTATCCTCTGGGTAGCCTAAGAACATCCGTTTGAAGGCGAGCTAAAGTGAGATGGCGAAATATCCCCTACTTAGGGTTGTGCGCTGGGTTTGAGACCCGCCACGTAAAACAACACCCCCAATGAAAACCAAACGACAGCCTCGGATTAGAGACCTCCTTTTGACGACAAGCGAAATAAGGACTACGAATTTAGGGCATGCACCTGGAATGTCCGGTCCCTTAATTGGGAAGGTGCCGCTGCCCAGCTGAAAGTCCTCATGAAAATAAAGGCTGACATCACCGCCGTCCAAGAAATGCGATGGACGGGACAAGGACAGAGACGAGTAGGCCTCTGTGACATTTACTACAGTGGCCATATAAAGGAGCGCAAGTTTGGTGTTGGATTCGTGGTGGGAGAGAGACTCCGTCGCCGAGTACTATCACTAACTCTGTAGAATGAACGTCTAGCCACAATCCGCATCAAAGCGAGGTTCTTCAACATATCGCTGATCTGCGCCCACGCCCCGACGGAAGAGAAGGACGATGTGACCAAAGATGCCTTTTATAAGTGCTTGGAGCGTCCTTATGAGAGATGCCCCCGCCACGATGTCAAAATCGTGCTTGGCGACTACAACACCAGGGTGGGCAAAGAAGGTATATTTGGCACTACGGTCGGTAAATTCAGCCTCCACGAGGAAACATCCCCAAATGGGTTGAGGCTGATCGACTTCGCCGGGGCCCGCAATATGGTTATCTGTAGTACTAGATTCTAACATAAGAAGATACATCAAGCTACCTGGCTGTCTCCGGATCGAAAAACTACCAAATCGATCATGTTGTGATAGACGGAAGACACGTCTCTAGTGTTTTAGATGTGCGCGCGCTCCGATGTCCTAACATCGACTCGGACCACTATCTTGTTGCAGCCAAGATTCGCACCCGCCTCTGTGCAGCAAAAAACGCACGTCAACAAACACAAGGAAGCTTCGATGTCGATAAGCTGCAATCACAACAGACATCCGAACGATTCTCTACTCGGCCTGCACTCCTGATCTCTGAGAGCACTCGTCAACAATTCGGTATAAGGGAATTGTGGGACGGTATTTCAAACTCCTTACGTACAACCGTAACCGAAATTGGTTTTCGGAAAATTAAAAACAGCTGGTACGACGAGTATTTCCGTGTCGCAGCGGAGAGAAAACAGGCTGCCTACCTCGCATCGTTGTGATCTACCACGACACGTGCGGGATGAGATAAATACCGAGAGTTGAAGAGGGAAGCGAGACGTATTTGCAAAAAGAAAAAGAAAGAGGCCGAAATGTGTGAGTGTGAAGAGCTTGATAAGCTGGCCGACAGGGGTAAAGCTCGAAAATTCTACGAAAAAATGCGGCGGCTTACAGAAGGTTTCAAGACCGGAGCATACTCCTGTAGAACCCCCAAAGGTGATCTTGTCACCGATGCCCAGAACATACTTAAATTATGGAGGGAACACTTCTCCAGCCAGCTGAATGGCAGTGAACGTACAACGCCAGTAGAAGGCGAACCCGATTCCCCAATCGGTGACGATGGAGCAGATCGCGTAAGCGGTGCCAACGCCATTTAAGAAGAAGAAGACAGTCAAACTTAAATGAATGAACTTAATATCTACATTGTGCATTGAGCCACATCTGGACTGGCATATATTTGAATCTTTGACATGTATTTCATATGATATAGCTCTAATCGAAAACACTATTTCCAAGAAATTCTCTTTATTCTTATTATAGATATGAAGAAAAACCTTATGAAAATATTCATATTCTTCAACGTTAGCATTCACATATATCCTATATAATTTACATTTACTTTTACATATCTTCAATAGATCTATTTATAAATTCACTCACTTTAGCATAATCATATTTGGCTGCACGAATATTTGCGATAATCTAACCATACTTGTATAATGTCACAACGTTCTGTTCATACTCGACACAAAATTGGTCACCTACATTCAATTTTAATTCATGATATCCTATTAACGGCGTAATATGTATATACAGAAAATGCGGTATTGGCACTAATGCACATACATATGTATATTTGATATAATTTTATAAATATTATTATCTTTTTGCTAAGCTCTTATTTAACCGATCATAAATATAACTAAATGAAAATTTACGCAATATCCCATAGTACAAATATGGAGATTTAGTATTCACATTTTAGGTCTACACATGTACAACGGCGTAAAACCATTGAGGACACATTTTAGTATTTATATACATACTTGTATATTTACTTATAATTCGCTACCATGCACAGATTCACGAAGTTGTTCTTATTGCTTCATTATAACACGGTAACTTGCAGTACTAATTATAGGTCTATACTTAATATTATATCTAAAGTTGAAGTTCACGAGATATTTTATGTTTAATGGTTTCACGAATATTTAATAGGTAAAATAAAGAAAATGCAATACATGCTATATCAATCGGTTTAACATATTTGTACAACATAAATAAATACAAACTTCACAATTTTTCGAAAACGTATATACATACATTAACATAAACATATATTTATATACATACATATGTATACCAATCTTTAGTGATGTAAATAAGCAAAAAAGCAATAAATTCAAAACATTAAATAAATAAACCATGTATGGAAATTCTAATTACATAATGAAATACTGCGTGCTATCGATTTTAAATAAATAAGTTTATCTAAATCTAAACGACGTTTAACAACTTTTTTAATTTTCTTTACACGCTCGACATTCTTTTTGTTTTTTCGCACACCGATCCCTGAGTGTATTTTCTATGGTTGATTTAACTTCAATCATTTCTTTTTTTAAATGTTTTATGATTTCATATACACCACAGTTTTTTCTCCCTACAATTACTTTAACCCGGTTCTGCCCAGAACTTTTTTTCTTTCAGATTTTGCTGAAATTAAGTAGACTTATGTATTTTGACCCCCTGAGCATGAAATTGATGTCCGTTTTACGATTCACTGTATAACTTTTCCGGAAAATGCGAAAAACCAGCGTTGCCATATGGTAACCGTGGGTCGCCTGGGGTACAGGTTTTTGGCTCTTCCTTTTTGAAATAAAATCTTTGAAAAATGTTGTTTTATGCATTTTTATTGAAATTTTAAGTAAGAAAAAATAAATTTTATGACAATACAGTTATGGTTTGGTATGGTAGTCTGCAAAACACTTGACGCAAAGTCCAACGTTACATTTTCCACATGCTGTTCGCCCGTTAACTCTACAATTTTCAGCCGCACAACGTCTACGATTTGATGGCACTACAAAGTGCCCAGTTTGATCGTACCGGAGAGTGTGTTCTACGCGACTTAGTTGCTGGGCATATCTGTGAGAAGTCATGGGACTAAGCGATTTGGCTTTGGTACCATAATGTCTGCAATAGTATACGGCCAGTTGTCGTCGAAATTCAAGTTACGTCATTTTTGGTTGCTCTTTTTGATGAAGCTGCCAAGCATTTTGAATAGAAGCATCTATCAGCCAGGTAAATATGCTAGACCACCACTTTTTTCCCCTGTATGCGATGCGGTACTGGGCCAAGTTTTGTTCGAAACGACCTACTCCACACATATACTTGTTATATTCAGTGATCGCACAAGGACGGGGAACGTTTATTCGGGATTTACTCTACTTTGAATAACGTTGTGCCATTCACTTAGGATTTTCACCAAAAGTGGTATACAATAAGCAGACAACATTACTATCTTTCCATTTCACCAAACGAATACCAGTACTTTTCATAACAATTGATTCCGAGTAACCTCTATCCATTGATTTAAATTTTTTTTTTGTGCATCAGAGGACAGCTTGCAGGAATGCGGTTTTCACAGATTGTTCCCGTGGCATTATATCCACATCTTTTCAGAAAAGCTAACAAAGGATAACTAGTGAAAAGGTTGTCGAAATAAAACGAAAACGGCAACACTTTCAATGAATCAGGAAAATCGTCAACCATACTTACCAAAGGAGCAACACTTTTTCCAAACTTCGCTTCATAATCTTCGTTTGCACGAGGATTCTTTCCTTGGTAAATTTCGAAGTTCACCATATAGCCCGGAAGAGTGCAAAGGGACCAAACTTTATACCCAAAACGTAATGTTTTGCCCTTGATAAACTGCTTACATCCGTGTCTGCCAAAGTAGGAAATAATACTTTCGTCAAAGGATAGATTTTGTTCGGCACGAAAATAATCAATCATTTTTACTTTTAAATGATCAGTCAATGGTCGCAATTTCCACATTTTATCGGGATTGGCGTCGCCGTTTTTTTAAGAAGCATTAGAGTTGTCTTCGAAGTGAAGATTTTGCAAAATTTCCTGAAATCTATTTCGACGCATTGTGGTACTCACTAAGCTGTTGCGAATATCTTCATCTTGACTCCATAAACTTCTGAAATTGGCCTGGTAAATGTATCCCGTTATGACCAATATGCCAATAAATGCTCGAAGTTCGCCGACTGTTATGCTTGGGTAAGGTCTATTCTGTCCGATCGCATACATTTAACTTTGTTCGCAAATGTGTCCCAATAATTTATCATCGAAAAACTTTTTAAATTGCTGATGCGGTAGTAAATAACGACAATCCTCGTAATTTGCATCTGGGAAAATGGGAATAAGAGATGACGCATCATCTTTTATCCATTGAAATGTTGTTTGTTTATTACTTTGTGGCAGTGAAACATTTGAAGATTTTGGTGTCACACTACGTAACCGCTTTCTGTCTGGTGATGTACAATTGGATGCTGAAGGTTGACCATTAAAATCCATACTTTTATATTCTTTTTCCACAATAAGGATGGGCAAATCTTCGATATTTGGAGCTGAAGAATCCAAGATAATTATTATTATGTAAATATGAAGCAATATTGTTTTCAAACATGCCTCCAATTTCATCTTCATCAAAATTTTTTAAACGTCGTCCACTAGCCATTACAACTTCACATCCGCTTTTAAGCTGAGCGGAACAAACATTATCTGGTATTCACCCAGATTCGTCTTCCGCATCATCTCCACCAGATATATTGCCATCCACAGGAGGTTAAATATAAATAAAATCAATCAAATAAAATCAAGCATTTGTTGCAACGATAAACCTCTAAGCAAAATAAAACCTATAAAAAACAAGAACATATTCAGACATTTGTTTAATAAAAGCATAAAAATTCTTCGTACGCGATCCAAAATGCAAAGAAAATCACAAAAAATTAAATGAAAAACGAATAAAAAACCTGTCCCCTAGGCGACCCACGGTTACCATATGGTAACGCCTAAGGTAAAATGTAAAAAAATAGTAAAAACCAACTATTTTTTGACCAAACTGAATTCACATTTTATGGTTTATTTATTTAGCTATCGATTGGTATTATTAATTTTAAAGTCTGTCGAAATATAAGCATTATATAAAAGCACTTACCGACATGCCATATCGAAAAACGAGATTTTTTCACCTTTGCTTTCGCCAACTTATTTTCAGATACGATAATTACTCGAATGGAACTCCCAATAATTCAAATTTCCCAATTCTGGAAAGCTGCAAATTTTTCGCATAAGAAAACGGTTTGTAGTTTGTAGTTTTGTAGTGTAGCTTTCAAGTTATTTATGAAAATGTAACATGACATTTTGCGTTACCATATGGTACGCGTGGGTTATTTCGGGTTAAGCCTACGGTGCCAAGCCTCGATTGAATTTTGAGAGCGTGGAAAATTATCCTTAAAAGAATCCGAAACGCACCAAAAATTTGGATTATATATCATAGTACCCGCCTTCATACTTTCACTACTGTACTGGTTTTTAAACCAAGCCCACAATTTTTTAAAATCTCTGTCTGTCGAGCTACTCTTCAGTTCACTGAAATAATCTGACACACATTCTGGGGGAACAAATGATAAACTTTTCAGCATACGAACAGCCAAGCCGAAACTTTCATCATTGCCATATTTTTGAGAAAGCCTTTCTTTCTGAACTCGTCTCCAAATGATCTGGCTAAAGTAAAATAGACATTATATCGGGCATCAGGAAAATACTCTTTTGCCGCAGACGAGACGGTTCGCTCAAAATCAGTAATAATATATTGCGGATTAAGATTAATATTCTGTGCTAAAGCCAAATTAAATAGTTGATGAAAAAATTCAGTGTACGCCTGCTTGGATTTTTTGCTCATCAAGCAAAAACCTAGAGGCACAAATTGACCATCAATTAGCCCTTGTATGGTGAACAGTTGGCGAAAAACTTTCGGTACAACAAAAAACGTCCCATCCATCACCCAGCAGGGTAACCTCTCCAATTCCTTTAGGGAACTCGTTGTGCCCATAATAATGTTCTTTTCACCGTAAAATCCCAATCACTCAACACAAATAATTCTCCCTCCAGGTATTTCAAATGCTCTGGTATATTAATTTCCTGTACATTTCCTGGTTCGTTGGTATATGTACCCTTTCGAAGTCGGCTTATTTTCATTTTTTGGGCTCGTTTCGATGGTAAGTACACGCAGCGGTCTGGTTGGCAATCTACAACTGCTTCCGTAATAATTTGGGAAGGCGCCAGTGAAGATGATGTACTCAAATCCTTTACTTTGTTATTCGCCTGTGCCACAGATACTTGATGGGCCTTTGGATCATGATTATGAGCAGTAGGAGCGCGTTGTATTACATGATCGCCACTATTTTCTTTTGTCACAACGACTCTTTTACACATTAGGGATTTTCTTTGCGCACACGACCAGCGGAACTCTTTCTTCTTTCATTTTGAATGAAATGGTAATCAAAACCATCCAAAAATATTTTATTACTTCCTTTGTTTGACACAGTAACGACGACTTCAATTTTCTTTAAATTTTTTATTTAAATGAAATGTGAAATAAATAATAGCTAATGATGTTCAATAAGTAGGCGATGTAACGCGATAAAAAAAATTATGTTGTGATGTGATTGTAAAGAAATATGCGCAGTTGTTTTAGTGCGACAGTTATTATTTTACACGCTGTAAAATCCGGGTCTGGGCCGCTTTTTTAAATACTATTTTTTTAGCTTTTTAGTCGCTAAATTGATGAAATAATTATTTTTTTCCTCTAAATCCGTCATGCGTTCTCGTCTATGTCTATATATTGTCATATTTGGGACCTATATGTATATAGTAACTACGAATTAAAACTCAACTAAAGAGCGGTTTTACTATTTTTTATATGATCTCTAATAATATTTAATAAATATAAAAAATAGGGATTTCGTGTTAGGGGATTTTAATTTTGGGGATTTTGATTTTGGGGATTATGTGTTTGGAAATTTTTTTTAGCTGGGGATTTTGTGTTTGGGATTTTTGTTTTGGGGATTTTGTGGCACTCCCCAAAAAAAATGTAAGTTGGAAGAAGGGAATAAATCATGGATTTATTTCTTTCTTTAACTAACAACCTTTTGTCATACAATTAAAAGTCATTTTAATTTGACATTTTTATTCACTTAAACCGTTAGTAATAACCGAATTGATTGGCTGGTTAGCCGGCTGCTAGAATCATCGCGATTTTGTTTTGTTTACCAGTTATTTAATTGACACTTGGCCTTGAATACAAACGTTTGTGGTGCACGTTGTTGTGATTATTGAAAAGAAAAAGGAACAATGTCAACTGAGAACCAATCATCTCATGATGAGATTAACATTCCCAAAAAGAAGAAAAAAGGGGTACGTAATTTTCACATTTGTAAAAAGAAAATACAAAAACCACAGCGTCTATTGGGTCAATCGTACACAAGTGCAAGCATAGGGAGGTTAGTAGAGGCAAAATAGATAGACAAGCAATAATGGATACAGTTTATAATGAACGTCCCAAAAATGAGCAAGGCACGTATCTTATGAGCCTTATTGAACGCTCAAATATAGCCCGCCTCCGCCAATCGGACAATGAGAATAAAAAACCGTGAGAGTAGATTTCATTACTTTGCCAAAAAAAATACTGAAAAGATAGAAGTATGTCGTGAAGCATTCTCCATATTATACGCTGTGAAAAATAAACGTGTCTCGTCTCGTCTTATTACCGAAGGTAAATCCCCAGAAGATCAGCGTGGTAAACATCGTAATCGAGGAAATAGCTTACCAAATGTTGCAATCGATCAACACATACGACCATTTCCCCTAAAACTATCGCATTACATCTACAGAGAGCTTTATTATTTAGAGGCTAGCCTTAATGTCAAAATAATGTTTGAACTTTTTTCCAAGGACTACCCCCAATATAAAGATGTTGTGAAATATGATTACTATAGGACATATTTTAAACAAAAACTAAACTATTAAACTATAGATTCGGGCGGCCACAAGTCGACGTTTGCTCAGTCTGTGAAGAGCTAGAATCCAAAATAAAAAGTACTTCACTTAATGATAATGCAAAGAGAGTAGCTGTGGCTGAGAAAATGGTACATGTGAAACGAGCGAAACAGTTTTATAATAAACAAAAAGAAATATTGACTTTATGCAATGAGAGAGACAATGTAGGCGCTATAGCATTTGATTATATGCAGAATCTACCTTTGCCAAAGATTCCTGTTCAAGAAATGTTTTACTTAAGAAAACTATGGCTGTACGTGTTTTGCGTTCACGATTTAAAAACAAACGAGGCACATTTCTACAAATACACAAAACGGATCCTAAAATCAAAGATCTACACGTTTTTAGCGATGCTTGCGGAGGGCAAAATAGGAACAACACACTCAAAAGGTTTTTTTTGACCATCGTATCAATCAATCGTTTTTATAAAATATATCATTACTTTCCGGTGCGAGGACATTCTTTTTTGTAATGTGATCGTAATTTTGGAACAACCAAGAGACTTATTAGAAGAAAAGGTAGAATATACGTCCCAGCTCAGTACAACAGCTTGATTTCAGAAGCTAAAAGTAAAGGATTTTTGGTTGAAGCCATTAATAAAGAGAACATATTGAATTTTAAAACAAGTATGGAAGGGCTAAGTTCGGGTGTCACCGAAAACTTTATACTCTCGCATGATAAAATGATAGTCGAGATTTCATTATCCGTCATTTATATATTTTTTTATTTTGCTGTAAAATTAATTAGATTAATAGTTCCTGAGATATGGTTTTTGGTCCATAAGTGGGCGACGCCACGCCCATTTTCAATTTAAAAAAAAATCCTGGGTGCAGCTTCCTCCTGCCATTTCTTCTGTAAAATTTAGTGTTTCTGATGTTTTTTGTTAGTGGGTTAACGCACTTTTAGTGATTTTCAACATAACCTTTGTATGGGAGGTGGGCGTGGTTATTATCCGATTTCTTCCATTTTTGAACTGTATAGTGAAATGCCTAAAGGAAACTTATGCTATAGTAGTTTCCGAGATAGGTACAAAAAACTTAGTAGGGGACGGGGCCACGCCCACTTTTCCAAAAAAATTAAGTCCAAATATGCCCCTCCCTAATGCGATCCTTTCACTTTAATATCTTTATTTATGGCTTAGTTATGACACTTTATATGTTTTCGGTTTTGGCCATTTTGTGGACGTGGCAGTGGTCCGATTTTGCCCATCTTCGAACTTAACCTTCTTATGGACGGGCGGATAGACAGACATCCGGATTTCAACTCTACTCGTCACCCTGATCACTTTGGTATATATAACCCTATATCTGACTCTTTTAGTTTTAGGACTTACAAACAACCGTTATGTGAACAAAACTATAATACTCTCTTTAGCAACTTTGTTGTGAGAATATAACAACATGGCATCCTTTCTACAAGAAAACCTGCAAGTCAATAGATAAAAGTACATCTTTTAAAATATCAAAATATAAACATTTTGAGTGCAATAGTGGTAAGAAAGGTTACTTAACCTGTTCCAAATTCATTAGGGATTTGTAAAGACATCTTTTTTGCTCCGAAAATCAAGAACTACTCCTAAAATACCTGACGAAAAAGCATACCGGTCAAATCTACCCATAAACGAAAAACAGATGAATGATGTGCGAAAAATCATACCATATATTCCTGAAGAGTATAAGACGCTATATGATTTGATTTTGACTTGGCCCACGACCACATTGGATGGTGCTGATATAGATGAGGATTAATACAATATCTTTTCTATGTTATTAATATAATAAATGCAAATATTCTTTAATATTTGTGTCTTTATTTTCATAAATTGGAAAAAGAGAATAATTCCAAGAATTTCAAACTACCCTAACTTTTGATTTTCTTTATACAAAATATTTTTTTTTATATTATTATATTATCATCAAAAATGTTTACTACATTTCATTTTAAGATATCATGGGTATTTGATCCATACGTTGAGAGTTAATCAGTTTTTTTTTAATTATCTCAGTTAGAACTTTTGGTAATTATTCCCTTCTTCCAATGGTGGTTCAATTGGTGTCATAGCAAAATAAAAAACAAGACAATATTAACACACCACCAACAAATTTTGGGAGGCCTTAAAAGCAAATCCTGAAACAGAAAGGACTTTACGGCGTTTTATCATGACTGATGCAGCTAAAAGCGCAGCGGAGGCTTGGAAAGTGTTATTGGATTCTTTAGGCATTAGCATATGCAACAATACCATTCGAAATTCGTTAATAAGTTTTAATGTGCCTGCAAGACCAATGATTAAAAACCGTACATGTCAGCGAAGAACAAGGCGGCTAGAATGTAATTTGCAAAAGAACACAAGAACTGGATAAGCGAACAGTTCAGACTAGTAGTAGACTAGTAGTTTGGTCTAACGAAACGAAAATTAATCGTATTAATATAGATAGACGCATTTGAACGCGGTATGACAAGCGATGCGATCCCACGGATGGGAATATGCTGCGTACACTTAAATTCGGAGGTGATTCACTTATGGTGTGGAGTTTTTTCTGTGGCGGAAAGGTAGGAAAACTGCATCAAATTAACGGAATAATGGGGGTACGAACTATATTAGCATTGTAGAGGATTCACTTATTTGGGTGTGAACCTGGTGATTTGTTACACATGCAAGACAATGACCCTAAACATAACGCCCGTATTACAAAACTTTTGTTGAAAAATAACGGAATTCGGGTGGTGAAGTGGCCAGCTCAGTTACCCGATATTAATTCTATTGAAAATTTATGACCGATTGTTAAAAAACAGATAATTGTTCAAGGAAAAACACCAAAAACATGGATGAATTCTGGACTCAAGTTGAACCAGTTTGGAACAGCTTTTCTGCGGAAATTTTAGATAACCTAATTAAATCTATACCTGAGATACAAGAGATTATTAAATGAAGTGCTTGTTTATGTTAAAAAGTTTTTAATTAAATATACTTTACTTAACTTTACTTATAAGAACGATGGTTAAATGAACTAAAATACTCAAATTTGATCAAAATGGGTTCAGTAATTTTGTTTTCCGTTTGTCAAATAATTTTATGCTATTAATGTTTTGCCCATAATGAATTACACTACTGTTCTGGTTGCATATATCCACTGTCGACGCTAATTTTCGATGTTCCGAAGCAGCATTTCGGCTATAGTGTGCTCCTTATGCTGATTGATGGTAACGGCATTTACTGCCTCATTTCGAAAAAAATAAGATTGTTTAATGCCGCCATACAACAATTCGCACGAAGCGGTAAATTTTGGAGATGCAAATGAGTTTAATGAACCACACGATATTTGACTCACATTAATAGCGACAGTAGTGTCTGTTGACGAAGCCTTTAACCCAAAAATGGGCCCCATTTCACAGAAGTACTCTCTAAATAAATACATAGATTTATGCGATGTGTGTCAAATGGCGCTATCTTGTTGAAACCAAATGCCGCCGAGATCACGAGCTTTAATTTGAGACATCGGTTAGCATCATTCAGTCGGTTATTATGGTGCGACAACAGTTGCTATTAACGGTTATGTTCTCGCCGAAAAAATTTATGAAAAGCGTTCCAAAGTAAACTAGTGAAGGTTCTTAACAAACTATCTATATGCAACAACTACATCTATATGCAACCAGAATCATGTCAAAAATTTTCACCAAACTCTCTTTAGCTCGAATACAGTCCCATAGTGAAGGTCCTTTGAGGAATCAACAATTAAGCTTTCGCACAAACAGTTCGTTTTGTGCCCACATTGTCACACTTCGTCTTATACTGGAACAGACAAACAAGCTCACTACGTTGACTTTAAACATAAATTCTTACACAACAAATAGCTTATTAGAATCAATTCATCGAAAAACTGGCGAAATGCAGCGCCATGTTAAAATATTACTCTCCTGGCAGTAAAAAATCAGACTTAAAAAGGAATCTGAATATGATTGACTAATTTAAACTTATGGACCTAAAGAAAGAAACACCAACATTCCGCTCAACCAAATCAACATATTTGTATTATGACCTCAATCCAGAACGTACTTGTCAAACGTTTGCTGGTGTTGTGTCTCTACTATAATTGCTTTATCTTTGTGAATTCAGCGCAACTCAACGCCTGCTCTTAATAAACAATAAGATCGCGGTTTGCAAGAAAAGCAATGAAGGACGGATTCAATTGGTAATCATTGGTTGTTTGTATAGGTGTCTGTGAACAGCTGTAAATATATGCAGTTCTGTTAGCTTTAGTCAATACAATAATTATTATAGCAGATAAATAGTAGTGCACTTTAGAAATCTGCTGGAGCAATTTTGCTTTTAGAGATATTTTTCAATTGAAATTTTTTTGGAAGCCATAAATTTAGATGGCATCTGAAAATTTTGTAAATTTAGATCAATTAGTTTTCAGGATTGTTATCAAAATCGAACTTTTACTTGAAATATAATACTATTAATTCAAGTAGAAGTTGATTGTTTCTCCATTTGAAGAGATATTTTCAAGAAATTTGGTATTATACATAAGTCCCAAGTCATTTTCAAAAGAAATGTCGGGCATTATTAATAAAGAAGTTTCAGAAAGAAATTTTAACGTTAGTAAGAGTCATTTTCAGACACATGTGTTAACTTTGATTTTATAGCTTTAGTACACATGTACTAAAACACAAAGGGTTGTAGGCAAACATCTCATAAACTGGCAGCTTTTATATTTATTCATCTTGCAGAGTGGCACTGCGTGAGATAACATTTAACATCTGCTTTACGTGCTTTTGAAGTTACAACTCAATCACATATATATATCCATTTCATAATATATAAATATGATAATATACAAATATGTATATGCATGCATGTGTTTCGTGGTCATGTTTACTGTCTGCTTTGTGTAAGGTCTTCGACGCCTTTATCTGGTCTAACCGTTTAACGCTGTATCATTAACAATATTGCCTCAGCTTTGTTATCTACTTGATTATATACAACATATCCATTGTTGCAATTGTTTTTGGACCATTTATATTGTTATTGTGTCAAGTTTAACTTAACGGTATGTTAAACGTGATTCAATTTGCAAAAAAAGTTATCGAATGAGATTGATTACTTCTGCTTATTCTTTACCTTTTTTACCAACACATCATTACAAATGATATTATATCATAATGTATATTAGGGCGGGTCGATTCCGGACTTTTTTCGAATCGGGATTTATAATAGTGCGGAAAAGTTGCCTTAGTACTTCCTGATTCCAATGCAACTTTTTGTTTTGAGATCGGATTGCATCTTCAACCCCAACTACGGCCTTGAAATTTCGGAAATTCGCCTAAAATGGTGAAATTGTCTACCTAGCGCCTGAAATACGCATCTCATGGCAAAATGTATAAAACAAAAGTTATTTGTCACGTCATTTGCTACCGAAATGGTGTATGTGATCATGCCGTAGTACGAACCGTTCCCGAAATACGAGCGAAAATGCCGCGCGCCGCAGCGCAATGTGAAAATCGGCTTGCGGCCACACTTCTTGACGTTTATTTCGCCGAGTGCTATCACTCACATTCATTCACCTACGCCAAAGGACACGTTCGGATAGGTCTCCACACAAATATTTTTTCATCGAGTTTCTTCACTCTTGTCGGAGATTTCGCCGAGTGCTATCACTCACATTCATTCACCTACGCCAAAGGACACTTTCGGATAGGTCTCCACATAAATATTTTTTCATCGAGTTCCTTCACTCTTGTCGTTGATTTCGCCGAGTGCTATCACTTATACTCTCTCAACAGAACACGGACTCAAAATGTCTGTATCTAAATTTAAATTTAGACAGAAATGTCCTGTGTTTGGCATATATCAGTACAATCTCTCTGAGTCCCAGTTACCTACTTACCAGGATGTTCTTTTGTGTTATCAGTTAGAAAGATTTCGTATAGGGCGACTCCGAGGCGACAACTATGAACCTAGGAGTAAAGAAGTTACAGAAATAGTTGCAAAAAAGGTTGAAAATACTTTCACAAAGTCATCTATTCCGATAGTTTCACACACCAGAGTTGTACAAATGCTCACCACATAACATAAGAAATTTCTGACTCTTAAACAAATATTTTTAAAGAACCCAATAGGGTTGAGCTCAAAAAGAGACGACTTTGTCTCTTTTGCCGGAAAATTATTTGACATCGCTGCTTGTAAATGCATTTATTTTTCTTCTAGCACTATTCCACAGGAAAAGCGAGTTCCTATCAATGAACAACCATTCTCTTGGACCAGAGAACCAGAAGAATTGGTCGCATTGGAAGTGTTGATATACCTGAAACAAAAAAGATTACAAAGAAAAATGAACGTAAAGAAAAGCTTTCAAAACGTCATTCAACATCAACACTTACCAGAAAAGTATCAGCTAGAACACGTGACCATTCAGATCAGCCAGACTCTCATACAGACGAAAACAATGTAGGTGCGTCGCACATTAATTCTTCCAAAAACGATGCTAATGATGAATTTTCTCTTCCATCCTCTAAAACCAAACAAAACACACTAGTATTAGAACGCACTGCTTTAGCTGCCCAAAGATTTGGAGTAAGTGATAGAGCAGTGGCCTTGATTGTTTCATCTGCTTTTCTGGATGCCAAAAAAGCAGGTTTGATAACAGAGGATCAGGCTAGCTTTGTCACTGACAAATGCAAGATTAGTCGGGCAAAAAAAATGTTGGAGTTAAGCTCCAAAACACCGAAAGTATTGATTCTGTATAAGGACTGTATTTTGACGGCCGCAAAGACAATACACTTACACAAGTCAGCGAAGGTGAAAAGTACTACCGCGACACTGTCAAAGAGGAACATATTTCTATTATAGCGGAACCTGATTGTCATTACTTTGCCACGTCACCTCTCCTTCCGGGTCAGCTGAGGATAGACGCAAGCTATATGGCAACACTTACAAGACAATTCAGGTTGGTCGAATTGTCTTTGGCAACAGAACACAGGTTGGAGAGGTGAATCATTGGGAAACTAGAAGAAAGAATAGGTAGGCCATTACAGTGGGTTGTCTGTCTTCTACATTTCAACGAACTTCCATTTCGTGCTCTTTTCGAACACATAGATGGTGTCTGAAAGAGTCCAAGCACATTCTCTGGCGACATAGGTAAACTGCTCCCTGAATTGTGAGAAGATGAAAGAAATGTTGACTAACACAATTTGAAAGTTTTCCATCCATGCCAATTACCTTCTGAGGTTATTAATCCGACCCAACTTAGCACAGACCAAGCTTATCTCTATAAAATATCAGAAGCTGTTATTTCCGGTCAATGTTCCTCAGTGCTCATCTGTGCAATTAGAATTCTGAGATTATACATTTCTACTGACAAACCAACAAAGGAAATAAAGATTTTGGTCATGTACATACTTACAGTTTACTCACCTTTGTGGATCTCAATAAGATTCAACAGTTAAATAAAAGATGGCTCGCGCCATCTCTATGCTGCAATTCAAAGGTCGAGATACTTACCTGCTAAATAGCGCAAGGTTGTCGATTCATCCATTCAACAAAATACTTTCTTTGCTCTTCCAGAAAACATTCTCCTTAGTGTGATGACTGACGAACGGATAGAAGTCAGAAAGTTGGCCCTTGACCGTCTTCTGGCAGCTGACACTATAAATGGAAGGGTTAGATGTAATAAAGTGCCAAAGCTGAATTTCAAAACTAATAATTATTACGATATGATTAACTGGAAGACTATTACCTTGACTGTTCCTCCAGTTCTTTGTTCAGTTTCTAACGAAGAACTCATAAAAGGGCTGTCGGGAGACACTGCAGAGGTATGGAAATTTAGGGAATTCCCCTCTCACACCGTGACAGTCGAGAGAACCGTCAAACTGGTAACATAGGCATCTTCTAAAGTTATTAGCCCCCAATCTCGTGTTCGTTTTATACGCTCTACACTGAAATCTAGGCAATAAGTGCCAAAGTTTAGTACAAAATCTGATTTTATTAATAAATTTGACACAGATTCCAACTAAAACAAGCCTGACATATGGTTGGTTGGTTGGGTTGGGCTTGGGAGGAACCCGAAGAGCAGCCACTTTCACGCGGTGGGTCCTGGGTGGCCAATACAGGTTAGCTGAGAGCTGCAACAACTTTCACCTTGCGCTTTGGCCCGCCGCCTTTTCGCTCGTACCTCGGGAACGGTTCGTACTACGGCATGATCACTTACACCATTTCGGTAGCAAATGACGTGACAAATAACTTTTGTTTTATACATTTTGCCATGAGATGCGTATTTCAGGCGCTCGGTAGACAATTTCACGATTTTAGCCGAATTTCCGAAATTTCAAGGCCGGAGTTGGGGTTGAAGATGCAATCCGATCTCAAAACAAAAAGTTGCATTGGAATCGAAAAAGGTCCGGAATCGACCCACCCTAATGCATATTTGCATTAGGATAGATAAAAAAAAACGAATATATTTTTATCTTGATACTATAAAAAATAGACACCTCTGAGGCAATCACTTCAAGTATGAGCGCGTAATCGCAACGAAAATAGTCTCTGCCTTATACTTTTCTATTTTTTTCTTATTATCAGATTAAAAGCCATATATCGCTTCCAATTACTAGAAAAATTATCTCGTTTCGTAGATTTTATATGAAATTGAATGCTAAATACGGTTCCAACAAATTTCGTTTACTTATTCCTTTCAAATATAACTGCTGGAATTCGATTATTTCAAATCTTCTAAATTGCAAAACTTATAGTTTTGTAGAAAATTTTATGTGTGACAAAACCCCTAGATACGAGTATGATTTAAGCGTTGCTCATACGCCCTGTACTATTTATAGCTGCTCTTCAAGAATTCCTTGAATTCAGTGGTAGTAACATCTTGTAAATGAATGTTAGAACGTCAACGAGAAGAAGAGTGGTGACACATATACCACGATAAAATCTAATATTTTTCCGTTTCTTTTAATTTTATTGGTAATAAAATGAAATATGTTTTAACATTAATTTAATAATCACACACACAAACAAACATTGTTAGTGAATATACTACTTAATAATCTTGACAAACGCGTTCTCTTTTTATTTATTGTACGGCCAGAGACGATACGTTAAGCGTAAGTATCTCCCTAACAGTTCAGAAGCTGGAAAGTGTATGAAATGATGCCAAAAATGAACGTAATCACATGAACGCATTAAAAATAGTCAAAAAAATAGCCGTGAAAAAAGACAAATTGCAAATCTAAAAGTGCAGGAGCGCTGGCGCTCCAACAATGGCAATTTCGGCAATCGGCACTTTAATTTGAATATCAAATTTAAAAAGTGAGTGCGAAAGAATCAGTCGCGTTTCAAGGCAAAATCGACATGAGTAAGAGTGAGAAAATAGCAGTACTACAACATGCGTATACGACAAAGCGAAATTGCTAAAGCGCAGAAGTAACGCCAACTAAATCGACGTATCAACGTGAAACGAAACTACCGGGTGTCTCGTCAACGAAGTGTACAATGAAGAGAGGAAGCAACGTTCAACGATAACAAACGAACGACATGAAAATCTACGAGTACTTATACTAACGCAGCAACGAGAAACATAAACAACGAATTTCAACGGAGATTCACATAAACGAATGCAAACGCAACAACGAAAAATAAGAACAACCAATGTCGACGAATACAAATGTAATAACTAAAAGCAGAAATCAACGAATTGTGAATTGAAAAATCAAAACAAAACGAGAAATAGTAACTGAAAACGAAAATTAAAGCAAAACAAAACAAAAAGCAACGAGAAGTAAATAAGAAGTTGTGAATACTATATAAACGTGTAAAAAATAATAATAAAACAATTCACGATGCTTAAAATAAACGAACTAAAAATCGATCAATTAAAAGTGATACGAGTACTGCGCGAAGAAGGCTTATCTACGTCTGGTTCTAGAGCAGAGCTAGAATTATGATTAATACAAAAAATCGGTGGTGATGAAATTGAAGTTCTCACAGTTATAGATTCGGGGCTGCAAGAGCAAATCTATGGCTTACATGGTATGATGGAATTGACGCGAATGTAGGGCAACCGATACCGGAGTTTGATCCAACCAATACGCAGTCGCTCACAGTTCAGCACTTTATTGATCGTAGAAGCAGCGTTAATAGAGCTTACCAACTGGACGAAAAATGTGTTCTAGTAGCGGGCAATTGAAAGGAGTCGCTCGTATGTGGTTAGACACATTACCCACTGTGCACACCAGCTTGGATGATTTCGCTGCGGAATTGAGAAATGAATTTTGCATGTCTTATGATGAAGCTCAAATTCATCGTATTATGAATGAATCGGGACGCAGAACAGGTGAACGTATATAGTTTTGGTGTCATAAAGAGCTCAAATTCTTCTTGGCTCTTTGTATGTCAACTCTACAGTTAAAAATAAAAACACTGAGCTTCTTGCTTAGGTCTAATCTTCGACTGAATTATTTCTTTATTTCAATTTGTTGCTTATATTCTTAATTTTGAAGTGCGTCAGCAGGCACTTATTACAGTGTGTTTATAGTTTACTTACATATCACACACACATCTGCATGCATGCCAGAAGAATTTGTTTTATCAGCAGAAAATGTGTAAGTAAACTTGATTCGTTTCAAGATAGAGTACGTGTATGAAGTCTATCTTGAAATGAATATTGCTTATTTATTATTTTTTTCTAAGGAATTTTAAAGTGAAAGCCCTAGGCAAGCGATTTCAACTAACTGAATCTGCAATAATCCAATATACGCGACAGGGTTTGCATCATTCCGAGTTACAAAGTGCCATTGCAGCGCAAAGGTTTGAAAGTACGAAGCAAATGCGCGAAATAATTGTGAGAGTGGTTAAAAAATCGTGTTAAAGTTACGCGTTTAAACAAAATGTTGGAACTAATGCGAAGGACGTACCGCGCAAGCAGCGAATAGTGAAAGCAAAAAAATTGTGTGTTACAATTGTGGTGAGATAGGCCACATATCAAGTAAATGTACGAAGGAGCAGAAGCGTTCAAGATGTGCTGATTGTTGTAAAGTGCATAAACGAAACGAACCAATCAATTGTGGTTGTAAGCAAGTAGCACATAACGTTCGAAAAGCTTATCTGACACGAGATGAAAAATGTTTTGTTAAGAAAGTTAATGTAAACGGCAGAATTTTTGAAGCATTAATCGATACTGGTAGCGAGTGCAGTTTAGTTCGAAAGTCAACGGTCGATATGTTGAGAATTGAACCTGAAGAGTGTTGTGCACATTTAAACGGAATAAGTGGTGGCAGATACATAATGCGGGAGAGGTGTATACTCGACATTGTAATTGGTGAAGCAAAGGTCAACGTGCTAGTCCATATTGTTGCAGATAATATGTTGGAAACCGATTTTCTACTGGGTCAAGACGGCGTAGCGTGTAAAGGCTTGGTGTTTACGGTGGAGAATGGTCAATCAAAGCTGGAACCTAAACGTCATTATGCTGTTACGTTACCTGATGACGAGTGTTTTCCAAAAATAATAAATAATGTAAGTAGTAAAGATCAAAGGCGTAAACTGCTACTACAGGAAAACTGCAATGATGTATTCACGAGCGGATTAAATGGCATTGGTAAATCATACTTAATTGAAAAGCAAATTGTTTTAAAATCAAAAATGATTCCAAAGCGAATGATAATTACACAAATGATTAAAGATCTCGAAGATAACGATATTATAAAAAAAATTCTCATCAGAATTTTCAAGCCCGATTGTATTTGTTATGAAAAAATATAGAAGCGATAGACTTTGCAGATTATCGTCGTTTAAATTTGTTAATTGAAAAAGGGAATTTTCCGGTTCCAAATATCGAGGAACAACTGCACCAAGCTAAGCAATATACATTTTTTACGATTCTACATCTAAATAGTGGATATTATCAAATCCCAATCGCACCTGAAAGTCGCAAGTACACGGCATTTATAACTCCTGATGGCTTGTATGAATTCAAACGCATGCCATTTGGGTTGAAGAATGCGCCGATTGTTTTTCAACGCTTAATGACAACAATTAAGGAACAAGTTCACGAAGACGACCTTATGATTTACATGGACGACATCTTAATAGGTAGTCAAACGTTCGAGCAAATGCTAGAAAAATTGAACAGAGTTTTGACAGTTTTACGTAATGCGGGCTTGACGATAAATATAAAAAAATGTGATTTTATGAAAACGGCGATTACATTTCTTGGTCACGAGCTAACGTCAGAAGGTATTTCGCCTGGTAAAATCAAAACTCAAGCCGTATCCAAGTTTCAGACACCGGCTAATATAGCAGATATACGCAGATTTTTAGGGTTAGGCGGGTACTTTAGAAAAATTGTCCCCGGATATGCTATAATTTCAGAGCCGCTACGCAAACTGCTACGAAAAAATCAAAAATTTGAATGGACGAAGATGCAGGAATGCGCATTTGAGCAATTAAAATCTAAATTAGTATACCGACCAGTATTGGTAGCAAATCGTGTTGATGCAGACCATGAGCTGCACACGGATGCAAGTGCAGTAGGTTTGGCAAGCGTATTAATACAGCGTGAAAAAGATGATTTTAAGCCAATAGCATATTACAGTAGAGCAACTAGCGTTGACGAACAAAAGTTTCATAGTTATGAACTCGAAACTCTAGCCGTTGTAGAGTCTCTAGAACGATTCCGATATTATATTTATGGTAAAAAGGTTAAGGTTTAAACATACTGTAGCGCACTTAAAATGACTTTGCAACAGAAAGAACTCATACCACGGTTCGCCAGATGGTGGTTACGAGTACAAGATTATGACATTGAAATTGAACATCGGCGGGCAACAGCATAGAGCACGTCGATGCACTAAGCCAAGTTCCATATGAAGAAGCACGAACAATCGAAGTAGTAGACTTACGTATTGATAAAGCAGTAATAGATAAAGATGGCTGGCTTTTTAGCTTGCAGTTACACGAGCGCATTAGTCAAATTGTAAACAATATTAAAACAAACAACAACGTTGAAGATAAAGAGTATGTACTACAGCATGGAAGGCTTCTACGAAAAGTTGACGAAAAACTTCTTTGGGGTGTACCACGAACACTACGTCATAGAGTTGTCCAAGATTGTCATATGCAAACATTACACATGGGTGTCGAAAAGACGTTAGAACGATATGTGGTTTCCACGAATGCGAAATTTTGTCAAAAAATTAATTTTATGTTGTATGGATTGTGCTTACAATAAACGAAAAGGTGGTAAAGCCGAAATATAGTACCACTTCAGTGACATCGAACCAGTTCCATTCAGAAATATAAATATGGATCATTTGGGTCCATTTCCGAAAAGCTCAAAAAGAAAAGAACATCTTTTGGTTATCGTCGACTCATTCAAAAAATTTGCAAAGCTATATCCCGTTAAGAATACATCAACTCGCTATGTCATCGAAGCATTAAACGAAGCAAGTAGTTATGTTGGAATGCCATTACGTATTGTGACAGATATAGGATCTGCTTTCACGTCTCGCGAATTTGAAAAGTAGTGTTTCGAAAATGATATAAAACATATTCTCACTTCGGTGCGAACACCAAGAGCGAATGGTCACGCAGAATGGTTATTACCGATAAATTCTGTAGATAAGAAATGCGACGAGAGAATTCGTTATGTACAGTGGTGCATAAATACGATGAAGAACAGTACCACGGGTTGTACACCTCATGAGTTCTTGTATGGGTACAAGTCACGTGATATTTTACGCAACAGAGTTATTCTAAGCTTGCAAGCAAATGACGAAGCATTAAATGACGAACAGCTAACAGATCTCCATGAAACAGCAGCTAAAATAATTAATGAAAAACGAGCAACTGCGAAATCAGGTTTCGACGCTGCACACGCAACTCCGCATACTTTCCAAGAAGGTGACTTAGTTCTAGCCGAAAATGAACCATCAAGCACAGGTATGTCAAGAAAACACGACGCACTAGAAAGTATTATTTTTCTTTTTACTCCATCGAAAAGTTTAAACGCTGTTGTCAGTTACCAGAAGACGACGACAACGAAAAAGAAATAGTCAATTACGAGTTAAGCGAGGTAGCTCAAGTTTATCAGGAAAGGCCGACTGTAAATGAATGTTAGAACGTCAACGAGAAGAAGAGTGGTGAAACGTATACCACGATAAAATCTAATATTTTTCCGTTCATTTTAATTCTATTGTTAATAAAATGAAATATGTATTAACATTAATTTAATAATCAACACACAAACAAACATTGTTAGTGAATATACTACTTAATAATCTTGACAAACGCGTTCTCTTTTTATTTAATGTACGGCCAGAGACGCTACGTTAAGCGTAAGTATCTCCCTAACAATCTTTACTCGCATCGTTTAGGCTAAATATTTCATTGTAAGTTAATCTTATGCAATTTTATGGTATATATTAAATCATTTTCGATATCTCAATAATATTAGGTTTCTATAGATTCCTACTGGTTATTTGATTCCAGTTCTCCATTACAAACACTTTTTTCAAAGCACTTTTTGACGCTGAATTTCTAGGGTTGTATTCACGTTCCGAAACATTATTCATCCCTGTTATACTATTGACCGACCCTTTATAAATGCGGTGAATCAAATACGCATACTTAACATAATATAAAATCTCACAAAAAGATGCTGACCTATAAAATTTACAGCTATGTATATGCATGACATTATAATGATAAAAAATGAAATAAATCTGTGAAAGTGATAGCAGCATAACTTGAAAATTATCCGGATTTTCATCGGTGTATCATATTCAGCGATGAGGCTCATTTCGCGTTTTTGGCCAACCAGTAAGTCACACGTATTCCATTAGTCACTTTGCATCGCGAAAAGATACGGAATATACCTTTACTCTAACGCTTTCAATCTGCATTTTGTATTATATATATTTGTGTACATTTGTAGCGTTTTGTGCTCTCTAAGTAAGTGTTAGGAGTATTTGCATTTGTGAGCGATTTCAGTTGGGGAAAATTCTAGCGAAAACAACAGTAGTAAAAATAAAATGCTAATATTTGTGAGACAGTGATAAAAATAACAATCAATACAATAGGATCTAATATATTTAATAATAACAACAACTAGCGACCTATCACAATTAATATCAAAATTAGTGTGGCTCAAAAAGTCGGTGCACAAATCGTCAGGAAGAATACGCGACCAGATTTCGAATACTATTTCTATACTCTTGCAACATGTTGCCACCAAGTATAATGGTTTTGTTAACCTGACGTATGTAACACCTAAAACTAAGCGATATAGGTATAGAGTTTCACTATGTATATAGTATATAAACATTCAGGATGACGAGAAAGGTTGAAATCAGGGTGACTGTCTATCTGTCCGTCCGTTTGTTTGTGCAAGCTGTAACTTGTGTAAAAATGAAGATATCTAGATGGGCGTAGCCGGACTACCGCCCCACACTAAAAACGTAAAGTCGTACTCGTATAAAGTACCATAACTAAGCACAAAAACACGATATACTATAAGTAGAACTGTATTTGGCACAGGGAATCGCAGTATCAAGGGACACCTGTGGGAAATAACATATATTCCTGAAATATTGGAAACGTTGGAGAACTGCGAAGTAGACATTTATCCATAATTCATAGTTTTCTTCGCTTATTCTGCTCTTTTTCGATACTTCGCCGCATAAAAACGTGGCTGAAGACGAACATGTTTCAATATAAATAAGTTGATTGATCAGGTTGGCGTTTCTGCGCAATCGTCATGACTTGAAGTCACTGCAGAAGAAGATCTCGAAATATTCTGAAAACTTGATCCACATCGTTTTGTTTCATGAAATTTTTCTATTCAGTATACGAAGTGACTACAGCTTATACAATGAAATAAAGGATTTATAATGTTTTGTTTTCAATTTAGTAGGATTCGATATAAAAGTTCGATTTGAAACTCCTCCACCATTATATTAATTTGTATAAATACTACTATACTATATTTAATATAATAATCTTCATGTTTCAAGTAAATGTTTATTTCTCCACTACCCCACCCCCGAAAACCTATTTTTGGATACGCCCCTGCAAACTGTATGCGTTTCACAGTGAGTTCAGCTGGGAACATTTTTCTAAACGAGCAAATGTCAGCGAGAAAATCCTTCTTCTTAATTCGCGTTGGCACCGCTTACGCGATTATAGCCGAGTCAACAACAGCGCGCAAGTCGTTTCTTCTTTTCGCTACGTGGCGTCAATTGGATATCCCAAGCGAAGCCAAGTCCTTCTCCACTTGGTCCTTCCAACGGAGTGGAGGTCTTTCTTTTCCTCTGCTTCCCTCGGCGGGTACAGCGTCGAATACTTTCAGAGCTGAAGTGTTTTCGTCCATCCGGACAACATGACCTCGCCAGCGTAGTCGGCGTCTTTCAATTCACTGAACTATATCAATGTCATCGTATATCTCGTACAGCTCATCGTTCCATCGAATGCGATATTCGCCGTGGCCAACGCGCAAAGGACCATAAACCTTTCGCAGAACTTTTCTCTCTAAAACCCCTGAGGTCGACTCATCGATTGTGGTCATCGTCTAAGCCCCTGCACCGTATAGCAAGACGGGAATTATGAGTGACTTATAGAGTTAGGTTTTTGTTCGTCGAGAGAGGACTTTACTTTTCAATTGCCTACTCAGTTCGAAGTAGCACCTGTTGGCAAGAGTAATCCTGCGTTGGATTTCCAGGCTGACATTGTTGGTGGAGTTAATATTGGTTCTTAAAAAGACAAAATTATCTTCAACTTCAAAGTTATGAGTGTCCACAGTGACGTGAGAGCCAAGTCGTGAGTGCGAAAACTGTTTGTTTGATGACAGGAGATATCTCTTCTTATCCTCGTTCACTGCCAGACCCATTTGTTTTGCTTCCTTGTCCAGTCTGCAGAAAACAGAACTAACGGCGGGGGTGTTGAGGCCGATGATATCAATATCATCCGCATACGCCAGCAGTTGTATTCTCTTACAGAAGATGGTACTTTCTCTATTTAGTTCTGCACTATTTTCTCCAGAAGCAGGTTGAAAAAGTCGCACGATAGGGAATCGCCTTGTCTGAAACCTCGTTTGGTACGTCGCAACGTCAGCTTACACAGCCGTATTAGTTTTGCGGGGAAACCAAATTCAGACATCGCGACATAGAGGCAGCTCCTTTTCGTGGTGCCGAAAGCAGCTTTGCAATCGACGAAGAGGTGGTGTGTGTCGAATCTCTTTTCACGGGTCTTTTCCAAGACTTGGCGCATGGTGAATATCTGGTCGGTTGTTGATTTGCCAGGTCTAACGCCACGCTGATAAGGTCCAATCAGTTTGTTGACGGTGGGCTTTAATCTTTCACACAATACGCTCGATAGAACCTTATATGGGATGTTGAGGAGGCTAATCCCACGGTAGTTTGCGCAGATTGTGCGGTCTCCTTTTTTTATGGATTGGGCATAGCACAATTAAATTGCAATCGTTGGGCATACTTTCGTCCGACCATATTTTAAAAAGAAGCTGAGGCATGCTCCTTACCAGTTCTTCGCCGCCTTGTTTGAATAGCTCGGCCAGCAATCCGTCGGCCCCTGCCGTTTTGTTGTTCTTCAGGCGGGCAATTGCTATTCAAACCTCTTCATGGTCGGGCAATGGAACGTCTGCTCCATCGTCGTCGATTGGGGAATCGGGTTCGCCTTCTCCTGGCGTTGGGCGTTCACTGCCATTCAGCAGGCTGGAGAAGTGTTCCCTCCATAATATAAGTATGTTCTGAGCATCGGTGACTAGATCACCTGTGCGGGTTCTACAAGAGTATGCTCCGATCTTGAAAGATTCGGTAAGCCGCTGCATTTTTTCGTAGAATTTTCGAGCATTACCCTTGTCGGCCAGCTTATCAAGCTCTTCGTAATCACGCATTTCGGCCTCTTTCTTTTTCTTTCTACATATGCTTCTCGCTTCCCTCTTCAACTCTTGATATCTATCCCATCCCACATGTGTTGTGGACGATCGTAACTTTGCGAGGTAGGCGGCCTGTTTTTTGGATGTTTCCTCGTGGATGCTATATTTACCGACCGTTGTGCTAAAGATACCTTTTTTGCCCACCCTGGCGTAAAAGTCGCCAAGCAAGATTTTGACATCGTGGCGGGGGCATCTCTCATAAGTGCGCTCCAAGCACTCATAAAAGGCATCTTTGGTCACATCGTCCTTCTCTTCCGTCTGGCTAGACGTTCATTCCCCGGGGTGAATGATAATTCTCGCCGACGGAGTCTCTCTCCCACCACGAATCCCACACCAAACTTGCGGTCCTTTATATGGCCACTGTAGTAAATGTCACAAGGACCAACTTGTATTTCTCCTTGTCCCGTCCATCGCATTTCTTGGACGGCGGTGATGTCAGCCTTTATTTTCACGAGGACATCAACCAGCTGGGCAGCGGCACCGTTCCAATTAAGAAACCGAACATTCCAGGTGCATGCCCTCAATTCGTAGTCCTTATTTCGTTTACCATGGTCGTCATCAAATGGGGGGCCTCTCATCCGAGGCTGTTGTTTATTTTTCATTGGAGGGGTTTATTAAGTGGCGGGTCCCAAACCCAGCCCACAACCCTATGCAAGGGATGTTTCGCCTTCTTACTTTAGCTCGCCTTCAGACGGATGTTCTTAGGCAACCCTGAGGATATTTAGTCAAAGACCGGAAGTCGTGAGTTGCTTGAGTCATATAAAAAAGAATCGTTTCTGGCCACTCCCAAGTGAATGGCCTTAGAGAACTTTCCTCACTTTCGTGAACTTCCACACATGAATCCATCCTCCTTGCGATAACATTAGCAACATTAATAAAATACAAAAATGTGCTTAGCAGAAATAACTACTACTTCTGCTGCCAACAACAACAATAAGTGCTATTGAGCAGTGAAAATAGTAGCAACAAATACGAAAAAAGTTTGTTTCCCTCCGATGTTAATATTACCCGAGATATCGGAGTTTGACTCGGGTAACTATATATTTATTACAGATTTCTGATGGTTGTCAGCTCACTAAGAAACATTTCAAATTTTGAAATATACTTGTCTTACATATCTTTATATATAAAGGAGCATTATATAGTTCTATCGAGCGTATTATGTGAATCATTAGAGGACACAGTCAACAAACTGACTGGACATTATCAGTGTGGTTCTAGACCTGACAAGTCAACAGCCGACCAGATATTTACCACACGCCAAATTTTGGAAAAGATCCGTGAACGGAGACTTGACACACATCACCTCTTCGTCGATTTCAAAGCTGTCTTTGACAGTACGAAAAGGATCTGCATTTATGATGCTATGTCTGAATTTGGTATCCCCCTCCGGGAAGGACCTCTTCGAGCCGTTCGATACCAAACAAGGTTTCAGACAAGTCGACTCCCTATCGTACCGCTGGAGAAAATAGTTCGAGCTGCTGAACTCAATCGAGCAGGTCATAACTTCAAGTTGTTGATAATTTTGTCTATTTAGGAACCAGCGTCAACACCAACATCAATGTCAGCCTCGAAGTCCAACGCAGGATATATTTTGCCAACAGGTGCTACTTTGGATAAAGTAGGCAATTGAGAAGTAAAGTTTTCTCTCGACGACCCAAAACAAAACTCTATAAGTCACTCATTAATCCCGTCCTGCTATATTGTGCAGAGGCCTTCCGTCGACGTTGCGAGTTTTCGAGAGAAAAGTTATACGAAAGTGGCTACCCTGGCTAGGTCATGTCGTCAGAGTGAACGAAAACACTCCAGCTCTGAAAGTATTCGATGCAGTACCCGCAGGGGTAAACAGAGGAAGAGGATAATCTTCACTCCGTTGGAAGGACCATATGGAGAAGGACCTGACTTTGCTTGGAATCTGTAAATAGCAGCACGTAGCGAAAAGAAGAAACGACGGACGCACTGCTGGTAACTCGTGGGCAATACCCTTAGAATCATAAAAACGGTGCCTTCCATTCAGCACTCTGGCGTTTCGTTTCGGGATCATATTGGAAACACCACGTTTCGTCACCAGTCACAATATTGTAAAGGAAGTTTTTGTCCTTTTTGGCCTCTTTAATGATGTTCTTCGAATGTTGGATTCTGAGCAATTTCTGGTCGTAACGTTACCTTTCTTAAGCCCAAATGTTCAGTCAAAATGCAATAAATAGGTTTTTTGGGGATGTTCAATTCCATTTGCACGAATTTCAATGAAGATTTCTGCTGACGTTTGATGAATTCACACAGTTTCGATAGTATTTCCGGTGATCACGAATTTTGATTAGCCCAGATGTTGATCGTAATTTATGTCCTCACGACCACTTTGAAAACGTTGAAACCACTCGTGCTCTCTGCTACGGGATAGGCAATCATCGGCAAAAATTTGTTTCATATATTGAAAAGTTTCGGTAAAAGTTTTACCAATTTTAAATCAAAATTTATTGTTGGCTCTTTGCTCGAAGCTCATTTTCGCACCGATAACATAAACATACTGATATTTAAAAAGCAATAACTTCACTTCCAATCAATAAACAATCGATAAAGATAGCAGATTCTAACGGACCAGTTGACATATAGATGGCGCTACCAGGGGGCGCTAGATTCAAAAAGTCCTTTTTACCTTAGAGAGCACCTTGTGAAATGATAGGACAGCTTTAAAATTTATGAGTGCGCACTTTAGAAGGTTAGGGCTAACTAAAATTCATATGCATCAATTCTAGTATTTTTCAGTTGACCTGTTTTTCTCACATACTTTAATCACCCTTTTTCTATATTCTATTGGGTCCCGCCGTTTTATTCTGGGTATTACAAGCTTCGTAGTAAACTTTACATACCCTGTTCAGGGTATAAAAAGATAACTCCTTATATACCTTTCACTTACGCAAACGGAGCGAATTGGCAACACTCAGCTTATATACTCTTGCTATATCCTGTGGAAATTTATAATTCTCACTTATTTATCTGCTTCATATCAGGCATATCTTTCCGATCTATCTGCTTCTCAAAGCGCCGGCTGAAATTGCCCGTATTCAATTGCATTTTCCTTGCTTTTTTCTTTCCCTTTATAGGGTGAGTGATATTGACAGGCACTATTGTAACTGACATCTTTTGCTGGTGGGTTTATGGCGTTGAGTGTGGCGTGAAATAAAAGAGCAGTCACCCGCCACCCGAGAGTAAGTGCTGACACCTCAAGTGGCATAATCGTTTGTCATATTGCCATTGTGGGCGTGTGTCCCTGCTGTTGAATGCAAATCGTGTGCACAAACATTAAAGCTAAAGATATCGATGGCAAAAATGTTTTAAATGAATGCAAAATATATTTATGTTGCGTATGCGGATTTTTCATTCAACTGTTTGGGGTATACATGAAATCGAAAGCAACAAGCGTTTATTGTCTTCTTATAAAAATGTAAACCCAGTATTCTATAGTTTTAATTCAAAATGATTCTTAGAAATAAATAAATAAATTATTTTTAAGAGTAATTTTCAAAGTTTGAGGTGAATTGAATCGGAAAGGTAGTAAAATGTGAGTTGAGTATTTTAAGCCGACGGTGTCGTCTAATGTCTAGTAGTTAGAAAGCAAGTAAATTTTCATGGATCTTCCATCAACAGAATCGCAAACAACTGCTAATTCCTTAAGTTGGTATTAGTTCAGTGGGCAACTGTATTGTGCGAAGAACTCTTTTCCAAGAGTTCTAAGCAATTGATTTAAGGAACCAGTACAGTTGCGTAAACCGTAACCTTTGCTGGTTTCCCTTGATTTGCACATTGCCTGTCTAGATAATTAAAAACTATGAATGCCAATATTCCATTTGCCGAGTCACTACTGAATGGCGATCAATTTATTTGTGTACTTACAAATTTCCATGGCATCAGTTTATAAGTGTTCTATTCCGTGGAATTACCCAATTGTACAATGAAAAGTCGAAAAAAACACTATTAGAGCCTCACAAATTGACGCGTATCTCAAATACTTAGGAATATAGATGTTACTATAGTACTACCAACTTACGGGGAAAAAATTACCGAAGCGAAAACACGCGATGTTTAAATTAAAAATGCACATTTCGATTTGATCGTATTAGTGAGTTTAAGAGGCGAGTAAAATCCAATATGCACTATGTCTGTTATTTTCCTTGCCTGCTAGCTTGGGCACTTGTCAGAAATAGTGCTATAATACTCAGCTTAAACTGATATCATAGACTTTGAATGAGATTCCGTCTAATGAAAGGGCATTTGAAGTTCAAGCGACAAATGTCAACAGTCATTGAGTATGTTGGCTGCTTAACTGGTAGCAGCAAGATCTGACCGGAGATTTAAATGCGGTACCACTGGGAATAGTTAGCCCTTGGAGTTTGTAGTTCACCTTTTGGTGGCTTTAAACTTAAAGCAAGTAGAGTTTAAAATTCAGTTCTGTGTGGAGTCGCACTACGGCGGTTGCCGAACTCACAGTACAGCAGAGGATTTAGGTCGGCCTCGAACTCGACCAATGTGGAAAAGGTATCTCTTCCATTTGAATATTTAGCGCTGATCAACGCATTGTTTTTTTTTATTTTCTTTTAAGCATCGTGTGTTAAGGCCATCGGCAGGTACTTACGTAAAAACACAATGACTTTTGTACTATGAAGCCTTCTTATGCCAAACTGGTAATACCGAATGAGTTGTTTCCCCCTAACAGAAGAAATAGGCTAGGCGAAAAAATCCTTGGAATATATTCGAAATAATTACCATTAAAGTTTCCGGCACTGAAGTATATCAAAAAAGTTTTCGGTATTCTTTTTTCATTCATACCGATCAGTATTATGGAATAAGATTGTGAATTCCATAAGCTCGATGTAACATTATCTGTAACATTTGATTTTGTGCGGATCGTTGATCTATTTTGTCAACGCGAGCACCCATTCGAGTTGTTGTGGTCATTTTAAAAGAAATTAGATAGATAAATTAATGTGTTAAAATGGCCGCGTGTACTGATATATTGGCATATACCCATGTACTTCTATGTATAATAAGTAGCGTCTTCTGCGTAAACCTCATATATCCTTTACTAACATAAACCCCGAGGAAAAGAATATAACAAGAAGCATTGCTGTGGAATAATAACATAAAAGGATAAGTGGATGTGTTAAATAGTTGAGGGACTTGCTCAGGTAAGTTAAATTATGGATCTTAGGGGAAGCGTAAGGATTTGCGATGCTACATGCATAATTGTATCTATATTGGTTCTTGCGAGAAGGAAAACATGCGAGGAGCAGCGAAATAAACTAAAATATACGAAATAATTGTGTTGCATTTATGCATACCTTTGCTGCTGTATTTCGTAACCACTACTGGCTTGGTATTTAGAGCCACCGTAGGCGCTAATGTGGTTACTGTCGTTGTTTGCGGAATATCTGCAGAGGCAAGGAAAGTGAAAAAGAGTCGAGTACATGCTGCAGAGTTTACTTTTACAGTATTTAAGTGAGTGAAAGAATCTATTGAGTATTGCATATGTACATATGTATAACAAGTGTTTATGATGTTTTGTTTTTAAAGATTCTAAGAAATAATATTAAATCAATTGGTAACAGTTTTTAGGAAAATTATAAAGAAATCAAAAATATAAAAAATGTTTGTTTTAAGCAAGTAGAAAAACAATAAATCAATAAAATTTAACCAATTTGGAATAACATACAACTAGTGATTAGGGCAATGTGTAATTACTCTACTTCGATTAAACATATAGTAACGAATATACCATGAAACAATTTTTTGGAAAATAATTCATTAATATAATTGTATAATTAAGATCTAATAAGTAACGCTTTGTTCTATAACTTGAGCAATTTTGTAGGTAAGCTCATAATGCTGTCATCGCATCTTTTCGTATAGTTACGAGTATCGTGCATTACCCCTGACGGCCAACTTATCAAGATGATGCATTTTGGCCTCTTTCGTTTTTTGTCTGCAAATGCGTCTCGCTTCCCTCTTCAACTCTCGGTATCTATCTTACCCTCCTCTTGTTGTGGTTGTTCGCAACATTGCGAGGTAGGCCGTCCTCATAGTCCTCATCGTAACAGCTGATCTTTCGACCCTTATGAAAACCAATGTTTTTGGTTGCAGCTACGCGGTAGGAGCTTGTAATGCCGTCCCACAGTTCCCTTATAACGAGTGGTTGATGAGTGCTCTCAAAGAGCAAGTGTGCAAGTTGAGTAGAAAACCGTTTCATTGTCGGTGCGATAGTAAGTTTTTGACGTCGTACCTTCCCTGTGGTTGTTGACGTTTGTGCTTTGCCATACAGAGGCGAACGCGTATCTTCGGTACAACAAGATAGTGGTCCGATGTTAGATCCTCGGAAGGTACGCAGGTCGAGAAAAATGGAGGCGTGTCGTCGAGCTATAACAATATGATCGATTTGGTTACGAACTCCAGAGACCGATCTCCGATTCGGAGTCAGCCAGGTAGCTTGATGAATTTTCTTGTGGTAGAATCTTGTACAACATATAACCATACTTCAGGCACCCCGAAAGTTTGGAGAGGTTTCGCCATGGAGGCTCAATTTTCCAAACATTATACCAAAGACGCATTCTTTGCTGACCCTGACTATAAAATCATCAAGCACAATTTCCACATCGTAGCGGGGGCACTTGCCGTAAGCGCGTTCAAAAAAGGCATCTTTGTTCACATTGTCCTACTCTTCTGTCTGGACGTAGGCGCAAATTGATGTTATGTTAAACATATTTTTTCTGATGCGGATTATGGCTAGACACTCATCCTCCGTGGTGAATGCCAGGGTGACTCACATTTCCATGATGCGCGCCAAGGACGAATTGGGTATAGTCCTACAACGTTAACAAATTCCACAGAACCATAATTATACCCCATTTCACCACAAGACCGTAAATACTATTAATGATTTCAGTTGGCCAGGGTTGAAATTATAATAATATATATTTTTTTTGCTTGTGCCATCCAATCACACAGCTGTCTGAGAATTTTTAGTGCGAAATCTTATTTTCTGACTCCATATAATGTAACCTGATAAAAATAAAACCTACATTTTATATATTGGGAAAAGAATGAATTTAGTTTTATTACACTTTGCATAATATAAATATTGACTTCTTTTGTTCACATTTTCTGGATAACTTTTTTTCTTTTAGTAACACCAACGATGAATTTAAAAATTGATCCGCTGTGGCTTCTAAACTTTTGACTAAAATTATAATAATGTATATATACAACAACAGTTAAGAAGTTTTCTTTTTCCTCACGCATTAAGTGGTATGCTGTATTTAATCTCAATATCTACTATACGTAAGTATAATTTTAAATAGTCAATAGTTCTCAAATTAACCAAAAAACGCCCATGTAATTTTAATTAGTAGTCCTTCTTAGCTATATATTAGTGAATTAGGTAAAAATAATAAGTTATCCCTATATGGTTTCAAACGTTATGCATCAGTAAATATTTATGTTGCAATATGGCATAAAAATTAATTCAATTATTTGCAAATGGACACTTTTCGATTTAGTTTCCAACTGCCAACTTAACCCCTTGACGAATCAATTAGCGCAACGAAATTCGCTACCAAATAAACTAGTTTTGATGCTTACGAACTGTCGCAAAACGATTTTTTTTTTAATGTATAATATGGATAATTACACAACTGATCTGCAGTAGATAATGCACTCAACTGCAACCATGTTTTTGTTTTACATTATTAGATGAAAATAACAGGAAATTTTCAAATCTCTTTTCAACAAATGACTCGTGATAATCATGTTAGGCACAGAAATTGTACCACGAGTCAGACTCGTGGAAATACGTCAAAGGGTTAATAATTAACGCCTGCTTCAAAGCTGCCTAGCTACACAGCAACTTGACTATTGACCTAAGTGCATAAGGATCCTGGCCAACATACGACTATTTGGTACAAAAATTCAAAGTAGTACTAAAACGTCTATGCAATTGTTTTGTTGCTTATGCTTTGATTGGACTGTAGCTGTATAGTACATATGTATACAATCGTTCAACTCCATTACAATTAGTGCCATATTAATTATGCAATACTCTTCGGTTGTTGTCAGCTTAGGCACAGTCAAGTAAGAAGGTCTCAAGAAATTCACCAAAAATTACAACTTTGTAAGTACCTACATATGTATGTTTGAAACTGTAGTGGCTAAATATTCCCTGTAAATTCGACGTTTTGTAATTCTGCTAAATGTATGTTTTTTGCGAGCTAGTTGACCAAAGCAAAAGCTACATATATACAAACAATCATATGTAAGTAACTACATAAATAGTACAATTGTGTATACGAGGTGTGTTCAAAAAGTATGCGAATTTTGTGTTTTTTCAAAAATTATTTATTTATTCATGAATATCTTATTTATTTATTTATACAAAGCTTACATAATAATTTATTATTAAATAAACTAAAGCAAACGCAGCGTTAGCAGCAGAGGCTTTCGGCTGTCATGAATATCTATTTTGTGCCCTTCAAAGTAATCCCCATGAGATATTATATACTTGTGCCAACGGTTTTTCCAATCTTCGAAGCACTTCAAAAAATCATTTTTTTTATCTTATTCAGCTCCTCCTTCGATGCCGTCGTCACACAGGGAGGCCAGATTTGGGGAATACGGTGGCTGCGGCATCATTAGTGTGTTGTTTTTGGCAAAAAAGTCGCGCACAAGCAACGATGTGTGGGAGCAGGGGCGTTATCGTGGTGCAAAAGCCAATTTTTGTTCTTCCACAAATCCGGGCATTTCTGGCGGATTGCTTCGCGCAAATTGCGCATAACTTGCAAGTAATACTCCTTATTGACCGTTCTTCCCTGTGGCAAGAACTCATGATTCACCACGCCCCTGCTATCAAAGAAAACTGTCAGTTACGATTCGCGATACTTTTTGAACACACCTCGTAAGAGTGGCTTCTGGACCAATACATTCCTAGAATGTAGGAATAAATTTTAGTTTAGTATATATTTTCTGGCATATGTTTTTTTTAAGATTTTTTTGGTTACTCTGTTTGTTCTACCAAGTTCAGCTGTATTTATTAAAGATATCTTTGAGTAATTAAGCAAATACAAAGTCTATGTAGAATACAACAGGGTATTAGTATATAATTGTACAGGGTGATTTCCAAAGTTAACAGGATTTACAAAAAATTGACGAAACAAATGGTTTTTTTCGGCAAAATAAATTTATTTTATTCAAAATTGTCTCCTTCTACATCAATACAGTTTTTTGCACGGTCCAAAAGCATGTCGAATGATTGTTTTAGCTCGTTGGCCGGTATGACCGCCAGTATGCCAGTGCAAGCTTTTTGAATGCTTTTCGACTACATACGCTTTCTTTTCAAGGGCAAATGTATTTTTCCTAAAAGGAAGAAGTCACACGGTACCATATCAGATGAATACGGGGAGTGGTTATTGGTTAAAAAGTTATTTTTGGTCATATAATCGGTCACAAGCGTCGATCGATGAGACGGCGCATTATTACAAACGCCAACTTTCAGCTTCGCGATATTCGGGCCGAACACGTCGAATACGGCGCACCAAAGGCTTCAGAATACGATAATTCAATTCCACTTCCACGAATTTCAATTATGATCTCGACTGAGTTTTGATGAATTCACGCCCAGTTTCTATGAAATTTCCGGTGATCACGGATTTTGATTGGCCCACATGTTGATCGTCAGTTATGTCCTCACGTCCATTTTGAAAACCTTGAAACCTCTCGTGCACTCTGCTACGGGATAGGCAATCATCGCCAAAAATTTCTTTCATATATTGAAAAGTTTCGGTAAAAGTTTTACCAATTTTAAAACAAAATTTAATGTTGGCTCTTTGTTCGAATGTCATTTTCGCACCGATATCACAAACATACTGACATTTAAAACGCAATAACTTCACTTCCAATCAATGGATAATCGATAAAGATGGCAGATTCTAACGCACCAGTTGACATATAGATGGCGCTACCAGGGGGCGCTAGATTCAAAAGTCCTGTTTACTTTAGAAAGCACCTTGTAAAATGAAACGGCAGCTTTAAAATTTATGAGTGCACACTTTAGAAGGTTGGGGCTAACTAAAATTCATATGCATTAATTCTAGTATTTTTCAATTGGCCTGTTGTTCTTACATACTTTTATCCCTTTCTGTATATTCTATTGGGTACCGCACCTTGTGTGTTCATTCCCACGAAGCCTTTCATGCATCGAGCAATCTGAACCGTCGTCAGTATATAGTGAGTGCAAACGTTATGTACGCAATATTCATATACAATATTTACACTACCTCAACAGGTGTGCTTTTTTTATTAGTCGACATATGGTATGTATGGTGTATGCAATGCCACTGAATGGTTATGGCAACAAAAGCTACGCGCCAATGAAGGATTCGATGTTCTTGTGTGAAAATGGATGTATGTGAGTTGGTGCAAATATTGATGCCCAAGTGTAACTGACAGTTAAACCAATTAAGAAAAAAATATTTCGACGAATGGGTTTTTTAGCGAAATTTTAATTTGAAATTCTTTGTCATATATTGACCCACATTTTCGGTAAAAAGTTAGCGTATGCTCTGGAGAAAACATTGCCGGAATCTGGTGATTTCAGTAGGTCTGGTCCTATTTTGACATTTTTAAGACCCAAATTATGATTTAGCTTGAACGGCTAGGAAGATATTTAAATTAAACCTTTTTCAGTTTTATGTTCGATAAATGAATGTGCTTATATATGAGTATCCGCATATATATTTATAATTGCAATTTATAAATATAAACATTTTGCTGTTTATATGCCATTTGGCTGACTATGAAGTGCTTCAAACCAAGAATTTCTGAACTTAAATATCCCTAAGTACAGCATTTGTACTTTGCCGTAGTGGTTTGAACTTTAACTATTGGCAAAGCAGGTTTAAATGTCTATGCACTTTTTCAAGCATGACCTTAAGGGTCTCTTAAGTACTATGTATGTCACTGTTGTAGCACTTTTTTTTTCGAGCGTTCCAGAAAAATGGTACATGTGTACTCAAATAAGCATTGTTGCATCCACAAGAACATATCAAAGAAGGATTCGGCGAATAACTCAACCATGCAATATCTGCCATTTTGCGTAATAAAGGGTTTTCCAATAAGTTCTATGATTTAAAGACACACACACTAATGTATAACGAAACTCAAATATTTTTTATAACATGTGAAGTGCTATCGATAAAATAAAGTTTTGAAAATAACATCATTCAAATGATTGTTCATGAATAATTTGTTGATTTTTTTTTTCGCACCACTCAGATGATCGTAAGCTTCATCGGAGAAGCTGATTTTCTTGAAAAAAAACAGGTTGTGGTTTTAGTACAGTCATAATTTTTGAGAACGACTTGGAATCGACAAATTCCGGTCTTTAGAAACACTTGACTGAGCGGCAGCAATATTTTCATTAATTCGAGCGGTTCTTTGCCTTATTGGCACTAGAAAATTATGTAAAAAAAAAGGTGCGCTAGAAAATTTCAACAACCCGACGAACAGCGAGCGCAGGTGGATGATTATTAAGTCCGCCAAATGGCAAAAGCGCACGAAAAGTTTATATCGATAAAAAAAAAATGGAAAACCCAGTAGGGTCGAAATCCATTTAATTTCCTCTGGTTAACTAAAGAAAGATGTAGGAAGACCTCCACTCCATTGGAAAGACGAGCTGGAGAGGGATTTGGTTTCGCTTGGAATCTCCAACTGACGCTACATTGCGAAAACAAGAAACAACTGGCGCGCTGTTGTTAACTCGGCTATAACCGCATAAGCGGTGTCTACACCAGTAAAGAGGAAATTAATTAAATAACATAACTTACCACGCAAAGTCAATATGCTATCGAGAGTATATTTAAAATTTTTGTTGTTAACTCAATGTAGTTTAATGAGAGCTCACAAAATACTTAGGTAAACCATAGTACATAGCATTAAAACTTCAGTCACCTATATGAAATATAGTTCTGATGATTTTGAGCAAGCCTGAAAAATCTTTTAAATTAGTAAAGATATTCCGGTAGAGTTGCATTACATCCTATAAAGGGTCTGCAGTTAAGGTAAGGGTCTTTTATAAACACATCTGTAACATTTTAATTCTACATTTTTTGTTACATAAATTAAGGCTGGTTAAAACTAATCCATAAATTTTTTCGAGCGTTCCAGAAAAATGGTATTATAGTTTTGTTCATCTAACGGTTGTACGTATCACATGATGATATAAATGATCAGGATGACGAAAAGTTAAAATCCGGTTGACTGGATTCCTTTTAAAAAAAAATATTGAGTTCGTAGATGGGTGTAATCGGAACACCGCCACGCCCACAAATCGTCATAAACCAAAAATATTAAAAGTGCAAAACTAAGCATAAGTTAAGATATAAAGCTGTAATTTGGTACAAGGTATCGTAACAGCAAGGTTCACCTGGGGGAAAATTATTTTGAAAAAGTAGGTGTATCGCCGCCATATAACAAGTTTAATGAACATATCCCCTAAACCACTTACGATACACCCACCAAATTTTTTGGAAACTTTAAATTTTACCACCGAGATGGCATAAGAGAGCTTTATACGAGCCGGTGTAGAAGTTTACGATGGGCGTGACACCGACCACTTTTTGATAAAATTCCATATCTTGCGGCATTCTTTTTATTTTCCTATGTAACGTTGTGAAAATTAGCGAAATCGGACAAAAACCACGTTTGCTTTCAATGAAATTAAATTCCATTTGATTCGTTCAGTTTCTAGAACACAAGCAATTATTATAACGGGATAAACTTTGCACGAATAATGTCCTTAGTGTATGTTACCTTATGGCCAAAAATTCTTCAAACCCAATTAAAACTGTTCAAGCCCATGAGTTGGACCACAGTACCTACAGTTAACTTTTGGTCGAAAATATGAGTGAATGTGTGAAATATTATATACAATTAAAATTCAGGAATAGTACTTCTCTGACAATTGTATGTCTGTATGTCAAAAATGGGTTGAAGCGGACCAATACTTCCCTTAGCCCCATATACCTAAAATAAAGAGAATCGAACTTCCGGGTGACTTTGTACCGCATATATCGACCATCTAGCTCCCATATAACTAATATTAGGATTTTCGAACATTCGTCTAACTGTACTTTATATAATTGGTTTTTTTGGTATGTGAGATGTTCAGGTACGAGCCCAACTTCCATATACTACATATAATTGTTTTCGTTTTTCTAACAAACCTTATGTGTCTGTCAGTAGAGGAGTTATATATACTATACGTTTTACATCATAAAGTATTTGTTGCAAGAGTATAAAATGTTCAGTTGCACCCGAACTTGGCCCTTCCTTACTTGTTATGTTTAAGCTTTTTTCAGTATAACTTTTCATCAGGAAAATTATTCACCATAGACAGGAATAGTTTTGAAGTCAGGGGGATTCATATTTACATATTTATTTATTAAAGGAAATACAATTATTAATAATTAAGATATAACAGCACTAGCGACAGGGCCTTCGGCTGAAGGATTCAATTAATTTGTACATTTAATTATCAAATATTAGTTATGAGTTAGGGCTATTACTAATATTGAAGTATTATAGGTACATATGTACTTGTATTACAGGTATACGTGAGTTATAAATATTATAGTCTCCAAATATATATATACAAGTGATTAAGCTAGTATTTACAATGTGAAGGCTTATGATTAGAAGTAGTTTTGTGCAGAAATTTACTTAATTTTAAGTTGTAGCGTATGAAATATGTACTAAGCTGTGAAAATAATATTAGCTTGATTTTAGATAAGGTGCTTTAATCGGGCTGTGGAGATGAAGTTGTAGATATTTTTTACGTTGACAGTTGTCGGTTCTTGGAGAAGCTTCGAAGGAGAGGTGTCGATGAAATCTTGTCGTATGTCACAAAGCGTAGGACAGAGGTTTAATATGTGTTCTACGGAGTTTAGTGAATTTTTGCACAGCCGACAGCCAGGCATTATGTTCCGATCAAGAATATGTTGGTGAGTTAAGATACAGTGTCCTAAGCGAAGACGTGTGAAACTTTTGATCTCCGGGATGCTGCATGCTTATGGGTATACCGCTTTTCTTTGATCGGGGCTTATGAGTCGATAGGTTTAAGCTTTAAGTAGTTTCTTACAAATCGCAAAATGTCGTTGCTTTCATAAGTTTTCACGTAAGTGTATGGACTATGAGTGATATTTTTTCCTTCTTTATCAGCGAGTTCATTAACTGGAATGACACAGTGGCCTGGAATCCACATAAGTTTAACTTTTCTTTGGCCATCAATTAATTTATCCCGAATTTCTCTGATTAGAGGGCTACTGTTAGAACGGCTGTGATTGTTGCAAGACTGTCGGTACATAATACTAATTTGTCTTTGCAAATCGATGTAGGGGTATATCAACTTCATTCATAAGTACCTCACAAACTACCTTCCGGTCATTAGCAATGTATGACTTTGGTGACGAAAACATGCAAAGGAAATATTTTGATTCGGTGGGAATATAAATAAAGAAATGTTATGATAACGATAAAAGATAGAAAATGTTAATGTGAGTCGATGTATGTATATATAAATATATGTATGTACAGACAATGCACAGATAGACAGACGAACATGACTAAAGCGACTAAGCTTGTCACCCTGATCACTAATATACAAGTACACCCAACCCTTTTTTACACGGTTTCTTTTTACGCGGATTTGAAGATACACGGTTGAGAAAAGTTTTTTTTTTTTTTTTTTGTTAAAAACTTTTAATCTACTACGATTTTTAAATGACTGTCTTGTAATTATGTTTGTTTTTACCACACTTAGCACCATTGCTGAAATGAACATACATAGTAGTAACTGGGAAATCCCCTTATTCTATAACTCTTATCTACACATTTTGTTCACATGATATTTACATTGCTGAAATGGATATCTTCAGCGAATATACCGACTTTAGTCCAGTTCGTCACAAACAATGACGCTTGTTATCAAGTAGCGACGAATAATTAGGTACCAATGTTAATTTTTTTTACTTATTTCTATTCTAATTTTTCTGTTCTTAGTTCTGGATGAAGAGATATCTTTTGGTTTTTGCTTAATCTACCAATTTTTCACCTGTATGAATTATGTATTTTATGTTTTAATGCTCAATAAAATGAAATAAGAACATACAATTTGTATGCATATCCGAAATTTTATAGTTTTCAACATTTTTTACACGGTTTTTCGAAGTAAATGTACCTCTTTATTTAATCTAACACGGTTTTCAGATGACATGGAACGTATCCCCCCTTTTTCTATAGGAAACGCCTACTTTTTTACGCGGTCTTTTTTACACTGATTTCTGAGCAACGTATCTACCGCGTAAAAAAAGAGTTGGGTGTATAATAACGGGTGATTTTTTTGAGGTTAGGATTTTCATGCAGTAGTATTTGACAGATCACGTGGGATGTCAGACATGGTGTCAAAGAGAAAGATGCTCAGTATGCTTTGACATTTCATCATGAATAGACTTACTAACGAGCAACGCTTGCAAATCATTGAATTTTATTACCAAAATCAGTGTTCGGTTCGAAATGTGTTTCGCGTCCGTGTCCGATGAGCGATGAGGCTCATTTCTGGTTGAATGGCTACGTAAATAAGCAAAATTGCCGCATTTGGGGTGAAGAGCAACCAGAAGCCGTTCAAGAACTGCCCATGCATCCCGAAAAATGCACTGTTTGGTGTGGTTTGTACGCTGGTGGAATCATTGGACCGTATTTTTTCAAAGATGCTGTTGGACGCAACGTTACGGTGAATGGCGATCGCTATCGTTCGATGCTAACAAACTTTTTGTTGCCAAAAATGGAAGAACTGAACTTGGTTGACATGTGGTTTCAACAAGATGGCGCTACATGCCACACAGCTCGCGATTCTATGGCCATTTTGAGGGAAAACTTCGGACAACAATTCATCTCAAGAAATGGACCCGTAAGTTGGCCACCAAGATCATGCGATTTAACGCCTTTAGACTATTTTTTGTGGGGCTACGTCAAGTCTAAAGTCTACAGAAATAAGCCAGCAACTATTCCAGCTTTGGAAGACAACATTTCCGAAGAAATTCGGGCTATTCCGGCCGAAATGCTCGAAAAAGTTGCCCAAAATTGGACTTTCCGAATGGACCACCTAAGACGCAGCCGCGGTCAACATTTAAATGAAATTATCTTCAAAAAGTAAATGTCATGAACCAATCTAACGTTTCAAATAAAGAACCGATGAGATTTTGCAAATTTTATGCGTTTTTTTTTTTAAAAAAGTTATCAAGCTCTTAAAAAATCACCCGTTACTTTTTAGGGTCTTTGACGTTTCTTTCTGGGTCATACAAACGTTTTGGCAATATTGTGGATACGCAGTAGATGAATACTTAAATACATTTTGTAACTGAAATGTCCTGGAGCACTTGTCCCTGAATTGTAGTACTTACTAATATATTATAATAAAAGAAAAAAGAAAAAAAAAAAGAAAATTTACGTTCTTGCTACCTGAAAGTATGCTTTCTATTAGAGTTAAAGAGAGCTGTTGGCGGCTTTGCTCGCACACAAAAGCTGTCTTGGAATTTCGGAACTTTCACATAGTTACCGTTCCTTTTTGGACTATTAGTTTTCGTGAAGTACCAAATTTTCGACTACATAGTCAGGCTTTCATACATTTGTTTGCTCAGCAAGAAGCCATCTAAGTTCAAATGTAATATTTGCTTTGTGCTCTTTCCCTCCACAGTTTCTTTCAATGAGCTTTCATCTACCACACCATACCACACGATGCTGCAATACGTTAGTAGCTCAGTTATCCTTGGAATTTAAAGTGACGTTTATTATTCGCATAATTAAAAGCATGCCACTCAGCAAAATTAGTTCATGCGCATCAAGGATAACAAATTGCGCTAATGCCCCTTAAAATAAGTATATGTATAATGGCTTCAAAACGCTTTCATGAAAATACAAGAACTTCATAAACCTAAAAGGTGTCGTTGTAGACATTTGCTATAGTTCCATTATGACGTTCCAACGTGTGAGTGTCAGCAATATTCTCAATCCTAATTTTAAGTGTCAAAGGTTAAAATTGCTTGAGATTTTGTGCAGCAACTTGGAGTGGAGAAATTTAACTTACAAATTGCTTCAGAGATATAGATTTTTTTTAATGGAATTTCAATGTAAGCGTACCTTTGTTTAACTTATAACCAATTACCGTAGGCATAGCTAGAATGCAAGCCGTTGTAAATCTTGTATTTTAATTTTTTTTTAATTTACTATAAGTTATTGTGGTATTGCTAAAGAAGAAAAAACAATATTATTACCTCAATAGAGTTGCATTCAATTTGTAGAGGCGGAGAGGTTTATTTGTTATCAAAATTATAAAAGTGAAGAGTATTAAGTGAACACTCAGTTTAACATCTAAAAACGATATATGTATGTATAGTCCGTATTCATATATGTACGTAGTTTATTCGAAAGAGACAGCGGAGTTGCAGCGAAAACAACGTAAATGCATTTAGAATTCAGAAAAAAAATAAATAGATGACAAACGCATTGTCTTGTATAGAACAGAACAGATCTTAATAATTGAAATTTAGATGATATTTATGCTATTAGGTTGTCAAAAAAGTATTGCGGTATTTTCGCTGGTTGGCGCTGAAAGTGCGTAGTTCTAGTTTTATTCGTCGCATCGGGTCATGCTATATGGAAAGCTCATTTCACGCGCTAACACGTGTTTGATTGATTGTCGTTTCTTTTAAGTCGTTCGTGAGTCTATAACTCGTCGCAAACATGGAGCAAAATAAAGAGAAAATACGGTACATTTTACAGTACTACTACGATAAAGGCAAAAATGCATCTCAAGCCGCCAATAAAATTTGTGCAGTTTATGGACCCAATACAGTTTCCATTTCCACCGCACAACGATGGTTTCAACGTTTTCGTTCTGGTGTAGTGGTGGTCGAAGATGCGCAACGCTCCGGAAGGCCTGTCGTCGAGAATTGCGATAAAATCGCTGAATTGCTCGAAAGAGATCGGCATAGTAGCAGCCGTAGCATCGGTCAAGAGCTGGGCAAGAGTCATCAAACCTTTATAAACCATTTCAATAAATTCAATAATCATTCAATAAAAATACCGCAAGACTTTTTTGACAACCTAATATATATTTGCTTTATTTAATTAGACAACACATATGTACAATTAAACAGAGTGTGCCGTTTCCCGTTGGCAGGTCATGCCCATTGGTAGGTCTTAGATCCTACGGGATCAGGCACCCCAGCTGAGCTCTAAGCTACCGGGGGAGTCGACAGGTCGCGTATAGCCGAACGGCCTGTAGTAGCAGGTTAGTTGCAAAATAAGTTACAACGAATAAACAACCCCCCACGATGAGCGGCAGGAGTGGAGGATGTGGTATAAAAGCCAGCCAAGCCGATGAAACTCCTGCGACAGAGGCGAATAGTTGCCGCCTCTCTAATATAGGTGACCGATCAAAATCCAGGCGCGACGGACTCAAAGTGAGCGGCTTCCTGGTCAGCGTCTGTTCACCATATTAAGTGCGACTGTAAATAAGACCGGTCCATACCGGGACGCACTGGGAGTCCCTAGAAGCATCGCCAGCTGTTTCCACTGGTGGTGTGGAGAGGGTGATGTGAGTCAGCTCTGCCAAAGTGTCAGCCAAGATGTGAATCAGAAACCAGCCCCTTCGGGCCCTGGTCAGGAAGTGTACATTAGGCGCAGAACTAGTAGACTGCGTTGCTCCAGGCGAGCGCCGGTTCGTCCGAGTTTATCAGAACCGTGCACAAGATGACCATATTAGACAACGGGAAGATAACGTAGGAAGAAGGGTAGCTATGGAACAGACGACTGCTGAAGTCACACAGAAAAGACCACGTGACAAGCAGATAAAGCGACGAACCCCTCCAAAAAGGACTAAAACAACGCATGACGAAGCAATTGTGAAAACAGGAGAAAGCAGAAATCTCGGGGGAGGAGAAAAGGACGCGACAAGGGAAGATACCTGGATCACGATACCAAGTAAAGCCCAAAAAATTAAAAACAAGAAGAAGGAAAACGCCGTACCACGCCTTCGACCAGAAGCGATTGTTATCGCAAAAACCGGTGACATGTCTTACGCAGACATACTTCGGGCGGTTTAGCAGAATGAAAATCTGTAAGTGCTTGGCGAAAATGTCTCTCGAATTAAAAAGACAGCTAAAGGTGAGATATTGTTGGAGCTAAAGAAAGCGCAGACTGGCAGTAGTAAGAAATATAGAGAGGAGATAGGGAAGATATTAGGAGATCAGGCACAAATAAGATCTCTAACACAAGAAATCACACTTGGACGATATAACGACGAAAGAGGATACGGCACAGGCAATTCGTTTAGAATTTGAAGAGCAGCGTCTACTTAGCGTAGAGTGCATTAAAAGCATTAGACCAGCATATGCAGGCACGCAGAATGCAATCATAAGCCTTCAGGTACAGGAAGCAAAGCACCTTAGTGGCAGCACAAAAGATAAAAATCGGCAGGACAATCTGCAGAATCATGGAAAAAGCGCAACTGAAGAAATGTTTCGGATGTTTAGAGTATGGACATGTGGCGAAAGCATGCAGCAACCCAGAAGACAGAAGCAAGTGCTGTATTAAATGCGGAGAGGAGGGTCATTTCGCCAAATATTCTGTTAATCGCAGTGGAAACACAAAGATAGACCATCAGATAGAAATCCAGAAATGCCCCATATATACAGCAGCGCTCAAAAACCCTAGTAGATGAAAATATTACAAATAAACTTGAACCACTGCGAAGCGGCCCAGGATCTCTTGACGCAAAACATTTACGAAAATAAAATAGACATTGCATTAATCTGTGAATAGTATAAAAAAAAGACTCTGGCAAGTGGATTTCCGACACCACAAAAAAGGTTGCAATATGGGCATGCGGAGATAAGATGATGCAAGACAAACCATTAACTGACAAGGCATAATATACAAGGGCCAAAATATGGGGCATTTACTTCTACAGCTGCTATATACCACCAAGTATACCACATGCTAAATATGAAAAAATACTTGACGACTTGGTAAAGGATGCGATGACAACAACACCTAATATAAGTGCAGGTGACTTTAATGTTAAGTATCAGCAAGAGTATGCAACAGGGAAATGTTTGCCACCGAAAGGTGCAGTCCAAGGGGTGGAGAATGGAAACCCTAGATGAGGAGCTTTTTAAGTTAATGCTGGATGAAAACGTAAACGGAAGTGATGATATAAACCAACAGGCTAAATTGTTGGTACAACACATTAGCAAAGCCTGTGATGCCGCTATGAATAAAAAGAGGACAGCCGCACAGAGAAAACCTGCTAATTGGTGGAATCGAGAAATCGAATCTCTGAGAAGTGAAAGTCACGAAGCGAGGCGCCATTTTCAACGAAACATACGCATCGACCTAAAAAAGGCAATAAAAAAGAGCAAAATGACATGTTTCAAAGAATTATGCGAAAAAGTGGACGAAAATCCGTGGGGAGCAGCGTATAGGATTGTAATAAAGGATTAAAGGTGGCAAATGTCAAGCGCCTACATGTCGTTCATTACTCAAAAATGTAGTAGAAACCCTATTCCCACAACAAAATCAAGAAAAAGGAAATTATCATCGGGAAGAAGTCGCAGATGCGCCAGAAATCACCGGGCAGGAAGTTGTTCAAGCTGCTGAGCGCTTTGAAAATAGCAAAGCACCAGGACTAGATGGTATTCCGAATAGGGCTCTTAAAATTGCGATCAACTATCATCCACAGCCATTTTCGGATTTACATCACGTTGCTTTCGCGAAGGAGTGTTCCCAAAAATTTGGAAAGTACAAAGACTGGTACTCCTACAGAAGCCAAACAAACCGGCAGGAGAACCAAGTTCCCATCGACAACTCTGTATGATCGATACGATGGGCAAAATCTTGGAGCGGATAATCTGTACCCGTCTAGAAAATCATTTAGAAGGAGATGGTGGTCTCTCTGATAACCAATATGGATAGAAAGCGTTCAACACTTGATGCAATCAAGAAAGATGCAGGTATAGCAGAAAAGGCCATTGAAAGAGACAGGTGGATGTACGGGAACAAAGAATATTGTGCGGTCGCCGCATTTGATGTGAGAAACGCGTTTAACTCGGCCCATTGGCCCCATATAATGCGTGCATTAGTGCTCAAAAAAACACCGAGCTATTTGTTGTACGTCACTATGTATGACACTGACGAAGGACCAAAAAGGACAATCCACTGTGAAATATCTTGGTGTAACGATTGATGCGAGGCTCAACTACAAAATGCATATTGAAAGAGCATGTGAAAAAGCGGCGCGTGTAAACATGGCCTTATCAAGAATAATGGCAAACATAGGAGGGCCGAAACGGAGCAGGAGAGCTCTTCTGGCCAAGGTCAGCCAGTCAATTGTAATATAGGCGACTGTATGGGGACCAGCATTAATACATAAGACTTATGCTGGAGTGGCGCAATCGGTTTTCCGACGGAGTTTGGATTTAGTACGTAAGCGTACCATTTCACAAGTCCAGAACACTAGGTAATACTGACTGAGCGTGGTCTCGAATCAGGTGCACCTATAGCGAGCGGTAAGAATCGTGCATATTGCTACAGCTAAGTAACAGTATCTATGTAAGATACCCTCTCCGGCAGAAACAAAAACACAGAGTGTGCCGCAACATAGTGTGTGCAACACGTACTTACTACGACATGATTTTTGTATGTATTTTGTGCAACAGAATAGCTACAATATATTAACGCAAATGCGTGAGTAGCTTGCAAACAGCTACAGCTATCCTATTGTACAAATCACATACAAGAATTCATGCTGTGTATATGGCACATTGAAGTAAAATTATTGAGTGATTATTTCCCCTTGTTGTTATATAGAGAAATACTTATATATACAAATTTAATGGATGCAGACGGGAGTTTCTGTCTAAATATTAGTGCTCTTCAAAGACAGCATAATATCCATTTGCTTTGTGCTTATTCAATGATGCTTGATAATCGTGTAATGGTTCAGCAATTCTATTGCCGACCAAATCATGCGTGACTATAGAGTTGGCTTCGCTACGATACTGAGTATGTGTAGTGGCAGTAGTTGTTTTTATACTTTTATATTAAACTAATTTATACTAAAACTAATCGATATAGATAAAGATATAGAGTTATATATCCTTAAAAAAAGAATATTATGAGTTCGTAAATGGCCGTAATCACATCAAAAGAAAACATATAAAGTGCCAAACTTAAGCATTAAAATAAGGTATGGAACCGTAAAACAGCACAGAGAATTGCAGTAGCAAAGGGCACCTGTTGGCATAAACTTTTCAAAGTGGGCGTGACTCCGGCCTCTAATAAGTTTAATGTACAAATCTCCTAAATCACTAAAGTTACCACCACAAAATTTGACCAGCGCCAATATCGCAAGAACTTCTAGCGACAGTGTTAAAATGAAATCGGAAAAAGCCCCGCCCACTACCCATACAACGGTATTGTTTACAACTTCCAAAAGTTTAATAAATCAAGAACGAATTATGCAAAATTCATACAATTTTACCTCCGACATGGTATAACTTTTTGGCCAAATCATATATGGCGGGACCTGACAGACCGATTTCGACTAAATTTAATAAGTGACATTCCTTTTATATTTCTATGTCACAATGTGAAAATGGGCAAACACCCATTATTATGGGATACAACCACGCGTATTTCCCATATATATTTTAAATTCCACTTGATTCATTCTTTTTCCAGAACTCAAATCAGGAAGAAATTAATAAGATTTAAATAACACTCATAGTTCTCTTAAAGTAGTCCACTTTGTGACTAAAATTGTCTAAACTAAACCAAACCAAAACCGTTCAAGCCCCTAGGTATCGAATACGTGGACCCAGTATCTCCAGTTGACTTTTGATTAAACCGATTATGCAGTGTGTGAGATATACAATAGAAATTCAGAGATAATCTTTTCCTGACAATAGTAATTCTGTTTATCAAAAATGTCTTGAATCAGGTAATTACTTCAATGAGCCCTCATAAACCTAATATGAATTTCTACGAAATTCCAGATGGGTTTATGCTGGATATATCGGGTAATATTTGGGTTACTGGGCCAAAACTTTACATAGCTCTCATACAGATATTACAAGGTTTAGAAAATCTGTTTAATTTTGCTCCAAAAGAGTAGTATGTGGCATGATAATAGTTAATGGATAAAACTGGGTCGATACTACCCCATCTCCCATATTCTACGTAAAATGATTTGGTTTCTCTAACAAATCTTATGCTGAATATGTGAGTTAATCATATTTAGAAGACTTGGTCGAGGAATAGTAGCGTTTTACACGGTTTTATGGACGTGTTTGTTCATGACAAAATCAAAACAATTCTATTGTCAACAGAAAAGAAGCAATGTTGCAGCCTCTCTTATTGCAAAACGACAATCTTAATTAAATTTTTGGAAATTGTATCTGCTAAATTCTCTGTTAACCACATTATTCCAAATAACGTTGACGCACGTGCTTCAATGTTTCACTAAAGTAATGGATAGATATTCGTAAGTTTTAGTAAAAGAATGACAATGAAACGTAGCACAAATATTCACAAAAATAAGTTTTCAAAACTGACTGACTCTAAAGCCGAAACCGATTGGACAAAAGGAAGAACAATATACATAAGTACGCAGAGAACATTTACTTCTTTAAACACCAAAAAAAGAGTTATATAGCAGCAGATCTGCTACTCCGTAGATTGTCCACCTTCAGGGAAGTGACCATTCACTCAGATAGTAGAGCAGCGATACTAGCCCTGAATTCATTCACAGTGAGTTTAGGGCTGGTTGAGGAGTGTCTGGCGGCACTGTCCCTGGCGGCGACAGTATTTACTATAAGACTTGTATGGGTGACGGGCCACAGCGGAATAGCGGGTAATTGCAAAGCTGATGAGCTAGCAAGGAAGGGCACCATAGAGTCACTATGAATGCAAAAGCTGCTTAGAAGAGGATGCGGCAGAAACTAGCCAGCACTTGCTTGGGCACGTACCTTCAGACGTCCTACCGAACTAGTGGGTATAGATATTAAGCGCCTTTGCAAAATTTGTATTGGCTGCCAAGCGTTTTGCCGATCTGTAAGTCCGAACACGGGAGTTCTATTTTCTATAGCATCACACAGGACTACGTATAGTCCACGTGCGATCTTTGATCAGCCAACTTAACCTAACCTACCTTGTATGTGTGTTCAAATACACTTCCTAAATACTTGCTTTAATGCAACTGTACCCATTGCCGAGGTTATAAATATAGTGGCATACAAACTACCTTAATATCAAATGCAGACTAATAATTGCGTAGCATCAGTGAAAGGCTATCAATTGTGCTTTCATGGGCTCAAAACAATTTTATTTAATGAAAAATATGTTATCAAATCAATAATTTTGTTCATTTTTAACTAAATCAGTTAGTGCTGAGGTGCTCATGGCATTTTAAGTCTGTTTGCATAATTACACACCAATTCAATGAACATGGTCTTTATGCAATCGTAACATTAGGTAAGTGTGTGTAAGCAACATATGCAAGTACATATGTGCTTAGTGTTTACAACTTCTCCTTCAGCCAAGTGCCCACATTGGCAGTTGACCAATTATACATAATACCACATTCGCTACAGCTGCTGTTGTGGTCGGTTGTAAAAGCTGGCCGACAGGGGTAATGCTCGAAACTTCTACAAAAAAATGCGGCGGCTTCCAGAAGGTTTCAAGACAGGAACCCCTAAAGGTGATCTAGTCACCGATGCCCAGAGCATGCTTTAATTATTGAGGGAACACTCCTCCAGCCTGCTGAATGACAGTGAACGTACAACGCCTAGAGAAGGCGAACCCGATGCCCCAATCGAAGACGATGGAGCAGACGTTCCATTGCCCGACCAGGAAGAAGTTCAAATAGCAATTACCCGCCTGAAGAACAACAAAGCGGCCGGGGCCGATGGATTGCCGGCCGAGCTATTCAAACACGGCGGCGAAGAGCTGGTAAGGAGCATGCATCAGCTTCTTTGTACAGTATGGTCGGACAAAAGCATGCCCAACGATTGGAATTTAAGTGTGCTATGCCCAATCCATAAAAATTGAAACCCCAGAATCTGCGCCAACTACCGTGGGATAAGCCTCCTTAACAACGCGTATAAGGTTCTATCGAGCGTATTTTGTGAAAGATTAAAGCCCACCATCAACAAACTGTTTGGACTTGGCAAATCAACAACCGACCAGATATTCACCATGCGCCAAATCTTGGAAAAGACCCGTGAAAGAAGAATCGACACACACCACCTCTTCGTCGATTGCAAAGCTGCTTTCGACACCACGAAAAGGAGCTGCCTCTATGCCGCGATGTCTGAATTTGGTATCCCCGCAAAACTAGCTGTGTAAACTGACGTTGAGCCGTTCGATACCAAATGAGGTTTCAGACAAGGCGATTCCCTATCGTGCGACTTTTTCCACCTGCTTCTGGAGAAAAGAGAAGGTACCATCTTCTATAAGAGTGTACAACTGCTGGCGTATGCCGATGATATTGATATCATCGGCCTCAACACCCGCGTCGTTAGTTCTGCTTTCTCCAGACTGGACAAGGAAGCAAAACAAATGGGTCTGGCAGTGAACGAGGACAAGACGAAATATCTCCTGTCATCAAACAAACAGTCGTCGCACTCGCGACTTAGCTCCCACGTCACTGTTGACAGGCATAACTTTGAAGTTGTAGATAATTTCGTCTATCTTGGAACCAGTATTAACACCACCAACAATGTCAGCCTGGAAATCCAACGCAGGATTACTCTTGCCCACAAATGCTACTTCGGACTGAGTAGGCAATTGAAAAGTAAAGTCCTCTCTCGACGAACAAAAACCAAACTCTATAAGTCGCCCATAATTCGGTGCAGGGGCTTAGACGATGACAACAACCGATGAGCCGACGTTAAGAGTTTTCGAGAGAAAGATTCTGCGAAAGATTTACGGTCCTTTGCGCATTGGCTACGGCGAATATCGCATTCGATGGAACGATGAGCTGTTCGAGATGTACGACGACGAATATCGCATTCGATGGAACGATGAGCTGTTCGAGATGTACGACGACATAACATAGTTCAGCGAATTAAAAGACAGCACCTACGCTGGCTGGCCGTGTTGCCCGGATAGACGAAAACACTCTAGCTCTGAAAGTATTCAACGCAGTACCCGCCGGGGAAAGCAGAGGAAGAGGAAGACCTCCACTCCGTTGGAAGGACCGAGTGGAGAAGGACCTGCCTTCGCTTGGGATACCCAATTGGCGCCACGTAGCGAAAAGAAGAAACGACTGGCGCGCTGTTGTTGACTCGGCTATAATCGCGTAAGCGGTGTCAATGCCAATTATGAAGAAGGTTTCAGAGTAAATAGTTTTGTTCACTTAAAGGATACAATCTTTCACCTAAAACTAATCGCGAAAGATATAGAGTTATATAAGGTATATTATATTTATGAATGATTGTCAGCTCGTCCGTGCAAGCAGTAACTTGAGTAAAAATTGATATATGTTAACGAAATTTAGTAGATATTTTCCTTGGCAAAAACAATGTAGAAGAGTTCGTAAATGAGCGTAATTGGACCACTGTTATGCTCGCAAAACGCCATTAACCGAAAATATATATAAAATGCCATAAGTAAGCACTTAGTTAGTATATAAAACTGTAACTGGCACTGGGATTTGTGATTGTATGTGAGGTACCTTAATGAAACACATAGAACCTTTTTTATTAGTATGTGGCAGTAGTTAAAAACAGCCTCGGATGAGAGCCCCCCTTTTGATGACGACCATGGCAAACGAATTAAGGACTATGATTTGAGGGCATGCACCTGGAATGTCCGGTCCCTTAATTGGGAAGGTGCCGCTGCCCAGCTGGTAGATGTCCTCGTAAAGATAAAGGCTGACATCACCGCCGTCCAAGAAATGCGATGGACGGGACAAGGACAGAGACGAGTAGGTCCTTGTGACATTTACTACAGTGGCCATATAAAGGAGCGCAAGTTTGGTGTTGGATTCGTGGTGGGAGAGAGACTCCGTCGCCGAGTACTATCATTCACTCCGGAGAATGAACGTCTAGCTACAATCCGCATTAAAGCGAGGTTTTTCAACATATCGCTGATTTGCGCCCACGCCCCGACGGAAGAGAAGGACGATGTGACCAAAGATGCCTTTTATGAGTGCTTGGAGCGCACTTATGAGAGATGCCCCCGCCACGATATCAAAATCGTGCTTGGCGACATCAATGCCAGGGTGGGCAAAGAAGGTATCTTTGGCACTGCGTTCGGTAAATTCAGCCTCCACGCGGAATCATCCCCAAATGGGCTGAGGCTGATCGACTTCGCCGGGGCCCGAAATATGGTTATCTGTAGTACTAGATTCCAGCATAAGAAGATACATCAAGCTACCTGGCTGTCTCCAGATCGAAAAACCACCAACCAGATCGATCATGTTGTGATAGACGGAAGACACGTCTCCAGTGTTTTAGATGTGCGTGCGCTCCGAGGTCCTAACATCGACTCGGACCACTATATTGTTGCAGCCAAAATTCGCACCCGCCTCTGTGCAGCAAAAAACGCACGCCAACAAACACAAGGATGGTTCGACGTCGAGAAGCTGCAATCACAACAGACAGCCGAACGTTTTTCTACTCGGCTTGCACTCCTGCTCTCTGAGAGCACTCGTCAACAACTCGGTATAAGGGAACTGTGGGACGGCATTTCAAACTCCTTACGTACAGCTGCAACCGAAACCATTGGTTTTCGGAAAGTGCAGAAGAACAGCTGGTACGACGAGGAGTGCCGTGTCGCAGCGGAGAGAAAACAGGCTGCCTACCTCGCAACGTTACGATCGACCACAACACGTGCGGGATGGGATAGACACCGAGAGTTGAAGAGGGAAGCGAGACGCATTTGTAGACAGAAAAAGAAAGAGGCCGAAATGCGTGAGTACGAAGAGCTTGATAAGCTGGCCGACAGGGGTAATGCTCGAAAATTCTACGAAAAGATGCGGCGGCTTACAGAAGGTTTCAAGACCGGAGCATACTCTTGTAGAACCCCCAAAGGTGATCTAGTTACCGATGCCCAGAACATACTTAAATTATGGAAGGAACACTTCTCCAGCCTGCTGAATGGCAGTGAACGCACAACACCAGGAGAAAGCGAACCCGATACCCCAATCGATGACGATGGAGCAGACGTTCCATTGCCCGACCATGAAGAAGTTCGAATAGCAATTGCTCGCCTGAAAAACAACAAAGCGGCAGGGGCCGATGGATTGCCGGCCGAGCTATTCAAACACGGCGGCGAAGAGCTGATAAGGTGCATGCATCAGCTTCTTTGTAAAATATGGTCGGACGAAAGTATGCCCAACGATTGGAATTTAAGTGTGCTATGCTCAATACATAAAAAAGGAGACCCCACAATCTGCGCCAACTACCGTGGGATTAGCCTCCTCAACATCGCATATAAGGTTCTATCGAGCGTATTGTGTGAAAGATTAAAGCCCACCGTCAACAAACTGATTGGACCTTATCAGTGTGGCTTTAGACCTGGTAAATCAACAACCGACCAGATATTCACCATGCGCCAAATCTTGGAAAAGACCCGTGAAAGGAGAATCGACACACACCACCTCTTCGTCGATTTCAAAGCTGCTTTCGACAGCACGAAAAGGAGCTGCCTTTATGCCGCGATGTCTGAATTTGGTATCCCCGCAAAACTAATACGGCTGTGTAAACTGACGTTGAGCAACACAAAAAGCTCCGTCAGAATCGGGAAGGACCTCTCCGAGCCGTTCGATACCAAACGAGGTTTCAGACAAGGCGATTCCCTATCGTGCGACTTTTTCAACCTGCTTCTGGAGAAAATAGTTCGAGCTGCAGAACTTAACAGAGAAGGTACCGTCTTCTATAAGAGTGTACAACTGCTGGCGTATGCCGATGATATTGATATCATCGGCCTCAACACCCGCGCCGTTAGTTCTGCTTTCTCCAGACTGGACAAGGAAGCAAAAGAAATGGGTCTGGCAGTGAACGAGGGCAAGACGAAATATCTCCTGTCATCAAACAAACAGTCGTCGCACTCGCGACTTGGCGCTCACGTCACTGTTGACAGTCATAACTTTGAAGTTGTAGATAATTTCGTCTATCTTGGAACCAGCGTAAACACCACCAACAATGTCAGCCTAGAAATCCAACGCAGGATAACTCTTGCCAACAGGTGCTACTTCGGACTAAGTAGGCAATTGAGAAGCAAAGTCCTCTCTCGACAAACAAAAAACAAACTCTATAAGTCTCTCATAATTCCCGTCCTCCTATATGGTGCAGAGGCTTGGACGATGTCAACAACCGATGAGTCGACGTTGCGAGTTTTCGAGAGAAAGGTTCTGCGAAAGATTTATGGTCCTTTGCGCGTTGGCCACGGCGAATATCGCATTCGATGGAACGATGAGCTGTACGAAATATACGATGACATTGACATAGTTCAGCGAATTAAAAGACAGCGGCTACGCTGGCTAGGTCATGTTGTCCGGATGGATGAAAACACTCCAGCTCTGAAAGTATTCGACGCAGTACCCGCCGCGGGAAGCAGAGGAAGAGGAAGACCTCCACTCCGTTGGAAGGACCAAGTAGAGAAGGACCTGGCCTCGCTTGGAATATCCAATTGGCGCCACGTAGCGAAGAGAAGAAACGACTGGCGCGCTGTTGTTGACTCGGTTATAATCGCGTAAGCGGTTTCTACGCCAGTAAAGAAGAAGAAGAAGGAGGCAGTAGTTTATGGATAAAATTGAGTCGATTCTACCCTAAATCTCATATATTACGAGTAATGTATTCAGTTTTCTAACAAATTTTGTACTGAATATGTCGGTCAGTGAGTAAGTAATGTATTTCCCTGCCTTTTATTTATAGGTCAAACCACGTCAAGTGGTCGATGAAAATTTCGAAATTTTTGTGCATTCATTCCATTCCAAAGATTTTTTTTATTACGAACATTTTGAAAACTTTAGCAATGTTTGATATTGCTACAACTAGTTTCACAAACTAACGATCAGTTTGATTTGAATATTTTGAAAACAAATTACGTAGAAATTAATAGTAATATTTACACATACATATGGTATATAATTTACTGCTTTATAGTTTAGCTTCCAACTAAGCTATGTGGTTTTTTTTCGACACAGTAGGGCGGCATGCTTCTAAAAGAAGTTTTCTCGCCTCCTCGTTCACATGTGCATTAAGCCTTTTGTAGTGGGCATCGGCCTGTATTCATCCTTAGGTCTCGATGAATATCAGCATTTCTGTAGTACCCGGGAGCATTTAAAATGCCTCTTAGCACCTTGTTTTGAAAACGTTGTATAATATTAATACTGCCATCATTGGCACATCCCCACAGCTGCGCACCATATGACCATACCGGGTTGATTATTTGTTTATAAAGAAGTAATTTGTTGTGTATGTACAGGTTTGACCTTCGCCCAATTAGCCATTTCGTTTTCGACAATTTCAGATTAAGTTCAATCCTTTTTATTTTAATATGCTCTTTTCAACGTAATCTAGGATCATACGTAATTCCATTATATTTAGCTGTATTTGCGTATGGTATTCAGACATCTAGAATACTTATAAGTTGGCAAGTGATTCTTTTGTTTGTAAAATTTGCCACCGTTTAGTTTTATTCTCCATTTTTTAGTCCAACTTACTACAGAGTACGCATGTTGAAGGTTTAACACAGCTTTTTCTCGTGTTTTTTTGACGCGTAGTATTGCGGTGCCATCAGCAAAAGTGGTATTCAATCTGTTTGGTGCTAAGGATAAGTCTTTTTTATACAGAATATACAAAAGTTTACCTAAGAAACTTGCCTGAGGAGCCCCTGCTTCAATTTCTTTTAGTTTGGAGAATTCATCTCCTTGTTTTGCACGGAAAAATCTTATGGTAAAATACGATTCTAAAAGAGCACAATACTCAACCGGAAGACATGATTTTAGTTTTTGTAAGGCCTTCGTGCCATACCTTGTCAAACGTTTGTGCAACGTTAAGGAATACAGCTGAGCATACGTTTCCCTCCTCCAGGGATTTTTCCATTTCTTATGTTATTCTGTTAATTTGTTCCATTGTGGAATGCTTATTTCTAAAACCGAGCTGATGTGATGGGATTAACTGCTTTTCGTCGATTATAGATCTTAGTCTTACATAAATTATTTTTTCAAAAAGTTTTGAGTTTTGTGGAAGTAGAGAAATTGGTTTATATGACGAGACTACGTGAGGATCCTTTCCTGGCTTAGGAACCATAACAACTTCGGAAACATTCCAAAGGCTTGGAAAATATGTTAGACGGATTGCTGTATTGAAAAGATAGGTGAGCTTCCGTATACGTTTGTATGGTAACTGCTTTAACACTTCAGCTGTAATTAAGTCGAAGCCAGCTGCTTTCTTAACTTTAAGTTTTTTAATTTCACTTTTAAGTTCACAAAAGGTGGTTGTTGGGATTGTTGCATGATCCTGTTGGATTACTATTGAGGAACGCGATTTCACTATCCTCGTTTGGACGAAAAGTTTTAGCTAGGTGTTTTGCAAATGCATTAGCTTTATCACAATCACTTCTAGCCCATGTATTGAAAGCAACTTTTAGTGATGCATCGTGACTTGTTGGACGTTTCAGATACTTTATACTTTGCCAGAGTGAGTAATCATATTTTTTGTCAGCGGATAGTTAAGGTCAATATTTATTAATTGACTAATTCTTAATATGAGCAATTTCTCGTTTTAATTCTGCTGTTGCCTTATGAAGGTTGGTTTTGTCGAGTGGTGAGCGGGTTTGCTGCCATTTCCGTCGTATCTTTCTTTTCTTAATTAGAAGGATTTTTATTGCTTTAGGGAAATTTGAACATATAATTTTCCGCTTTACCTACGGGGTACTATCCCAAGTTGAATTTCTTTCGTGAATATGTTAACTTCTAACTCTAGTTGTTCAATTATTGTGATTTTCGGACACTTTATTTTAGTCTGAAGTATTTGTTTGAACGAATTCCAGTCCGTATTTTTGTTGTATAGCTTCAGATTAAGATCTATGTTAATGACTGTTTCACTTACTGTTAAATATAATGGGGAGTGATCAGAGCTTAGATCTAAACCACCTTTTATTTCTATGAAATTTTGAGATATATTCCTGGTTGTAGAGAAGTCTTTTACATCAGGTAATTTGTTGGTGTCTGTTGGCCAATAAGTTGGTGTTCTGGTCGATACAAACTCACACTCGGTTTCTTGAGCTGCCTGGAATAAGTCTCGCCCTTTAGCTATCGTTAGGCCCGATCCCCAGTAAACATGCTTAGTGTAAAGTCGCCTTCCATAATAAATTTGTCTTTGTGCATATTGAGAAGTTCTTTATAGTACATATACATGATTTGCAACGAAGATTGTGTATCTCGGCGGGAAAAAAATTGGCAGTAATTGACAAGGGTTGGTTCGCTGCTTTTAATGTAGTATTGTTTGAATATTGTGCGTACTGATTTTTCAATCCTTATAATGATTAATGCTGTTTTTAACAATAACAGCAGTACCTCCCCTCGCATAATTACTAGGGTGCATCGTATGATAGAAATCGTAGTTTTTGAAAGTTATATGGCTGTGCCCCGTAAAAAAAGTTTCGGATATTAGACATACATCTGTTATCCCTTTTTGAAAAATACATAAGTAAAAGCTCTTTTTGGTGCTTTAATAGTCCATTTGCATTCCATGTCATAATTCGGAGAGCACCACTCATGCCTTAGATTTTTGATTTTTTTCGAGGTTATCTAAACGGCTGCACAGATCGTTATTGAATTTTTCTTGTTTATTTAACATCTCAAGGATGGTATTCGGTCATCTTTGTGTTTTTTCTTTCGCCACAGTTACAGCATTTTGGTTTTTCTGAGTTTGGTTTTTGGCACTCGATGATTTTTTGCTTACCACCGCATTTAACGCTTTTTGACATTTTGCCACAGAAGCTCTTGGTGTATCTAAATGCCTGGCAATTTCTACATTGTGGAATAAGTTTAGAATTCCTGATAGGTTCGATGAGAACAACGGTGTGAATAATGTGTTTGATTTCATACATTTTTTGATGTCTTCATTAGAATCAAAAGTAGCTAAAAACATGGCGAACCATCGTTGCGCAATGCGCTAACGCTTTTCTTGCGGCAAAGATGTCGGCAGCTTACGAGCGAGTTAGCGACGCTGAAGATAGCCTAAGTAAATTTCACACTTAACCTAAACTAACATTAAAATTCCTGCATTATAAACAGAATAGATAGAATTTCATAACGAAAAACTGATAAGCATAACAAAACTACCTATGTTCTAGCAAGATAACTGATATCGAATTACAACAAAGAAGTTGTATGCAGATAACAGCAGCCGCATTCCATAAGTATAAATAGCACTAAGAATATAAAATGTAGTCAGTAAGAAATTATGAATAAAAAAGGCAACACGAAAATAAGTGTACTGCCCAAATAAATACATATAAATTTTTTTTACTCGCGACAAACAACAGTTTGTTAACTGAGGGCTCAACCGTTCTTTTCGTTTGAACTGAACCTGCCATATTCTGACATAAAGGGATAAAATTAAAATCCACGTTCCTGAAGAAGGAAAAAAAAATAAGTTCCTGGAAAATTGGAAGCAGCACCCATAAACATCGAAATCACGCTGGAATATCATAAAAAGGAACAAAAACTGTTCAATTTGCGTCCTCCCTTATTGAACACCAACTTCGAGATGTCTGCACAGGAGATTGCAAGCCTCAGGGCTCAAATTGCTGCTTTAACTACATCTCTAACTGAGAACCAACAAAGAGTGGCTACCCTGGAAAACGGTCTGCCATCAAATGTGACAATTACGAATCAGCACGAGGATTGCAAACCAAATATAATCAACGAAATGCAGATTAATCTGTATATGTTTAAAGCACTGCTCGACTTCACGGGCAATATAAATCAATACAGATCTTGGAGAAAACGTGCGTGGACGCACATGGAAAACACAAAAGAATATGACACAACATCGAAAAAGAAGCAGCCGATATTTTAATCAATCACAAGAGAGACTTTTTTATGTCTTACTAAACGAAATGAAAAGGTTTACGCAAAACAAACTTACGCTGGCGGAATTTCATTGCGAAGTCAGCAGGGCATTGAATCTTGCCCTAACAAAAATTGAAATAGGAAGCTCAGGTGACCCATCAAAAATGCAAAAGTATGCGATTAAAGAAGCCGTCAGAAAGTTTATTCATGGCTTGAGCAGAAAGTATACCAGCGGCACTCTCTACGGCCACAATCCAAAGGACTTAGAAACCGCCTAGCCATCGCAAGAACGATATACCATGACAACGAGAAATTGCAATTCGACGTTCCGCAATACAATCAGCAGAGACAAAACAATACATCACAATACCAAAACTAAATCAGAAGACAGTACGAGGAACCACAATGGTATAGACTTAACGTACAGGTGCAATCAATCAGACTGCATCCAGCTCCAACCAGTGGACGTAGATTCATCACAACAATACATGAGATCCGCAAATCCCAATAAGAATCATTCCAAACCACAACAAAACAGCTATAACCGTCAATTACAAAGACTACTTCCAATTAATCAATTTCGCGGAAACCCTCAAAAAAGAGAACGAAATCCTTTATCTCATAATTCCATTGTACAGCAGAAATTTCAACGTGTAAACCAGACACGCACGAAGAACTACAATCGCTTAAACCAGAATACGAGAACGATGAATTATGATCACCTGCTACAAAACAAAGTGACAACTTTTAATATAAGCCAGGCTTTGTTTTTCTCAAGTGAATGAATCAATACTTCAACGCCACTGCAGGGATACAGGCAAAGCAGTTAATATCCTCATCGACACTGGAGCAACAAACAATTACATAAGCACCTAATGTAATATCGGTGAGTCTATTCAAATCAAACCCACAAGAGTAAAAACTCTTCATGGTTTCTCAATATCAAAATCAAAAAAAGAATATCAGTGTTAGATAATTTCCTTAAACTTTTTGAAACTAATGCATTAGAAGAATTTGATATGCTTCTGGGCGAACAGGGACTCAGAACAGTTAAAGCAGAGATTAACGTTTTCAAGTATAAGCTCAGTTATAAATATAGGGCCAAGAAAGAAAGAGAACTTTTACAAAAAAATAATTACAGATATAGATCTGAAATTGAAAAAATAATGCAATAAAATGAAGGTACTAACTCAATATTACCATTTACAACCACTGTACAAGCCACAAAATAATATCCGTACCTTATATCTGATAATAATTTTATTAACAAAGAAATAATTAAACTTTTAGAAAGTGAAATAATCCAACCTAGTAAAAATCCGTACAATTCACTCATTTGGACAGTTGCTAAAAAAGGTACCAACGAACAAGAGAAACCTAAACGCAGAATGGTTGCAGACTTTCAAAAGCTAAACGCTCAAACTATTACAGATAGATACCCCGTACCTGATGTAGCTATGACTATACAAAATCTTGGTAATGAAAAAATATTTACAACTTTAGATTTGGAATCTGGATTTCACCAGATTCTTATTAAAGAATCTGACAGAGAGAAAACAGCTTTTAGTGTAAATGGAGCCAAATATGAATTTATTCGCATGCCTTTTGGACTGAAAAATGCTCCGTCAATTTTTCAAAGGTGTATCGATGATATCCTGAGACCATATATTGGCAAATTTGCGTATATTAATGACTGATAACGATCTATCGTTTACAAGCATATGTGCACAACAAATTTACAAGCGATTAAGAATAACGCACACAAAAACGCCAGCATTCCATTCTACTACAAATGGACAAGTTGAGCGTACGCACAGTACAATTATTGAAATTGCGAAAGTTTTAGCTGACCAGAATAATTCGGCACCGGAAGACCAAATTTTTGAAGCTGTTCGGCAGTACAACAAAACCATACATTCCGTTACCACGAGAGACCCGAGGACGTGTTTTATAATCAAAGAGGGTATCCCGACATCCAAGAACGAATACAACAAAATCAGGAAATAGTCTTGCGTCATCATAATCGCAATCGAAAGCAGCTGAACTATAATCCAGGTGGCGTAGTATTTTCCAAGACGCACAGGCGTAATAAGAACATAAGAAAATACGCGAAGCACGTTGTAAAAAAAGATAACGGAAAGACTAACGACTAATCAACTTAAGCCAAATATACATAGGCTCAAAAGATCTCTTAACTTTCTTGGTTCAGGAATTTTTTCAGCAATTTTTTTTGTAAATCAGAATCCTCTGATAATTGCACTATCAATATACATACTAAATGATAATCCAGCGGAATGAATCGTCTTGAACAACAACAATTTGTAACAGCATATCGAGGACGCTCCGTTTTTAAGAAGGAGGGGTGTTAGCGACGCTGAAGATAGCCTAAGTAAATTTCACACTTAACCTATACAAATAATAAAATTCCTGCATTATAAACACAATAGACAGAATTCCATAACGAAAAACTGATAAGCATAACAAAACTATCTATGTTCTAGCAAAATAACTGATATCGAATTACAACAAAGAAGTTGTATGCAGATAACAGCAGCCGCATTCCATAAGTATAAATAGCACTAAGCTTATAAGATGTAGTCAGTAAGAAATTATGAATAAAATAGGTAACACGAAAATAAGTGTACTGCCCAAATAAAAATAATTTCTTTTACTCGGGACAAACAACAGATTGTTAACTAACGCACTGCGCAATGATCGACTTGCCATACGTTTTAACAGCGGAAAGGCGACAAAAACTTCAATATCTTTGGAAGGGTATGAATGAAAAAAAAATTTTTTGCAGATTATTAAAGGTGAATATTTTCCGCGTTGTGTCACATACTTTTCAATTTTTTTTTTAGCGTGAAGAACACTGAAAAATTGCAATTGTTTAACCATAAATTACGTAACATATTATTATTTAAAGAAATGGGTCGTGAAAAAATATCTATAATATAGCACAAACATTTTTCTTTGACTTCACAAAATTTCATCGATTTATCTCCAGTAGTTAATGAGAAAATAATTTCACAATTTTATCGTGCTCTAAATTTCAACCTTCAATAACTTTAACAAAAAAATAGTTTAGACGAAATATTTATATTAGGGGGTATGCGCCTGGCCCCCCTCCTAATGAACTGCTAATTTTCAAAATCGGTGATTTTGCGAAATTTTCCTGGATCACTTGACGTGGTTCGACCCTTGCAAGTTGCCATATTATAAAATGTTCGGTTGCACACGAACTTAGCCCGTTTTTAGTTTTTATATTCTTGCAACTAGTTGCTACAGAGTATTATAGTTTTGTTCACCTAACGATTGTACGTATCTAAGCAGAATGATCAGGGTGACGAGAAAATTTGAAATTCGGATGACTGCCTGTTTGTCCGTCCGTCCGTGCAAACTGTAACTTGAATAAAACTTGAGATATCTTGATGAAACTTGGTATTTGGTACGTTGCTTTGAAAAAATAAATTAAAATGGGAAATGGGATACTACTCCAAATTCCATATAATACATATAATAGATTTCGTTTTTCTAACATACCCTATGTGTTTGTCAGTATAGGAGTTATTTGTACAATATTTATAAAATATCCTGGATTTCGATCCTCTGGTTAAGGTTTTATACCTAGAATTATTTCCCGGGTTTTGAGAAATTTTTATAAGGTTTCATTTTAAAAATTATGAAATCTTATTTTACGGACTTTAAATTAAATTTAAGTTCTGAAATACTTATAAGAAATTATACAGATTTAAAATCAGCTTATGAAATTCAATTCTTCAACATTTGCCCTGATAATTGCAATATCTTGAAATTACGCGCACGCAAGGCAGAGAGATGCAATTGAAACCAATAGTATGTATACAGGCAACAAAAACACAAATGCACGTACTAACAAACTGTACAAAGTTTAAGCACTGTTGCCTAGTATCTGAGTAAAATGTGTTGATCCCGCTCACTTGACATGAACATATGAACACTTCTTGCACCGGTATTTACGCCACCGAATGCGCTACTAAATCACCTACATACACATAACATACGATTGCCTTGCGGGTTATTGCAACGCACATAAATTAACGTCACATAGCTTTCGCCTGATCGCTTGTTTAGTCGAGGTGTATAAAACGCTGCTTCACGTTCACACATGCTTGTATATCTAGCGAGTTCACATTTTAGTTCAATGGAAGCACACGTCCATATAAACATATACGGCTTGTATTAGCTTGAAATACCAATTTTATTTCGAGAGCATTCGAAATGCAATTTGCAAGTGCAAATAATTTTTATTCGCTCTCTTTCTAGAATTTTTTTCTGTATTTGCAAAATAATACACAACCAGCTGCACTTATTGGCGACGCTTTAAGTAATTTGTTTTACATACTCTACCACGTGCTTTACTGCCGCCAAAGAACCGACTTCATCTGATTTTTTCTACGATATCAACACTTACCTCTATTAATAGCAAATTTTCAGACCTTCAGTCGAGCTTCTTTGCTCTGCAGCTGGCTGGAAATACTGTTAATAAATATATCATCTTTTCTTCAAAAATAATATGAAAACACAATTGAATTTATAAAGTAAAAGTGACCAACAATTGATGTAAATCACTCAGTAACATATATATATTTAAATAGCAATTATTTTATGTTTTTATACCCTGAACAGTGTAAATTAATTTTGGTAAGAAGTTTGTAACAACCAGACAGAAAGCCAGAGTCAATAAAATACTACTGTGGGCAGAAAATAGTAAGGCCTTTTAATTTAAATTTCGATTGAAAACTCATGTTGAAATATTTATTTTTGACTGTCAGCGATATCTGTGTCAAATGTCAAATCAAAATAAAGATTAATGTTTGCTAAACGCTCGTCTTTATGAAGCGCATGAAGTTCATTCGTAGAGTTTTACGATAAGGGAAATTATTCAACAAATTATTCTTTTAAAATTTGTCAGCTGAAACACTCAGAATTTGGGGAAAGGTTTTCGGTGATAATTGTTTATCTGCAGCAAGTGCTCAGATGATGCTGATAGCAGACGATCAACATGTCAATAAAATAAAGGCTCTGGTGCTTAAGAATTGCTGAGTCAATTGAGTCATGTCTGTATGTCAGTAATTCTTCTGGTCGTCCCTGTATATGCAAACCAGTATCTAGTAACACATAGCTGCCACACAAACGGGCCAATGAAATTTAAATTTTTTTAAGGAAAGCTGTTTAATCTTCCAAGGTATCTTCATGGTACGGGGTATTCTAGTCTAGAGGCTTGAATTCAGGTTAGGAATGAATAAAAAAATTATAAGAAAAACATTTCACGATACACACGATTCAACCTTTTTAGTAATTTGAAACCAAAAATTAAAAAAAAAGAAGTAAGGAAGGGCTAAGTTTGGGTGCAACCGAAAATTTTGTAATCTCGAAACTTGTAAGAATTGAAGCCAAGGAAATACAGCCGGATGTTCGAAAAACCTGATGTTAATTATCTAGATTTTTTAGATTATTAGATTCTAAGTAAAAAGATACACTGTTATGAACAAAACACGCTCTCTCATTTTCATTGGAATAACTCACATATTGGCCGATATGTGCGGTAAGAAGTCACCCCGAATTTTGAAAATCTTTATATTAAATATATGGGGGCTAAGGGCAGTATTGGTCTGAATCAACCCATTTTTGACATACAGACATATTATTCTCAGAGAAGTACTATCCCTGAATTGCAATTATTTATCTCAAACATTGACCGAAATTTTCGAACAAAAGTCAACATAGGTACAAGGGTCCACACGTTCGGTACCTAGGGGCTTGAACAATTTTGGAAGTAAGGTGGCACCCACTAACACATTATTCCTACAAAGTTTAAACCCGTTAATATAATGCATCTTGATCTATATACTTAACCCTTATGTTAGTAACCAACTTTATCGACGTCCTTTAGCAACCGGGTACCGGGGTACCAACAATCTGATTATTAAAATTTTTTTTTGGTTTTATTAAACAAAATTTTTTCTAAACAATTTTTTTCTTTAAATATTAATAGTCGGTGACAATTTAAAGAAAAGAATAAAAATAACAATGTAGAATCGTGAATCAGGGTGAAAGAGTAGTGAAAGAATTGGCGGCTCCGTACCGAGGTAGTGTTAGAAACATCTGCATGGATAACTTCTTTACTACTGTACCAGTTGCTAGACATTTGTTGTCGTGGAATATTACCATTGTCTTAAAAAGAATAAACCTTACATCCCTAGTGTTATGGAAGCGAATAGGACACGGGAGCAATATTTGACAGTTTTTGCATTTCGCGAAAAGGTTACCATGTGTTCCTACGTTCCTAAAAAAATAAAGCTCTCATTCTGATATCGACAATGCATTCAGATATATCAGTTGGTGATGACGCTAAACAAAAACCAGAAATAATAAGTTTTTATAATAAACATAAAGCTGGAGTTGACACAATGGACCAAATGGTCCTACACCAGTCAACGGCGAATGGCAATGTTCTTCAATATGCTAGACATTTCTTCACTTGCGGCATATATAATTTATTATGAAAATAATAAAATGATTGTCAAAAAAACGACAGAACGTCGTCAATTTATGCGTAAACTAAGTGAAAAACTATCATTGCCGAGGACTGAACATCGCACGGTGAATCCACAGGTAATGCGCCACTTCTCCACAAAGATTGCCGTTGGAAGTGTATTAGGCCATACACTGACAGAAACAGTCGTGATGAATCCTGGTCCAGAGGCTCCAAAAGATAAAACCGGAATGAAAAAAGTAATAGAATCTTGTCATGTCGGCAATTCTTTGCCAATAAGAAGACGGCGAAAGGCACGGAAGGCCTGTGCCAATTGTCACCAACCTGTTTGTGACGAGCACTCCATTAATCGTGTTCAATGTCATTAATTATAAAAAAAGTGTAATATATCTTTATTTTTTTAATAAAATTTAGTTGCATGCATTAATAGAAATTATGTACAATTTATTTCCAATGCTTTTCACTGTGGGTACCCGGGTACCCGGTTGCTAATAGGGCGATGGCTAGAGTTTAAGCTTATATAAAGTAAAAAACAAAAAATAAATCAATTAAATGAACTCACAAATAGCTTTCTTTTAAGTTAAAAAACGACGATTTGAGAGCTTAAAATAAAATATTGAATTTTTTTTAAGCTATTCACACAAATACACCGCGGTGGGTACCCGGGTACCCGGCTACCAACATAAGGGTTAAAACTGAACGAATCAAGTGGAATTTTAAATTGTGGTATATGGGAAGTAGGCGAGATATGGGATTTCAACCAAAAGTGTGCGGGGTCATGTCCATCGTGCAATTTTCTCGCCGGCTTCTATTAAGCTCTTCAATACCATTTCGGTGTTAGCAGGAGAAATTGCGCCTGTCTGTGGGCACTCCTAAGGGGCAGCTGTCATTGTACGCGTTAATGATGGACCCGTTCAGCGCGGTCAATCTGCTCTCCATTCCCGGGCCCGTGACGCTACTGTCAGTCTGCCCCTCTCTCTTCAATTCCTCATCTAGCCTCTGCCTGAAGGCACTCCAATTGGTCCTTCGAGGGTTGCGTCTAGGGGGGAATAGCTTGACCTCTGCCCTCAGCGCAAATCTTACAATTCTATGGTCTGACAGTTTGAGCTCTGTTGAAACTCTCCACTGCGAGACCAGCCCCGGGTGCAGGTTCATTACTGAGGGTGATGTCCAACACCTCCCTTCTCCTTGTAGTTATGAATGTGGGTTCACACCCATTCTCTATCGCTAAATTACTGCCTACTACACATTCTTCGTGATTATAGAATTTTGTTTTCAATTATAAATGGAATTATAAGCAACAATTTAAATTAAATAGAAAATTGTCACTGGCAACCGGATTTTGCAACCGTAAAATGACAAACAGCTGAGGCGTCGAACGCAATATCGCCAACTATAAAACATAAAGAGATTACACGTAAAGCAACATCTGTTGTTTAGAGTTGTATGTACAACATTTATAAATATATCGTCACCTAAAATGCAAAAGGCCGTAACTAACATTTTTAGTATTTTACAGGAGAAGCAAAAAACGTTATAGATTAAAGATTACTTAAAGCTAAATGACCAAATTGTAGATTTAAGCTTAGAAAACAAAGACGGATTTGTTTCTGAAGACCAAATTAATGGTAAAAAAGCAGCTTTTTTAAAAAATGTTAGTTACGGCCTTTTGCACTCTATTTTTCTGAAACCAAAAAGCCGTAACTACTTGAAAAAAATTGTGTATAAAATGAAAACAATGGTTAAAATAAAAAAAAAGTGCTTTTAGGTGACGATATTATGGTGTCCCTTATTTTCAAAATTGATTGCTTTATTTTTTTTCGAAAATATTCCCTGAAACTTCAGTTTGCATTCTAAAATCAACTCATATCATATTTATTTTTCTATGTCAAAAACATGGAAATTTTTAATATTTTGCATTTCAACTAAATCTACAATTTTCGAAACGGATCTTCTAATATAAAGTTTTTTGTTCTGTAAAAATTGTTTCATAAAAATATTGTTTCAAAAGTTACATATGTGCAGTTAAAATAAAAATCTAATGACCGGAGCATCCATAGAAATGATTTATACGTTATGTGTTGCCGTTGTTGTTGTAACGCCAGAAAACATTCTTGAAGTAATTTCGAAGATTGGTGCCGAGTTGACAGTCCTTGGCTGGATAGAAATCTTAATCACTTGGTGTACTAAGTGAATACAGAAAATTAGATGCATAAATTAAAAGAAGTATAACTTTTAAAGAAGTGTTTTCATAAAAAAAAAACATTAACACACTTTTGAAGATTAGAAAATTCCATACTAAAATATTACTATCTAAAAGTTCACGATCCATTTGTTGTGGACTTAACTTTTTCAAAAAATCCCATATCAATAATATGGGAAAAGTAAAATGATTTAGATACGATTGAAATTGAATCCGATTTTCTAAGGACTAAGGCTTAATGAAATTTTTTCAAAAAATAAAATTAAATTGGGAAAAGTTATGTGGGACACCTTAGTATAAACCATATCAAGCATATAATCTGTTTGAATTACAATACTGTTCTTCACAAAAAATCACTGACATACTTTATTGAGAGGAGGAGAAGTGCACAATTTTAATAAGCGTTTATACAAATATAGAAAAACAAAATAAAGGTATATTTAAAAAAATTATATCTCATTACTTAAATAGACATTTATAAACGGTATATATGTACATTAGATATAAGGGAAAAATTTTTTTGATTGAAAAACAGTATAAAATTTAGTAAAATTTACGAATTTTAAAATTTTTAAGAAAAATTTCCAAAATAAATTCCAAAAGGTTATTAAAATGAATATTCAGCCTCCGGTTTTTAGCCCCAGTTTTGGGAACCACTTTTTGTTAAAAAAAAAGCCAACCTTTTCCACGGTCGGGGTTTGTTTAAATTTTTTTATTCAAAATAGTCTGAAATTTGCATAAAACAGTTTTTTGCAGGAAAACTTTGAAAAACAGAAATGTTTTCATAGGGGGTATGGCCGCCGAACCTTACGACTTTCAATGGGATATCTCGGAAAAACCTTCCCCAACGATTTTTTGTAAAGGAACAACCCCCCAATCAGCTTAAGGGGGGGTGGTTTGGAAAAAGATTTTTGGGAATAATCAGGACAAAAGTTCGATGTACATTATAATTTTGGGGGTTTAAGCAATTTTACGAACAAAAACCTGCATCCACCATTGTAAAAATGGTTTTTTCAAAAATAAATCATTTTTTTTTTTGCAACCCTTTCCCGGAAAAATGTTTCCCCATTTGATGAATTCACTAAGTTTGAGAAAGGTGATCACGCCAGAGGGCCCCTTTTAAAAAATTTTGGTACAACACGTGAAAACTTAAACCACCCATGCAAAATTAGGGCTTACAATTATCCCATAAATTTTTCACTTTAAACGATTTGGTAAAAGTGATAAATTTTAAATTTTAAATTTAGCATTTTGTTTGAAGCCCGCCCATAACTGCAAACATCCCTTGACCCTTTAAAACGAATAAAATGACTTGACAACCTCAACTTAGGATCCCTGAAATTCCCCCAATACAATTGAACAGAAACGATTTGAGCAACAAGCGACATATTAGTCGAACCAGGGGAAAAAAATTCGTTTTGGTGTTTGAAAAACACTTGCAAGGTCCCAAACCCCAAAAATTTTTGTGGATTCTTCCAATTTTTTTAAAAACCCAAAAATTAAATTTTTTCAACTTTAAGAAATATATTTTTTTTTTTCCTTAACAGTTAAGTTTTTGCTTTATATATAGATATAAAATGATATTGTTAACTGCAATACGATTTCGCGGAAGATGAAAGCTATTAAAGTTTGAATTTTATTTATTATTATTTTAATTTTTATGGGTGGATAGGTAACATATACACACACCGACCACAGCGGCCAACGACCATACCACGCTGAATACATCGGTTCTCGTCCGATCACCGAAGCTTTTTAAAACCCGATCTAAATACTATTATTTTATAAATATCTAATTTATTTTTAAGGGTCACACCGTTTTATTTCTTAAAATTACAAAACCCATGAGCTTTTACATTTCTTGTGTATTGATGATTTAATGGCCAATTTCATAAAAAACTTTTTTAACATTAATCTAAACATCAAAATTAGACCGTTATCTATACAGCTTCTAAAGCTGTTGGAATTTCATTTCGAACAAATCCAGACAAAACCACTACTGTTAGTTTTCTTAAAAGATTCAATAACATTTTTGAATGTTTTTAAAATTTTTGTAGAGCACTTTCTCAAAATTGCAAGTATATAGAGATCTTAAGATCAACTTGATATGCATCACAAAAAGAACGCTGCTGAGAAGGTGTAGCAGCACCTGTACGGTCACAGCTTGATGTTTTTGGCTCCAGTAGTTGTTACTACTTTCCATTTCATTTATTGAAAAAAAAAAAAAAAAAAAAAAATGAAAAGTTTCTCGTTAAAAACCCGGGGGCTCCGTTTCGATTTTAGAGCCATGGTTTTTTGGGCAAATTTTCTTAGAATTCATCGTAGTTTACGATTTTGATAACCGCTTGGTGCATTTTTTTTGCTCCATACAAATTGACCCACTCTAATGTACATACATATGTATATAAGTAAAAAACATTAGTAACATTTAATAAGATAATGAAAGAATATAAATTGAGCTAATAATTTGAGCGTTTATTTATTGTAAAATATCGTTCTGAGCAGTACAAATCAATTATCAAATATCAAAACTAAATTCACTAAATGTTAATTAAAATGTTATCATTATTACATCTCTTCATTATTTATTTGATACCCGAGTTGGTCAACCACTTTTTGCCACTTCGAATTTCCAGAACGAAAGCGGGCGAACCATTGTTGGACAACAAGGCCACATACGTGAGTTTCAAAGTAAATTAAATTTATTTTATTCAAAATAGTCTCCTTCTGCATCAATACAGTTTTTTTCACGGTCCAAAAGCATGTCGAACAAAAAACATGTTTTCAGCTCGTTGGCCGGTATGGCCGCCAGAATGCCGGTGTACGCACTTTGAATGGGCCCCTACGTCGGCAAAACGCTTTCCTTTCATGGGCAAATGCATTTTTCCGTAAAGGAAGAAGCCGCACGGTGCCATATCAGTTGAATTCGGGGAGTGGTTAATGGTTAAAATATGATTTTGGTCAAATAATCGGTTACAAGCGTCGATCGATGTGATGGCGCATTATCAATTTTGGGTCGTCAGTCAATTTGTGCGGAACAAACCGTGCATCCACCATTCGTAAGCCCAAATGTTTTATCAAAATGCGATAAATCGATGTTTTGATGTTTTGGAGATGTTCAATTCCATTTCCAGGAATTTCAATGATGATTTCGCCTGATTTTTGATGAATTCACGTCAGTTTCGATGAAATTTTCGGTGATCACGGATTTTTATTGGGCCACGTGTTGATCGTCATTTATGGCCTCACAACCACTGTGAAAACGTTGAAACCACTCATGCACCCTCCTACGGGATAGGCAATTATCGCCATAAACTTGTTTCATCAATTGAAACGTTTCGGTAAAAGTGATATCAATTTTAAATCTTTAAATTTAAATCTTTGTTCGAAGCTCATTTTCGCACCGATAACACAAACATGCTGACATTTAAAACGCAATAACTTCACTTCCAACCAATGAAATATAATATCATGAAATTCGCAATGGACAATTGATACAGATAGCAGATTCTAACACACAAGTCGACATATAGATGGCGACACCAGGGGGTCAAAAATTCCTGTTTGCTTTGAAAAACACTATGTACAGCATCGGCTCCGTAAACTTCACAAACTTCATTGGTGGCATTCTTCCAAGTTTTTATAAAAATTTCCAAATATAGCGAATTTCTTCATTATTCTTACTAATTTTTGAACAGCTGTGTTTTTTTTTCAACTTCCCCGAATTAAATTTTTTCTGTTAAACGAACCTTAAAAACTTGACTTTCTAACACTATATGGAATGGCACAATCTTAGTGGTAGCACTGGAGATATACGACTACCATATATGTATATTTGAAAACTTTCTGCTAATACAAACAAATCGTGTGTTCATATAATTTACGCTTAGACCTTGGGTAAGTAGGTGGTAAGAGAGCTTCCCCTTTGAGCACCGTTTGCGCCGTTTTCATGAACCATCGTAAGACATAATATCTTGATATCACGTTCCATTATTATGTTAAAAACCCTATATGAAACTACTTATCTCTGTTAAGATTTGAGAAGATAGACATTCAAGGATTTATATCTTATGACTTCGTAGTGTTCGGTGTCTGATTTGTGATAGAGCTAGGCACTCACAGAGGGAGTGTAAAACCGCTTCCTTGCAGCTACGGCTAGTATTGCTATAGGATATATTTATTTTTAACGTATGTTCTCGGAACATTAGTATGTATATGAGTATGTATATGGGGTATTCCGTACCAAATCGTCCACTTTTAAACCCGACCCCTTTAGATTTTGCTGAAACTTATCCATCATTTTCTACCCTTTGAAAATCATTTTTGAGAATTTTTTCAAAATTTTTTGTCCAACTTCAAAAAAGTTATGAATTTAAAACAAAAATGGCTTTTTATTTTTAAATAGCCATAACTTTTGTAGAAATTGACTTTTGGGGACCTTTCTTTTAAATATTTTTGTTTTTGAATGAATTTTTGTTTTTGAAAAAATACACGAAAAAAATTTAATACGATCAATTATATAAAATAATCGATTTTTTTAAGTAAAATCGTCATTTTTTAGAAGTTCGCCCATTTTTTCCTCGAAAAAAGCTTCAATAAATTTGACAACTATCCCTGCTATTCTCGCTAACACGCTTGATTGTCGTTTCTTTTAAGTTGTTCGTGAGTTATAGCGTCGCAAACATGGAGCAAAATAAAGAGAAAATACGGCATATTTTACAGTACTACTACAATAAAGGCAAAAATGCATCTCAAGCCGCCAATAAAATTTGTGCAGTTTATGGACCCAATACAGTTTCCATTTCCAACGGTTTCAACGTTTTTGTTCTGGTGTAGAGGTGGTCGAAGATGCGCCACGCTCCGGAAGGCCTGTCGTCGAAAATTGCGATAAAATCGCTGAATTGGTTGAAAGAGACCGGCATAGTAGCAGCCGTAGCATCGGTGAAGAGCTGATCATGATCAATAAAAATACCGCAAGACTTTTTTGGCAACCCATTATATAAAATCTATTAGCAGATTTATACACATATTAAATTAGTCAGAAGACATAGCAATTAATATTAGGTTGGAAAATATCTTCCTTCCGGCTTTTTATCTTTTGAATTTCGCAGCTATGTATAAAGCGCTACAGAGCTCGTATATGGTAATACTATACATCTTTGAAACATATCCTAAAAAACGACGCTATGCATAATTAGTATGGATATTGCGTTTAACAATTATTGACATGTAAACATGGAGTTCACTAACGCCGAAATTCGCGCTATTTTCAAGTTTTCCTTCGTTAAAGGCATATCCGCTGTAGGGGGGTATTATGAAGTTGCCGTCTAGACGCAAGCAGATTATCGAACGAAACGGCGCATATTTAAACTAAATACGATCACTGTAACACTTTGAATAAAGAAAGCAATTCTCAGTTTTTTAAGCTAAAAAGAAAATATGGATTGATTGTATCAAATTATTTTAACTTGCAATTTTTTTATGGGCTGTATTGGTCCCTCTATTATGTCGTGTACACACTTTAACCACCAGATATGGTAGAAGATTTCTTTGCCATATAATATGATATTTCATTACACAAACACAGAGATTCTTCTGGCCGTTAGTCCAATACAAAAAATAGCAATACTCAATTGTAAATTAAGAAATTAGTGAAAGCAAACCCCTTTACGAACAATCGATATAGGCTTATTTATAAACTTAACTTTTGTTTTTGACTTCTTCACCCTCTAAACCGTTTGGAAGGTTTTTCTATAGCATGGCGATTTAATAGTTTCTTGCATCAACATTGTGACCATTGTTGGGTAATGCGAAACTAATTTCTCTTATTGAAATTGTGCAATGAAGTAGAACCAAAGTACACGTACTCATATTCTTCTTCTTTACTGGCGTAGACACCGCTTACGCGATTATAGCCGTGTTAACAACAGCGCGCCAGTCGTTTCTTCTTTTAATTTTACTTATGGGTATATTGTATTCTTCTTCTTAATTGGCGTAAACACCGCTTACGCGATTATAGCCGAGTTAACAACCGCGCACCAGTCGTTTCTTGTTTTTGCTACGTGGCGCCAATTGGATATTCCAAGCGAAGCCAGGTCCTTCTCCACTTGGTCCTTCCAACAGAGTGGAGGTCTTCTTCTTTCTCTGCTTCCATCGGTGGGTATTGCGTCTTTCAGAGCTGGAGTGTTTTCGCCCACTCGGACAACATGACCTAGCCAGCGGAGCCGCTGTCTTTTAATTCGCTGAACTATGTCAATGTTCCACCGAATGCGATATTCGCTGCGACCAACGCGTAAAGGACCATACATTTTTCGCAGAACTTTTCTCTCGAAAACTCGCAACGTCGACTCATCAATTGTTGGCATCGTCCAAGCCTCTGCACTATATAGCAGGACGGGAGTTACTCGTATGAATGACTTATAGAGTTTGGTTTTTCTTTGTCGAGAGAGAACTTTGCTTCTGTTGGCAAGAGTAATCCTGCGTTGGATTTCAAGGCTGACATTGGTGGTGGTGTTTACACTGGTTCCAAGGCAGACAAAATTATCTACAACTTCAAATTTATGACTGTCAACAGTGCATAAGAGCCAAGTCGCGGGTGACGACTGTTTGTTTGATGACAGGAGATATTTCCTCTTGCCCGTTCACCGCCAGACCCATTTGCTTTGTTTCTTGTCCAGCCTCGAGAAAGAAGAACTAACGCTGCGTGTGTTGAGGCCGATGATATCAATATCAGCGGCATACGCCAGCAGCTGTACACTCTTATAAAAGATTGTACCTGCTCGATTGAGTTCTGCAGCTCGAATAATTTTCTCCAGCAGCAGATTGAAAAAGTCGCACGATAGGGAGTTGCCTTGACTGCCTCGTTTGGTATCGAACGGCTCGCAGAGGGCCTTCCCGATCCTGACGGAGCTTTGAGTGTTGCTCAACGTCAGTTTACACAGCCGTATTAGTTTTGCAGGGATACCAAATTCAGATATCGCGGCATAAATACAGCTCCTTTTCGTTCTGTCGAAAGCAGCTTTGAAATCGACGAAGAGGTGGTGTGTGTCGATTCTCCTTTCACGGGTCTTTTCCAAGATTTGGCGCATGGTGAATATCTGGTCGGTTGTTGATTTACCAGGTTTAAAGCCACACTGATAAAGTCCAATCAGTTTGTTGACGGTGGGCTTTAATCTTTCACACAATACGCTCGACAGAACCTTATATGCGATGTTGAGGAGGCTAATCCCACGGTAGCTGGCGCAGATTGTGGGGTCTCCTTTTTTGTGGATTGGGCATAGCACACTTAAATTCCAATCGTTGGGCATGCTTTCGTTCGACAATATTCGGGTTCGCCTTCTCCTGGCGTTGTACGTTCAGTGCCATTCAGCAGGCTGGAGAAGTGTTCTGTCATTGAGTAAGCCGCCGTATTGTTTCGTAGAATTTTCGAGCATTACCCCTGTCGGCCAGCTTATCTTTCGTGCTCACACATTTCGGCCTCATCATTTTCCTTCTGCAAATGCGTCTCGCTTCCCTCTTCAACTCTTGGTATCTATCCCATCCCGGACGTGTTGTGGTCGATCGTAACGTTCCGAGGTAGGCAGTCTGTTTCCTGTTCGCTACGACACGACACTCTTCGTCAAACCAACTGTTCTTTTTCATTTTCCGAAAACCAATGGTTTCGCTTGCAGTATTTTCCAGGACAGTATGGTGTCAATCTTCACCCCCAAGTATTTAGCGGTGGGGGATAGAGGGAGTGTTGTACCGTTTAGTGCCGGAAGTTGAAACTGAGGGATTTCGGTTCTTCTTGTGAATAGCATCAATTCTGGTTTGTTCGGGTTAACACCTAGTCCATTGTTCTTAGCCCATAGATTTAACCTTCGTAGTAATATCGCTGACTGTTGAAGGAAACATGCCTGATACCAACAACGCTATATCGTCCGCATATAATACTGCTTTCACTCCTCCACCGTTTAACTGAAGTAGTATTTCGTTCACCGCTACAACCCATAAAAGCGGGGAGAAGACCCTTGCTTGAGGCGTCCCTCTACTCACATAACTTGTTTGTGTTGTAGCTCCGTTTGATGCTATCCTTCTATTCTCAAACATCGATGGTACACAGTGTCATCTATGCAACCCCGTGTCAGAGAATTAATTATAGCATTTACTTCTATATTATTGAAGGCGCCTTCTATGTCTAGAAAATCAGACATGGTGTATTTTTGTAGTATAGTGATTTTTCAATTACACTTATCACCCCGTGAAGTGCAGTTTCGGGTGATCGGCCCTTTATGTATGCCTGTATAATAATATCCGCCATTATTGTTCTTAAATGTAATTCTATTAGCCTAAAGGAGGTGAGGCTTATAGTTCTAAAATACTTGGCATTATTGTGTTTTCTTCTGCCTGGTTTAATTCGTTCCAACTTCTTAGGATGTAAGATAGTTGAGTGCTTGTTTTGTATATATTTTCAAGCCTTAGAACCATTGGTTCTACCAGCTTTTGCAGCATTATGGGCATAATCCCGTCTGGTCCTGCCGCTTTGAATGGTGAGAAACTATTTATGGCACTATTTAATTTTGCTTTTGTCTGCTATCTGGCCTCGGTAATCAGTTGCGTTTACGGGTGGTTCTGGTTGAACCCTCGTTAAAGGCGTTTGCTGACTCTCGGGGAAGTGCGTTGTAATAAGAGATTCTTTTGCAGAGGAGGTGCAATCGTTTCCTTCCGCCTTATTGTAGGCAGTATTAGTATTAGTATGTTTCTTTTGCAACTTCCTATCGATGTACGGAAAGGCGTCCATGAGTCGTTTTGAGCTTTTCTGACTGCTTTTTTGTATCTTTTCATAATATATACGGCTGCCAAATTTTGGTTCTAAAACTCTTATTGAAAGCTTTCCTTAGTTGTGTTCTTAAATTCTTGAGCTCGCTCTTCCACCAAGGAAGATACCTAGTCCTCTTCGGAACTGTTAGCGGTGTGGATTTATTGAAAGTTGTAGTTAAGATTTTTTCCAACTTCTCTACTTCTAAATCTAGTTCCTGCGCATTACTTATACTCTTATTTTCTCCCTTTTCAAGGCAAATTTTTCCCATGCTGCTCTTCTAGGGCTCTGATATTTGAGAGGAGTGCTGTATTTCTCGCGGATGCTGAAGAGTACCCAGGAGTGATCCGACATGGAAGGCTCATCGGATACCCTCCAGTTATCCACAACGAGACTATCTGTGTCTGTTGATAGCATGCGGCTCTTCCTCCCATCCCGGAAACCTATCAGAGCTTGTTCAAATAAAAGTTGGCTTATCTCCCTTGCTGTATATGTGTATATACTTAGATTGCTATTTAGAATATACTGTAATGCCCGGTTTCACAGTCCATACTTATGTTGTGCTTAAGATAAAACAGGAAAATAGTGTTTTACAGTTCATACTTAGGTTATGCTTAAGCACTGAAAATGGGAGGCTTAAGCAATGCTTAAATAACAGCTGATTTTTGTTTTGAATTTGCTTTGAATTTTCAGCGACATCTTGCGTAGCGTAGGGCAAGTGTCCGTTCGCTTGCACTCAATAACAGCTTATACTTTTCCTTCAGTTCCCATATGTGCTTCGACTCGCTAGCGGTGAAATTCGGGGTTCTTTTGTTGTTTTCATCAATTTTTGATATAATTTTCCTCGCAAATTTATGTATTGTCTGTTATAATTTAAATATTTCAAATATATTTTTATGAATGACATTTGTAAAACATATGTTGCCCACAACGTTGCCATATATCATAATAAAATTTTATAGAATTTAAGCATTGACTGTGAAACGCAAAGACTACTCAGTCTGCAACAGCTAAGATTTTATTTAGGCACAACTTAAGCATGAACTGTGAAACCGGGCATAAGAGTGACTTACCTCTGGTGTTTATACTGGTACTACCCCATACACTGCGCCTTGCGTTTGCATCGCACCTTATTAGGGCATCTTCTTTCCTGTTTTCCTCTACTAGTGTTGTAAGTGGTTCCGGAGGTATGTCCTCCGCCATGGGTCATGTAGGCCGAGACCAAGAAGAAATGTTTTTCCTTCTCCTCCGCCTTTATTACTGAGATATCTGCTGTGCTGTAATTAGGGCAAAGAAATGGATTTATACTTCTATTGATAAAATTGCATGCCCTAGGTTTTCCTTTGTCTCGTGTGTAAAAAAGGCTATAGGTACTGCTGTTTAGCCCTTTGATGGTGTCTTTATTAACCCAGGGCTGCTGTATTAGGCTGATGTCGACGCCCTTCTCGTTTATGAGGATTGTCAGATTCACTGTAGCACATTTCGAGTGCTGCAGGTTGATCTGTACGCATCTTAGTTTATTGGGCATCTCGGGTAAATTGGTTTTTATTGTTGTAATAGTTGTTGTGTTTATGTTGGTTTCGTTCATGTTTGGTCCCACGAGTAAGCCGGAAAGGGTTGGTCACTCGTCCACAGAGCCAGTATGCGTAGAGAAAGCATTTAGTACCTCCGACTACGCCCGGGCATCGGAAGAGGGTGTTGACGCTAAATTTAATCCACTTAAAGTTACAAAAGTTCGGATTCCTACAATACAATAACGAACTTATGGTTTTACACACTAGTACAGTTTGAGGCACTGCAAAAAATGCTCATCGTGGAAAAGTAGCAAAGTAAATTTTGCGGTTTGCATCGTAACACTTTTGCCTTTTTGCTCGTTAAAAAGTTCATAAAAAAGTTGACAGCGGATTATAACGCCTATCAATGGTGCTGTCGGACTGAGTTTAGTTTCCTAGAGTGCTTCACTTTTAGAGCACATTCTTTTTGGCTGCCAAAACTTTTTTGAATCAGTGTTGAGTGTGGAATTACTGAACTAAGGCAGTTCAAAATAAAGTAACTAAAGCAGTAGTTGTAATGTTGATTGGAAGACCATTGGATTTTTACACGAATTTCTACTTTCTCTACTTTTTTTTTGTTAAATTAAGCACATATAACGCTATTAGTCAAAAAGTTTCATACTTTAATTTACCGTAACATAACGTTTCGTTACATATACGTGTGATAGCCATTTCGCACATTTTCAGTATACAATATTTCTTCTCAGCTTGATTTAGTCTGCGCCTAGTTTGAAAATCGATTGGGGTAACGTAAAACGAATAACTTTCAATGACTTGTCGAAGAAACCACAAATCCAATGTTATCCATCTTTGCCATCTTGGATGCCGCTTTTAGTGGCAGAATAACCTTCGATTATATGTATATAGCAGTAAGATCACCGCCACCGCTTTTCCGAATTTTTAATTGAACAGATTTGGACCTTTTCAGTACCTAATAGCAATCAATACTAAATGTAAAGTTTAATAGCAAGGTTTTCAAATGCAAAAATTATGGAGAGAACACTCCCCAGCTGACTGGATATATGAGCCTGGTGGTGAACGAGGGCAAGACGAAGCTTATCTTGTCATCAAATAAACAGTCATCGTGGCTCTCAGTCGTAGAAAATTTCGAACCAGCATTAACATCAACAACAACGTCAGCCTCGAACTCCAACACAGAATAACTCTTGCCAACAGGTACTACTTCGGATTGGGTAGGCAATTAAAAAGTAAAGTCTTCTTTCGACGACCAGAGACAAATTTTATAAGTCACTCATTATTACCGCCTTCTTTTATGGTGCAGAGGCATGGACGATGACAACATCTTAGTCGGCCTTACGAGTTTTCGAGAGAACGGTTCTGCGGACGATTTATGGTCCTTTGCGCATTGGCAATGATGAATACCGCAATCGATGGAATGATGAGCTGTACGTGATATACGGCGACATTGACATAGTAAAGCGAAATAAGAGACATCGTGCGAAGGGGTGAAGACCTCCAACTCTGTTGCAGTACTCGCCGGGAGACGAAGAGGATATTCCAAGCGAGGCCAGGTCCTTCTCCACTTGGTCCTTCCAACGGAGTGGAGGTCTTCCTCTTCCTCTGCTTCCCGCGCCGGGTACTTCGTCGAATACTTTCAGAGCTGGAGTGTTTTTATCCATCCGGACAACATGACCTAGCCAGCGTAGCCGCTGCCTTTTAATGCGCTGAACTATGTCAATGTCGTCGTATATCTCGTACAGCTCATCGTTCCAACGAATGCGATATTCGCCGTGGCCAACGCGCAAAGGACCATAAATCTTTCGCAGAACTTTTCTCTCGAAAACTCGCAACGTCGACTCATCAGTTGTTGACATCGTCCAAGCCTCTGCACCATATAGCAGGACGGGAATTATGAGTGACTTATAGAGTTTGGTTTTTGTTTGTCGAGAGAGGACTTTGCTTCTCAATTGATTACTTAGTCCGAAGTAGCACCTGTTGGCAAGAGTTATCCTGCGTTGGATTTCTAGGCTGACATTGTTGGAGTTGTTTACGCTGGTTCCAAGATAGACGAAATTATCTACAACTTCAAAGTTATGACTGTCAACAGTGACGTGAGTGCCAAGTCGCGAGTGCGACGACTGTTTGTTTGATGACAGGAGATATTTCGTCTTGCCCTCGTTCACTGCCAGACCCATTTGTTTTGCTTCCTTATCCAGTTTGGAGAAAGCAGAACTAACGGCGCGGGTGTTGAGGCCGATGATATCAATATCTTTTCATAGAATTTTCGAGCATTACCCCTGTCGGCCAGCTTATCAAGCTCTTCGAACTCACGCATTTCGGCCTCTTTCTTTTTCTGTCTACAAATGCGTCTCGCTTCCCTCTTCAACTCTCGGTATCTATCCCATCCCGCACGTGTTGTGGTCGATCGTAACGTTGCGAGGTGGGCAGCCTGTTTTCTCTCCGCTGCGACACGGCACTCCTCGTCGTACCAGCTGTTCTTTTCCACTTTCCGAAAACCAATGGTTTCGGTTGCAGCTGTACGTAAGGAGTTTGAAATGCCGTCCCACAGCACACACAAACACTCGGTTGTTGGCGTGCGTTTTTTGCTGCACAGAGGCGGGTGCGAATTTTGGCTGCAACAATATAGTGGTCCGAGTCGATGTTAGGACCTCGGAGCGCACGCACATCTAACACACTGGAGACGTGTCTTCCGTCTATCACAACATGACCAATATGGTTGGTGGTTTTTCGATCAGGAGACAGCCAGGTAGCTTGATGTATCTTTTTATGCTGGAATCTAGTACTACAGATAACCATATTTCGGGCCCCGGCGAAGTCAATCAGCCTCAGCCCATTTGGGGATGTTTCCTCGTGGAGGCTGAATTTACCGACCGTAGTGCCCACCCTGGCATTAAAGTCGCCAAGCACGATTTTGACATCGTGGCGGGGGCATCTCTCATAAGTGCGCTCCAAGCACTCATAAAAGGCATCTTTGGTTACATCGTCCTTCTCTTCCGTCGGGGCGTAGGCGCAAATCGGCGATATGTTGAAGAACCTCGCTTTGATGCGGATTGTGGCTAGACGTTCATTCTCCGGAGTGAATGATAGTACTTGACGACAGAGTCTCTCTCCCACCACGAATCCATCACCAAACTTGCGCTCCTTTATATGGCCACTGTAGTAAATGTCACAAGGACCTACTCGTCTCTGTCCTTGTCCCGTCCATCGCATTTCTTGGACGGCGGTGATGTCAGCCTTTATCTTTACGAGGACATCTACCAGCTGGGCAGCGGCACCTTCCCAATTAAGGGACCGGACATTCCAGGTGCATGCCCTCAAATCATAGTCCTTATTTCGTTTGCCATGGTCGTCATCAAAAGGGGGGGCTCTCATCCGAGTCTGTTTATGCTTTTTCATTGGGGGTGTTTTTTTTACGTGGCGGGTCCCAAACCCAGCGCACAACCCTATGCAGGGATGCTTCGCCTTCTCACTTTAGCTCGCCTTCAAACGGATGTTCTTAGGCTACCCAGAGGATACTTGGTCAAAGACCGGAAGTCGTGAGCTGCTTGAGTCATATGTAAAAGAATCGTTTCTGGCCACTCCCAAGTGAATGGCGATCAGAAAACTTTCCTCACTTGCGTGAACTTCATGACTTCATGACTCCATCCTCCGATTTACATATTCGATATCAGGGGCTTGAATAGCTTCGGTCGGATTTGCACAATTTCTGATCATAAGGAGGCAGACTTCAGAGGAACTTGATATGCATACTGGAAACTGAAAGAGTTGAGAGGAATTGATAATTGTGTAATATTAACCGAAATTCTAGAAACAGTTTTATTCTGATATCGGCTCTAATAATATACCTTTGTGTCATTCCAGATGTTAAATGCCTTTGGCATATTTATGTGTTTACTTAGTACAACTTTTAGTAGAGGCAATCTTCCGAGTGGTGGCGTGTGCCATCTCTTTACCCAGAAAAGGGAAGAATAAGAAAATCCAAAGTGAAAACGATGTTCTTTGTCTTTTTTGATCCCACAAAATATCGCAGTCGTACAACTGCAACGGTTTGTTCAATAAATTTTTTAAATCGACTCAGTCCTATTACTTTCCAGACAAACCATGTATGTCTATATAGGCCACATTCAAGGTTGAGCTCCACAATGAGGTTAGCAATTTCGAAATAAAGTTTGTGTGACCCCTCACTGTAAAAATTTTAATGTACATATTATTTTCTAAACCATTCAAGTTTATTGCTCAGGGCGAATCTTTTGGGTATCCCTATAGGTTATTACAGTTAATGTCCCAGTTGAAAAGTGCCATAAGTCTATAAATAAATGCGCCAGAGACGTAAAATTTTATTTTTTTAAAGAAGCCAGTAACAAATTTGGACTTTAAGCGAGGCACTATTGGAAACTTTTTGTATTAAGAAAGAGTTATTTTCTGATAACAGTATGTCTGTACACCAAACTGCTACGAAACCATCCTAACCCTTCTTCATACTCATGGCCTGAAATGTCTATATAGGCTGATGAAGAATCCTATGTTGACTGAAAAACTTTTGACGAAGGGACTCGCTTGGGCGCATGAGAATATTGACAGAGATTTTTAAAATGTCATTTTTACTGTTGAATATTCTATATGTGCACGTTCTGTCCTCACGCGAGCCTGGTCAACTTCCACCAGTTCAGCGGACCGTAAAACATGGAATAAAGGTGCATCTTTGGGGCTGCTTCTCAAAGCAGGGATTCGGCACTTTGTACCTCTTTACTGACAACCTAATTGCCAAGAAAATGATAAAAATCTACAAAAAGGCTTTACTACCATTTGCCAAACGATGGTTCATCAAAAAAAATGAAGATTGGATAATGCAGGAGGACAACGCTCCTAAACAACGCAGCAATCTCTGTACTTAGTGGAAAACTTAATATGGCATGGTTATACTGGATTGGCCGTCGCAGTCACTCGATGCAAACCCTATTGAAAATGTGTGGGCATATATTAAACAGAATCTTCTTGAAGACGCATATAGTATACAGTCACTCGATGCAAACCCTATTGAAAATGTGTGGGCATATATTAAACAGAATCTTCTTGGAAGACGCATATACACTTTGAAGCAGTTGTCTTATGAAATTCGTCGGATCTGGAGATCCTTGCAACTAGAATACGCCGTCAAATTAGTAGAAAGCATGCCTAGAAGATGCCAGGCAATTATCGACGCCGGTGGTGACTGGACATATTATTGACCAAAATGCATCATTGTTTGTAATGTGTGCAATGTATATATAAAAATTAAAGTTTCATAAAATATTTTTTTGTTTTATAAATTAACACGACCACGCTCTTACTTGACAGACTGTACGTAATACAAGAAAAATCAATTTATTTTATTCAAAATAGTCTTTTTCTGCTTCAGTACAGCTTTTTGCACGGTCCAAAAGCATGTTAAACTAGTGTTTTAGATCGGTGGCTGGTATGGCCGCCAATATGCCGGTGCAAGCCTTTCGAATGGCCTCTACGTCCGCATAACGCTTTCCTTTTATGGGAAAATGCATTTTTCCGAAAAGGATGAATTCGAACGGTGCCAAATCAGGTGAATACGGGAGTGGTTAATGATTAAAATTTTATTTTTGGTCAAA
>CM050323.1:89690423-89812077 GCA_027475135.1 Bactrocera correcta
ACCAAAACTTCAATATCTTTGGAAGGGTATGAATGAAAAAAAATTTATTGTGCAGATTATTAAAGGTGAATATTTTCCGCGTTGTGTCACATACTTTTCAATTTTTTTTAGCGTGAAGAACACTGAAAAAATTGCAATTGTTTAGCCATAAATTACGTAACATATTATTATTTAAAGAAATGGGTCGTGAAAAAATCTTTATAATATAGCACAAACATTTTTCTTTGACTTCACAAAATTGCATCGCTTTATCTCCAGTAGTTAATGAGAAAATAATTTCACAATTTTATCGTGCTCTAAATTTCAACCTTCAATAACTTTAACAAAAAAATAGTTTAGACGAAATATTTATATTAGGGGGTATGCGCTGGCCCCCCTCCTAATGAACTGCTAATTTTCAAAATCGGCGATTTTGCGAAATTTTCCCGGATCACTTAATGTGGTTCGACCCTTGCAAGTTGCCATATTATAAAATGTTCGGTTGCACACGAACTTAGCCCGTTTTTAGTTTTTATACTTTTGCAACTAGTTGCTACAGAGTATTATAGTTTTGTTCCCCTAACGGTTGTACGTATCACCTAAAACTAAGCAAGGGTTCTAACATATATATAAATTATCGGGGGGACGAGAAAATTTGAAATTCGGATGACTGCCTGTTTGTCCGTCCGTCCGTGCAAACTGTAACTTGAGTAAAACTTGAGATATCTTGATGAAACTTGGTATTTGGTACGTTGCTTTGGAAAAATAAATTAAAATGGGTCGATACTACTCCAAATTCCATATAATACATATAATAGATTTCGTTTTTCTAACATACCCTACATATGTGTTTGTCAGTATAGGAGTTATCTGTACAATATTTATAAAATATCCTGGATTTCGATCCTCTGGTTAAGGTTTTATACCTAGAATTATTTCCCGGGCTTTGAGGAATTTTTATAAGGTTTAATTTTAAAAATTATGAAATCTTATTTTACGGACTTTAAATTGAATTTTAGAACTTATATACGTATAAGAAATTATACAGATTTAAAATCAGCTTATAAAATTAAATTCTTCAACATTTGCACTGATAATTGCAATATCTTGGAAATACGCGCACGCAAGGCAGAGAGATGCAATTGAAACCAATAGTATGTATACAGGCAACAAAAACACAAATGCACATACTATCAAACTGTACAAAGTTTAAGCACTGTTGCCTAGTATTTGAGTAAAATGTGTTGATCCCGCTCACTTGACATAAACATATGAACACTTCTTGCACCGGTATTTACGCCACCGAATGCGCTACTAAATCACCTACATACACATAACATACGATTGCCTTGCGGGTTATTGCAGCGCACATAAATTAACGCCACAGAGCTTTCGCCTGATCGCTTGTTTAGTCGAGGTGCATAAAAAGCTGCTTCACTTTCACACATACTTGTATATCTAGCGAGTTCCCATTTTCGTTCAATGGAAGCACACGTCCATATAAACATATAAGGCTTGTATTAGCTTGAAATACCAATTTTATTTCGAGAGCATTCGAAATGCAATTTGCAAGTGCAAATAATTTTTATTCGCTCTCTTTCTAGAATTTTTTTTCCGTATTTGCAAAATAATACACTGCACTTATTGGCGACGCTTTAAGTAATTTGTTTTACATACTCCACCACGTGCTTTACTGCCGCCAAAGAATCGACTTCATCTGATTTTTTCTACGATATCAACACTTACCTCTATTACTAGCAAATTTTCAGACCTTCAGTCGAACTTCTTTGCTCTGCAGCTGGCTGGAAATACTGTTAATAAATATATCATCTTTTCTTCAAAAATAATATGAAAACACAATTGAATTTATAAAGTAAAAGTGACCAACAATTGATGTAAATCACTCAGTAACATATATATATTTAAATAGCAATTATTTTATGTTTTTATACCCTGAACAGGGTAAATTAATTTTGGTACGAAGTTTGTAACAACCAGACAGAAAGCCAGAGTCTATAAAATACTACTGTGGGCAGAAAATAGTAAGGCCTTTTAATTTAAATTTCGATTGAAAACTCATTCGTTGAAATATTTATTTTTGACTGTCAGCGATATCTGTGGCAAATGTCAAATCAAAATAAAGATTAATGTTTGCTAAACGCTCGTCTTTATGAAGCGCATGAAGTTCATTCGTAGAGTTTTACGAAAATTTGTGAGCCGAAACACTCAGAATTTGGGAAAAAGTTTTCGGTGATAATTATTTATCTTCAGCAAGAGCTCAGTTGGTGCTGATAGCAGACGATCAACATGTCAATAAAATAAATTGAGTCATGTCTGTATGTCAGTAATTCTTTTGGTCGCCCCTGTATATGCAAACCAGTATCTATAGGGTGATTTTTTAAGAGCTTGATAACTTTTTAAAAAAAAAAAACGCATAAAATTTGCAAAATCTCATCGGTTCTTTATTTGAAACGTTAGATTGGTTCATGACATTTACTTTTTGAAGATAATTTCATTTAAATGTTGACCGCGGCTGCGTCTTAGGTGGTCCATTCGGAAAGTCCAATTTTGGGCAACTTTTTCGAGCATTTCGGCCGGAATAGCCCGAATTTCTTCGGAAATGTTGTCTTCCAAAGCTGGAATAGTTGCTGGCTTATTTCTGTAGACTTTAGACTTGACGTAGCCCCACAAAAAATAGTCTAAAGGCGTTAAATCGCATGATCTTGGTGGCCAACTTACGGGTCCATTTCTTGAGATGAATTGTTGTCCGAAGTTTTCCCTCAAAATGGCCATAGAATCGCGAGCTGTGTGGCATGTAGCGCCATCTTGTTGAAACCACATGTCAACCAAGTTCAGTTCTTCCATTTTTGGCAACAAAAAGTTTGTTAGCATCGAACGATAGCGATCGCCATTCACCGTAACGTTGCGTCCAACAGCATCTTTGAAAAAATACGGTCCAATGATTCCACCAGCGTACAAACCACACCAAACAGTGCATTTTTCGGGATGCATGGGCAGTTCTTGAACGGCTTCTGGTTGCTCTTCACCCCAAATGCGGCAATTTTGCTTATTTACGTAGCCATTCAACCAGAAATGAGCCTCATCGCTCATCGGACACGGACGCGAAACACATTTCGAACCGAACACTGATTTTGGTAATAAAATTCAATGATTTGCAAGCGTTGCTCGTTAGTAAGTCTATTCATGATGAAATGTCAAAGCATACTGAGCATCTTTCTCTTTGACACCATGTCTGACATCCCACGTGATCTGTCAAATACTACTGCATGAAAATCCTAACCTCAAAAAAATCACCCGTTAGTAACACATAGCTGCCACACAAACGGGCCAATGAAATTTTTTGTAAGGAAAGCTGTTTAATCTTCCAAGGTAGCTTCATGGTACGGGGTATTCTAGTCTAGAGGCATGAATTCATGTTAGGAATAAATAAAAAAATAATAAGATAAACATTTCAAAAATTAACAGCTGATACACACGATTCAACCTCTTTAGTAATTTGAAACCAAAAATTAAAAAAAAAAGAAGTAAGGAATGGCTAAGTTCGGGAGCAACCGAAAATTTTGTAATCTCGAAACTTGTAAGAATTGAAGCCAAGGAAATACAGCCGGATGTTCGAAAAACCTGATGTTAATTATCTAGATTTTTTAGATTATTAGATTCTAAGTAAAAAGATACACTGTTATGAACAAAACACGTTCTCTCATTTTCATTGGAATAACTCACATATTGGCCGATATGTGCGGTAAGAAGTCACCCCGAATTTTGAAAATCTTTACATTAAATATATGGGGGCTAAGGGCAGTATTGGTCTGAATCAACCCATTTTTGATATACAGACATATTATTCTCAGAGAAGTACTATACCTGGATTGCAATTATTTATCTCAAACATTGACCGAAATAGGTACAAGGGTCCACACGTTCGGTACCTAGGGGCTTGAACAATTTTGGAAGTAAGGTGGCACACACTAACACATTATTCCTACAAAGTTTAAACCCGTTTATATAATGCATCTTGATCTATATACTTAAAACTGAACGAATCAAATGGAATTTTAAATTGTGGTATATGGGAAGTAGGCGAAGTTGTTGCCTGATTTCGCTCAGATTAACAATGTGACATAAAAATGTAAAAAGAACTCTACGTGCAAAGTCGGTTGGTCGGATACCGAGATATGGGATTTCAACCAAAAATGTGCGGGGCCATGTCCATCGTGCAATTTTCTCGCCCGCTTCTATTAAGCTCTTCAATACCATTTCGGTGTTAAAATTTAATGTCTCTGGCGTATTTAGTTATTGATTTATTACCCTTTTTAAAAAGTTTTTCCCACAGGTGCCTCTTACTATTGCTATGCTCTGTACCATATTATAGTTTTATACTTAAATTTAGTGAAAAGTTATGGCACTTTATAAGTTTTGGTTACTGGAGATGTGTGGGCGTGGCATTTATCTGATTGCGCCCTTCTACATACTTGACTTTTTTTTTTGTCCGAGGAGACCATTATACCAAGTTTCATCAAGATATTTCAATTATAAAGACGTAAACCACATTTAGGTTTTTTATATCGTCACCTAAAATGCAAAATAACGCCATAATTTTAAAAGTAAATAAAAAGCGATATAATATAAACCACTCATATTGAAACAAAATATTTTTTTGAGTTATAAAATGGTGACATATTCGATCTATTAGAAAAATTTATGATATGTTCATATCTCAGTGCAAAAATATATTTTACCAGAACGGAACAATAGAAGCCTTTGTCAATATCTGAAGTAAATCTCTGGTGGGAAATATTATGTAAGAATAGGGCGTTAATAATCTTTAACGGGATACTGAGTCATTAATTATAACTTTTTTGCCGGTCAGTAAGTTATGTTGCATTGATTTTAAAAGTAGTAAAGAAATGCAATAAAACAGCTATTTGACTCCTAAACAAAATCGAATTAATTTTTAAAATTTATGGAAAAGATAATTTGTATTCGGTATTGCTTTACCAGCGATAAGTGGAACAGAATAGAATTTAATTGAGGTATGCACGGCGACCTTAGGTCTATTGTGCCCTCTCCTAACTCACAGGGACTCACTAAGCCCTAGCAAATTGATAAATTCTAATATTTCGTTGGGAGCTAGTGAGTAGATGTGATCCCTATCCGAAAGTATGGTTCCAAGGGCCTTAGACCTGCATCTGCAGACTGCGATGCAGTCGATTAGCAGGAGCTCCGGGGTTTCAGGTTCCCTGTCGCAGAACCGGCAGTTTGCGGTCCTAGGTTGAATAGGTGCCTTTTCAATTTGCAGTGACCGGTGTAGAATGCGACCAAGAGCCTGAGTTTGACTCTTGGGAGGTTAATTATCGATCTAAACCTGTTAAGGTTGTACCCCCTTATTAGCAACTTGGCAAGCCGCATACTATGCGCCCGTCGCCAATGACCTTTTCCACCCACTCTTTCTTCCTTACGGAGTAGCTCCTTTATAGTGTGGGGGCCCACCCCAGTGAACGGTTCAGGCCCTACCATATTTGTGAAGGCTGCGGAGCGGGTGAGCTCGTCAACCAGTTCATTGCCGGCTATGCCTCTATGACCAGGTACCCAAATTAGGTACACCTGGTTCATATCATCTAGGCTGTTTAGTCGTTCTCTACATTCCTGCACTAGCAGCGATTTGATTTCGTACGCGGAAATCGCTTTTAGTGCCGCTTGGCTATCGCTGAGCATGGTTATTCGCTCATTTCGATAGTTGTGATGGAGGTTTATCTCTATGCACCGACTTATGGCCAAGACATCGGCTTGGAAGATACTGAGAAATCTACCCATCGGTATAGATAGCCTTGTGCGTCTACCTGCGATCCCTGCACCAATATCTTCCGACGCCTCAGTGTACCACTTCAGTGTACTATCCCTCAGCACCAGCTCAAGAGTGGAGTCCTTCCACTCGTTCTTGCTGCCAAGGGTAACATTGAACTTCCTCGTTAAATTAGTTGTTTTTATAATCCCGTCCTTCTGGGGGAGGGCAATTGGAATGTTGCCACTTATCATCTCCATCCTCTGGGACGAGATTGTTTTCCCTTCGCCGCATCCCTCTGCCGTTATTTGCAGGAGTGAATGCTTGGCTACTTGACCGATCACTATGTGAAGCGGTGTGAGTTCCAGCAGGACATCCAGCGCCGCCGTTGGGCAGGTTCGCATAGCGCCCGTCACGCAGACACATGCTAGCCGCTGAAGCTTCGATAGTTTCATCGCCACCAAGGACTGCGCCGCTACAGAGGCCCAGGACACGGCTCTATATGTGACTATCGGTCGCACAATCATCGTGTACAACCACCTAACAATCCTTGGCTTGCAACCCCTGGATTTTCCTGCCAGCCGATTGCACACCATTAGTGCCTTTGTTGCCTTGACCAAGGTTTGGTTCACATGCTGCTTCCACCGCAAAGTGGAATCCAGCGTAAGACCAAGATATTTTACCTTGCTGGTCATCTCGATCTCTCTACCCCCAAGTGTGAGGTTCCTAAGCCCGGGTAGGGACCTACGCCTCGTAAACAGGACGATGGTCGTCGTTGAAGGGTTGATACTCAGTTCAACTCCCCTGCACCACTCCTTTGCTAGGTTTAGCCCTCGTTGCACCAGGTCATAGAGAGTGTCCTCGAACTTGCCTTTAGCTATAATCACAATATGGTCCGCGTATCCTTGGCTGCGGATACCATTGACGGTTAGCAGTGCCAACAGGTCATCCACAACAAGACTCCACAGCAGGGGCGATAGTACACCACCCTGCGGACAGCCTCTTGTTGTGCCGAGACGAATCTTTGTGCCCCCTGCTGTGGTCTCAGCAACCCTGGTGCGCAGTACCGCCTCTATCCATCTACGCACCGGTGCTGCCACATTCCTACCCTCCAGTGCCATGGCTACACTTCTATGAGATGTGTTGTCAAAGGCACCCTCGATGTCCAAAAAGGCGCATATCATAACTTCCCCTTTCTCTAGTGAACTCTCTATCTCGGAGGTCAACTGGTACAGAGCCGTATTTGTTGATCTGCCAGCTCTGTATGCATGCTGAGCCGCATGCAGGGGTGCAGTCTTCAGCGCCTTCGACCTTAGATGATGATCTATGATCTTCTCCATAGTTTTCAGTAGGAAATAGGTTAGGCTAATTTGTCTGAAATATTTAGCTAAAGAGTAGTCCTTCCTTACTATTTTCGGTATGAAGATCACCTCAGCTGTCCTCCAGGATTCAGGGATGTAGGCCAAGGCGAGGCTCTCCCTCAGCAGCCTAATCAGGTGTGGCAGCAGGATCTGCTCACCCTGTTGTAGAAGCGCTGGGAAGGTGCTGTCCACTCCCGGAGACTTGAACTTTTCGAACGAGGTCATTGCCAACCTGATCGAGTCCGCAGTAAATAATTGTTTAGCGGTAACTCAATCAGTGCGGGATGGCCTGTGTTCAGACACCGGTAAACCGGAATAGTCTCCGGGAAGTGAGCACGCAAGAGCTCTGTAGCTCTGTCCTCCGCGCTGGTCATGAATGTCCCGTCATTCCTTTTGATGGCTAGCACTGTGTCCGTCTTCCCTGTAGCCAGAGCCTTGTGCAGCCGAGCAGCTTCTAGTGTGGAGGAGACGTTTTCACAGAATCTCCTAAAGCTAGCCTGTTTAGCAGACCTGATCTCCTTATTATACAGTGTCAGGTTGCTCCTATACTCTTCCCAAACCCTCGTACGTTTAGCCTTATTAAATAGGCTGAGTACCTTCTTCCTTAGGTCTGCGAGTTTGCTTGTCCATCAGGAGCAATTGCGCCTGTGTAAAGGCACTCCTAAGGGGCAGCTGTCATTGTACGCGTTAATGATGAACCCGTTTAGAGCGGCCAATCTGCTCTCCATTCCCGGGCCCGTGACGCTACCGTCAGTCTGCCCCTCTCTCTTCACTCCTTCATCTAGCCTCTCCCTGAAGGCATTCCAATTGGTCCTACGAGGGTTGCGTCTAGGGGGTCTATGGTCAGACAGTTAGGGCTCCGTTGAAACTCTCCACTGCGAGACCAGCCCGGTTGCAGGTTCATTACTGCAGGTGATGTCCAACATCTCCCTTCTGCTTATAGTTATGAATGTGGGTTCACACCCTACATTCTCATCGCCAACTATAAAACATAAAGAGATTACACGTAAAGCAACATCTGTTGTTTAGAGTTGTATGTACAACATATATGTATGTATAAATATTTTATGGTGTCCCTTATTTTCAAAATTGATTGCTTTATTTGTTTTTTTTCGAAAATATTCCGTGAAGTTTCAGTTTGCATTCTAAAATCAACTCATATCATATTTATTTTTCCATGTCAAAAACATGGAAATTTTTAATATTTTGCATTTCAACTAAATCTACAATTTCGAAACAGATCTTCTAATATAAAGTTTCTTGTTCTGTAAAAATTGTTTCATAAAAATATTGTTTCAAAAGTTCCATATGTGCAGTTAAAATAAAAATCTAATGACCGGAGCCATAGAAATGATTTATACATTATGTGTTGCCGTTGTTGTTGTAACGCCAGAAAACATTCTTGAAGTAATTTCGAAGAATGGTGCCGAGTTGACAGTCCTTGGCTGGATAGAAATCTTAATCACTTGGGTAAGTGAATACAGAATATTAGATGCATAAATTAAAAGAAGTATAACTTTTAAAGAAGTGTTTTCATGAAAAAAAAAACACATTAACACACTATTAAGAATAGAAAATTCCATACTAAAATATTACTATCTAAAGTTCACGATTCATTTGATGTGGAACTTTTTGGCAAATGATCAAAAAATCCCATATCAATAATATGGGAAAAGTAAAATGATTTAGATACGATTGAAATTGAAACCGATTTTCTAAGGACTAAGGCTTAATGAAATTTTTTCAGAAAATAAAATTAAATTGGGAAAAGTTATGTGGGACACCCTAATATAAACCATATCAAGCACATAATCAGTTTGAATTCCAATATTGTTCTTTACAAAAAATCACTGACATACTATATTGTTGAGAGGAGAAGTGCACAATTTTAATAAGCGTTTATACAAATATAGAAAAACATAATAAAGGTATATTTAAAAATATTATATCTCATTACTTAAATAGACATTTATAAACGGTATATACATATGTACATATGTATATAAGTAAAAGACATTAGTAACATTTAATAAGATAATGAAAGAATATAAATTGAACCAATAATTTGAGCGTTTATTTATTGTAAAATATCGTTCTGAGCAGTACAAATCAATTATCAAATATCAAAACTAAATTCACTAAATCTTAATTAAAATGTTATCATTATTACATCTCTTCATTATTTATTTGATACCCGAGTTGGTCAACCACTTTTTGCCATTTTTCCGCTAGAGACATTATGCCATCAGTATAAATCGAAATTTCCAGAACGGAAGCGGGCAAACCATTGTTGGACTACACGATCACATACGTGAGTTTCAAAGTAAATTAAATTAATTTTATTCAAAATAGTCTCCTTCTGCATCAATACAGCTTTTTGCAAGGTCCAAAAGCATGTCGAACAAAAAACATGTTTCAGCTCGTTCCCCGGTATGGCCACCAGAATGCCGGTGTACGTACTTTGAATGGCCTCTACGTCGGCAAAACGCTTTCCTTTCATGGGCAAACGCATTTTTCCGTATAATTTTTGATGAATTCACGTACAGTTTCGATGAAATTTTCAGTGATCACGGATTTTGATTGGGCCACGTGTTGATCGTCATTTATGGCCTCACAACCACTGTGAAAACGGTGAAACCACTCGTGCACTCTCCTACGGGATAGGCAATTATCGCCATAAATTTGTTTCGTCAATTGAAACGTTTCGGTAAAAGTGGTATCAATTTTAAATCTTTGTTCGAAGCTCATTTTCGCACCGATAACACAAACATGCTGACACTTAAAACGCAATAACTTCACTTCTAACCAATGAAATATAGTATCATGAAATTCGCAATGGACAATTGATACAGATAGCAGATCCTAACACACAAGTCGACATATAGATGGTGCCACCAGGGGGTCAAAAATTCCTCTTTACTTTGAAAAACACTATGTACAGCATCGGCTCCGTAAACTTCACAAACTTCATTGGTGGCATTCTTCCAAGTTTTTACAAAAATTTCATAATATAGCGAATTTCTTCATTATTCTTACTAATTTTGAACAGCTGTATTTTTTTTTTTCAACTTCCCCGAATTAAATTTTTTCTGTTAAACGAACCTAAAAATCTTGACTTTCTAACACTATATGGAGTGGCACAATCTTAGTGGTAGCACTGGAGATATACGACTACCATATATGTATGTATATTTGAAAGCTTTCTGCTAATACAAACAAATCGTGTGTTCATATAATTTACGCTTAGACCTTGGGTAAGAAGGTGGTAAGAGAGCTTCCCCTTTGAGCACCGTTTGCGCCGTTTTCATGCACCATCGTAAGACATAATATCTTGATATCACTTTCCATTATTATGTTAAAAACCCTAGATGAAACTACTTATCTCTGTTAAGATTCGAGAAGATAGAATTTCAAGAATTTTTATCTTATGACTTCGTAGTGTTCGGTGTCTGATTTGTGATAGAGCTAGGCACTCACAGAAGTAGTGTAGAACCGCTTCCTCGCAGCTACGGCTAGTATTGCTATAGGATATACTCATTTTTAACGTATGTTCTCCAAACATTAGTACGTATATGAGTATGTGTATGGGGTATTCCATACCAAATCGATCACTTTTAAACCCGACCCCTTTAGATTTTGCTGAAACTTATCCATCATTTTCTACCCTTTGAAAATTATTTTTGAGAATTTTTTCAAAATTTTTTGTCCAACTTCAAAAAAGTTATGAATTTAAAACAAAAATGGCTTTTTATTTTTAAATAGCCGTAACTTTTGTAGAAATTGACTTTCGAGGACCCTTTTTTTTAAAATATTTTTGTTTTTGAATGAACTTTTTGAAAAAATACACGAAAAAAATTTAACACGATCAATTATATAAAATAATCGATTTTTTTAAGTAAAATCGTCAATTTTTGGAAGTTCGCCATTTTTTCCTCAAAAAAAGCTTCAATAAATTTGACAACTATCCCTGCTATTCTCGCTAACACGCTTGATTGTCGTTTCTTTTAAGTTGTTCGCGAGTTATAGCGTCGCAAACATGGAGTAAAATAAAAAGAAAATACGGCATATTTTACAGTACTACTACGATAAAGGCAAAAATGCATCTCAAGCCGCCAATAAAATTTGTGCAGTTTATGGACCCAATACAGTTTCCATTTCCACCGCACAACCATGGTTTCAACGTTTTTGTTCTGGTGTATAGGTGGTCGAAGATGCGCCATGCTCCGGAAGGCTGTCGTCGAAAATTGCGATAAAATCGCTGAATTGATTGAAAGAGCTGGGCATGAGTCATCAAACCGTTATAAACCATTTCAACAAATTAAATAAATCATTCAATAAAAATACCGCAAGACAACCCATTATATAAAATCTATTAGCAGATTAATACATATATTAAATTAGTCAGAAGACATATTTTTATATTAGGTTGGAAAATATCTCCCTTCCGCCTTTTTGTCTTTTGAATTTCGCAGCTATGTATAAAGCGCTACAGAGCTCGTATATGGTAATACTTTACATCTTTGAAAGGTCTTGACATAACCTAACAAACGACGCTATGCATGATTAGTTTGGATATTGCAGTAAACAATTATTGACTTGTAAACGTGGAGTTCACTAACGCCGAAATTCGCGCTATTTTCAAGTTTTCCTTCGTTAAAGGCATATCCGCTGTAGGGGGGTATTATGAAGTTGCCGTCTAGACGAAAGCAGATTATCGAACGAAACGGCGCATATTTAAACTAAATACGATCACTGTAACACTTTGAATAAAGAGCAAAAAAGCGGAAGGGAGCTATTTGACCTAATCAATCAATGATGACCCTCTTTGAATAACTTGTAAGTATCGAGAACACTTGCTCACGACAAACAGTTATCACCGAAGTCCTTTTTCAAAATTCTGAATGATGCGGCACCAGAAATTTTCTAAATATTAATGATTCTTTTGCCAAGTATCACGGCATAGATGACACTCACAAATATTTCGAAGAATGGGTTTTCCCGCGATATTTAAATAAAAGAGTCTTACTGATTAATAACATTAATAGTCATCTCACAGTCTATTTCCTCTATTTGCCGCCTTATATATCTCTTAACATTCTATGCAATTCTCATTATTTTGAGTTAAAAAGAAAATATGGATTGATTGTATCAAATTATTTTAACTTGCAATTTTTTTATGGGCTGTATTGGTCCCTCTATTATGTCGTGTACACACTTCAACCACTAGATATGGTAGAAGATTTCTTTGCCATATAATATAATATTTCATTACACAAACACAGAGATTCTTCTGGCCGTTAGTCCAATACAAAAAAATAGACATTCTCAATTGTAATTTAAGAAATTAAGAAATTAATGCAAGCAAACCCCTTTACGAACAATCGATATAGGCTTATTTATAAACTTAACTTTTATTTTTGACTTCTTCACCCTCTAAACCGTTTGGAAGGTTTTTCTATAGCATGGCGATTTAATAGTTTCTTGCATCAACATTGTGACCATTGTTCGGTAATGCGAAACTAATTTCTCTTATTGAAATTGTGCAATGAAGTAGAACCAAAGTACACGTACTCATATTCTTCTTTTTTACTGGCATTGACACCGCTTACGCGATTATAGCCGTGTTAACAACAGCGCGCCAGTCGTTTCTTCTTTTAATTTTACTTATGGGTATATTGTATTTTTCTTCTTAATTGGCGTAAACACCGCTTACGCGATTATAGCCGAGTTAACAACCGCGCGCTACGTGGCGCCAATTGGATATTCCAAGCGAAGCCAGGTCCTTCTCCACTTGGTCCATCCAACAGAGTGGAGGTCTTCCTCTTTCTCTGCTTCCATCGGTGGGTATTGCGTCGAATACTTTCAGAGCTGGAGTGTTTTCGCCCATTCGGACAACATGACCTAGCCAGCGGAGCCGCTGTCTTTTAATTCGCTGAACTATGTCAATGTTCCATCGAATGCGGTATTCGCTGCGACCAACGCGTAAAGGACCATAAATTTTTCGCAGAACTTTTCTCTCGAAAACTCGCAACGTCGACTCATCAATTGTTGGCATCGTCCAAGCCTCTGCACTATATAGTAGGACGGGAGTTATTCGTATGAGTGACTTATAAAGTTTGGTCTTTTTTTGTCGAGAGAGAACTTTACTTCTGTTGGAAGTAAGAGTAATACTGCGTAGGATTTCCAGGCTGACGTTGGTGGTGCTGTTTACACTGATTCCAAGGCAGACAAAATTATCTACGACTTCAAAGTTATGACTGTCAACAGTGCATAAGAGCCAAGTCGCGGGTGACAACTGTTTGTTTGATGACAGGAGATATTTCCTCTTGCTCGTACACCGCCAGACCCATTTGTTTTGTTTCTTGTCCAGCCTCGAGAAAGAAGAACTAACGCCGCCTGTGTTGAGGCCGATGATATCAATATCATCGGCATACGCTAGCAGCTGTACACTCTTATAAAAGATTGTACCTGCTCGATAGAGTTCTGCAGCTCGAATAATTTTCTCCAGCAGCAGATTGAAAAAATCGCACGATAGGGAGTCGCCTTGACTGCCTCGTTTGGTACCGAACGGCTCGGAGAGGGCCTCCCCGATCCTGACGGAGCTTTTGGTGTTGCTCAACGTCTGTTTACACAGCCGTATTAGATTTGCGGGATACCAAATTCAAATATCGCTGCATAAAGACAGCTCCTTTTCGTTCTGTCGAAAGCAGCTTTGAAATCGAAGAAGAGGTGGTGTGTGTCGATTCTCCTTTCACGGGTCTTTTCCACGATTTGGCGCATGGTGAATATCCGGTCGGTTGTTTATTTGCCAGGTCTAAAGCCACACTGATAAGGTCCAATCAGTTTGTTGACGGTGGTCTTTAATCTTTCACACAACCCGCTCAATAGAACCTTATATCCGATGTTGAGGTAGCTAGTTCCACGGTAGTTGGCGCAGATTATTGAATCTCCCGTTTTTTGGATTGCGCATAGCACACTTAAATTCCAATCGTTGGGCATGCTTTCGTTCGACAATATTTGACAAAGAAGCTGATGCATGCCCTTCGTGCTCACTCATTTCGGCCTCATCATTTTCCTTCTGCAAATGCGTCTCGCTTCCCTCTTCAACTCTCGGTATCTATCCCATCCCGGACGTGTTGCCGTCGATCGTAACGTTCCGAGGTAGGCAGTCTGTTTTCTGTCCGCTGCGACACGACACTCTTCGTCGAACCAACTGTTCTTTTTCATTTTCCGAAAACCAATGGTTTCGCTTGCAGTATTTTCCAGGACAGTTTTGTGTCAATCTGCATCCCCAAGTATTTAGCAGTGGGGGATAGAGAGAGTGTTGTACCGTTTAGTGCCGGAAGTTGAAACTGAGGGATTTTGGTTCTTCATGTGAATAGCATCAATTCTGTTTTTTTCGGGTTAACACCTAGTCCATTGTTCTTAGCCCATAGGTTTAACCTTCGTAGTAATATCGCTGACTGTTGAAGGAAGCATGCCTGATACCAACAACACTATATCGTCCGCATATGTTACTGCTTTCACTCCTCCATCGTTTAACTGGAGTAGTATTTCGTTCAGCGCTACAACCCATAAAAGCGGGGAGAAGGCCCTTCCTTGAGGCGACCCTCTACTCACATAACTTGTTTGTGTTGCAGCTCCGTTTGATGCTATCTTTCTATTCTCAAACATCGATGGTATCCATCTGTACACAGCGTCATCTATGCAACCTTGTGTCAGAGAATTAATTATAGCGGCAAGGCGCTTTCTATGTCTAGAAAATCAGACATGGTGTATTTTTTGTAGTATAGTGATTTTTCAATTACACTTATCACCCCGTGAAGTGCAGTTTCGGGTGATCGGCCCTTTATGTATGCCCGTATAATAATATCCGCCATTATTGTTCTTAAATCTAATTCTATTAGCCTAAAGGAGGTGAGGCTTATAGTTCTAAAATACTTGGCATTATTGTGTGCTCTTCTGCCTGGTTTAATTCCAACTTCTTAGGATGTAAGATAGTTGAGTGCTTGTTTTGAATATATCTTCAAGCCTTAGAACCATTGGTTCTACCAGCTTTTGCAGCATTATGGGCATAATCCCGTCTGGTCCTGCCGCTTTGAATGGTGAGAAACTATTTATGGCACTATTTGATTTTGCTTTTGTCTACTATCTGGCCTCGGTAACCAGTTGCGTTTACGGGTGGTTCTGGTTGAACCCTCGTTAAAGGCGTTTGCTGACTCTCGGGGAAGTGCGTTGTAATAAGAGATTCTTTTGCAGAGGAGGTACAATCATTTCCTTTCGCCTTATTGTAGGCAGTATTAGTATGAGTATGTTTCTCTGCAACTTTCTATCGATGTGCAGAAAGGTCGCCATGAGTCGTTTTGAGCTTTCCTGACTGCGTTTTTGTATCGTTTCAAAATATATACGGCTGCCAAATTTTGGTTCTAAAACTCTCATTGAAAGCTTTCCTTAGTTGTGTTCTCAAATTCTTGAGCTCGCTCTTCCACCAAGGAAGATACCTATTCCTTTTCGGAACTGTTAGCGGTGTGGATTTATTGAAAGTTGTAGTTAAGATTTTTTCCAACTTTTCTACTTCTAAATCTAGTTCCTGAGCATTACTTATACTCTTATTGTCTCCCTTTTCAAGGCAAATTTTTCCCATGCTGCTCTTCTAGGGCTCTGATATTTGAGAGGAGTGCTGTATTTCTCGCGGATGCTGAAGAGTACCCAGGAGTGATCCGACATGTAAGGCTCATCGGATACCCTCCAGTTATCCACAACGAGACTATCTGTGTCTGTTGATAGCATGAGGCACTTCCTCCCATCGCGGAAACCTATCAGAGCTTGTTCAAATAAAAGTTGGCTTATCTCCCTTGTCGTATATATATACTTAAATTGCTATTTAGAATATACTGTAAGAGTGACTTACCTCTGGTGTTTATACTGGTACTACCCCATACACTGCACCTTGCGTTTGCATCGTACCTTATTAGGGCATCTTCTTTCCTGTTTTCTTCTACTAGTGTTGTAAGTGGTTCCGGAGGTATGTCCTCCGTCGTGGGTCATGTAGGCCGAGACCAAGAAGAAATGTTTTTCCTTCTCCTCCGCCTTTATTACTGTGATATCTGCTGTGCTGTAATAAGGGCAAAGAAATGCAAAAGAATTTCTACTTTTTTTTTTGTTAAATTAAGCACATATAACGTTATTAGTCATAAAGTTTCGTACTTTTACTTTACCGTAACATAACGTTTCGTTACATATGCGTGCGATAGCCATTTCGCACATTTTCAGTATACAATATTTCTCCTCAGCTTGATTTAGTCTGCGCCTAGTTTGAAAACCGATTGGGGTAACGTAAAACGACTAACTTTCAATGACTTGGCGAAGAAACCACATATCCAATGTTATCCATCTTTGCCAACTTGGATGCTGCTTTTAGTGGCAGAATAACCTTCGATTATATATAGCAGTAAGATCACCGCCACCGCTTTTCCGAATTTTTAATTGAACAGATTTGGACCTTTTCAGTACCTAATAGCAATCAATACTAAATGTAAAGTTTAATAGCAAGGTTTTCAAATGCAAAAATTATGGAGAGAACACTCCCCAGCTGACTGGAGATATGAGCCTGGTGGTGAACGAGGGCAAGACGAAGCTTATCTTGTCATCAAATAAACAGTCGTAGAAAATTTCGAACCAGCATTAACATCAACAACAACGTCAGCCTCGAACTCCAACACAGAATAACTCTTGCCAACAGGTACTACTTCGGATTGGGTAGGCAATTGAGAATTAAAGTCCTCTTTCGAAGACCATAGACAAATTCTATAAGTCACTCATTATGACCGTCTTCTTTTATAATGCAGAGGCATGGACGATGACAACATCTTAGTCGGCATTAAGAGTTTTCGAGAGAACGGTTCTGCGGACGATTTATGGTCCTTTGCGCATCGGCAATGGTGAATACCGCAGTCGATGAAATGATGAGCTGTATGTGATATACGGCGACATTGACATAGTAAAAGGAGACATCGTGCGAAGGGGTGAAGACCTCCAACTCTGTTGCATTACCCGCCGGGGGAAGAGAAGAGGACGAAAACCTCCACACCTTTGGAAAGACCAAGTGAAGAAGAACCTGGCTTCATTTGGAATATCAAATTGGTGCTACATTGCGAAAAGATTAAACGACTCGGCTATAAACGCTTAAGCGATGCCTACGCAAATAAAGAAGTCGAAAAACTCACATAACTTTGAATATCTTTCTTATAGCTATGTACGGCTGATCCGATTCATCCGCATTAACATATATCTCACACATTGAATGATATCTTCAATGAAAACTTCGCAGCAGGACCTGCGATTTACATATTCGATATCTGGGGCTTGAATAGCTTCGGTCGGATTTGCACAATTTCTGATCATAAGGAGGCAGACCTCAGAGGAACTTGATATGCATACTGGAAAGTGAAAGAGTTGAGAGGAATTGATAATTGTGTAATATACTACATAAGAAGTAAGCGATGTTGTTGGCCGATTTCGCTCATTTATAGACTGTAACCTCGGGATATTGACATAATTTTAAATAGGAGATTATCCGAAATTCTAGAAACAGTTTTATTCTGATATCGGCTCTAATAAAATACCTTTGTGTCATTCCAGATGTTAAATGCCTTTGGCATATTTATGTGTTGACTTAGTACAACTTTTAGTAGAGGCAATCTTCCGAGTGGTGGCGTGTGCCATCTCTTTCCCAGAAAAGGGAAGAATAAGCAAATCCAAAGTGAAAACGATTTTCTTTGTCTTTTTTGATCCCACAAAATATCGCAGTCGCAGAACTGCAACGATTTGTTCAATAAATTTTTTAAATCGACTCAGTCCTATTACTTTCCAAACAAACCATGTATGTTTATATAGGCCACATTCAAGGTTAAGCTCCACAATGAGGTTAGCAATTTCGAAATAAAGTGGGTGTGACCCCTCACTGTAAAAATTTTAATGTACATATTATTTTCTAAACCATTCAAGTTTATTGCTCAGGGCGAATCTTTTGGGCGTCCCTATAGGTTATTACAGTTAATGTCCCAGTTGAAAAGTGCCATAAGTCTATAAATAAATGCGCCAGAGACGTAAAATTTTATTTTTTTAAAGAAGCCAGTAACAAATTTGGACTTTAAGCGAGGCACTATTGGATACTTTTTGTATTAAGAAAGAGTTATTTTCTGATAACAGTATGTCTGTACACCAAACTGCTACGAAACTATCCGAACCCTTCTTCATACTCATGGCCTGAAATGAAGCAACACAATGAAGAATCCTATGTTGACTGAAAAACTTTTGACGAAGGGACTCGCTTGGACGCATGAGAATATTGATAGAGATTTTGAAAATGTCATTTTTACTGTTGAATATTCTATATGTGCACGTTCTGTCCTCACGCGAGCCTGGTCTACTTCCACCAGTAGGCTTGTTCAGCGGACCGTAAAACATGTAATAAAGGTGCATCTTTGGGGCTGCTTCTCAAAGCAGGGGTTCGGCACTTTGTACCTCTTTACTGACAACCTAATTGCCAAGAAAATGATAAAAATCTACAAAAAGGCTTTACTGCCATCTTACAAACGATAGTTCATCAAAAAAATGAAGATTGGATACTGCAGAAGGACAACGATTCTAAACAACGCAGCAAGCTCTGTACTTAGTGGAAAACTTAATATGGCATGGTTATACTCGTATAAGAATGGCCGTCGCAGTCGCTCGATGCAAACCCTATTGAAAATGTATGGGCATATATTAAACAGAAGCTTCGTGAAAGACGCACATACACTTTGAAGCAGTTGTCTCATGAAATTCGTCGAATCTGGAGATCCTTGCCACTAGAATACGCCGTGAAATTAGTAGAAAGCATGCCTAGGAGATGCCAGGCAATTATCGACGCCGGTGGTGACTGGACATATTATTGACCAAAATGCATCATTGTTTGTAATGTGTGCAATGTATATATAAAAATTAAAGTTTCATAAAATATTTTTTTTTTTTATAAATTAACACGACCACGCTCTTACTTGACAGACTGTACGTAATACAAGAAAAATCAATTTATTTTATTGAAAATAGTCTCCTTCTGTTTCAGTACAGCTTCTTGCACGATCCGAAAGCATGTTAAACGAGTGTTTTAGCTCGGTGGCCGGTATGGCCGCCAATATGCCGGTGCAAGCCTTTTGAATGGCCTCTACGTCCGCATAACGCTTACCTTTTATGGGAAAATGCATTTTTCCGAAAAGGAAGAAGTCGAACGGTGCCATATCAGGTGAATACGGGAGTGGTTAATGTTTAAAATTTCATTTTTAGTCAAATGATCAAGCACAAGATGTCTTTCGAAAGTTGGATTCAATGGAAGCAATTTTGGTAGTCAGTCAATTTGTGCGGAACAAACCGTGCACACACCTTTCGTATGCCCAAATTTTCAGTCAAAATGTGATAAATCGATGTTTTGGAGATGATCAATTCCATTTTCATGAATTTCAATGATGATTTTGGCTGATTTTTGATGAATTCACGCACAATTGCGATGGAATTTCCGGGGATGACTGATTTTGATTGCCCCACATGTTGAACGTCATTTATGTCGTAATGACCACTTTGAAAACGTTGAAACTACACGTGCACTCTGCTACGGGACATTCAATCATCGCCATAACCTTGTTTCATCAATTGAATCGTTTTGGTAAAAGTTTTAGAAATTTTAAAACAAAACCTGTGCAACCATGGCACATGGCTCTTTTTTCGAAGCTCATTTTCCCACCGATGACACAAACATACTGACACTGAAATCGCAATAACTTCACTTCCAATCAATGATTTCATGTCTCACTGGACAGTCGATTAAGATTGCAGATTCTAACGAAATCGACATATAAATAGCGCCAACAGGGTGCACTAGATTCAAAAAGTCCTATTTATTTTGGAACGCTCCTTGTAGAGAGCTTTTTGTACTTCCGTTTGACCTGGCACCCCATATATTGTCTGATATGGGGGTTATCATACTATTATAATTAAATTCAGTGAACGTGCTTTTTTCTAAATATGCGTCTTTGTGTTTAAAATGAATCAAATCGGGTGAATACTTGTTCTAGATCACATATAACTAACCACTCTTATGCACCATAATAAATTTCCCTGGCTTTTATCCTGACAAGATGTAAGAGTATGAATTCACCGGTTACACCCGAACTTAGCTCACTTCTGTATTTTTATAATGTAATAAACTTCAGCAACTCGAAGACAACAAGCATAGCTTTTGGCGTGATGATACATGGAAATTAATTCAGCCACATTTGAAAATATTAACCAACAACATAAACAACTGTATAATAAAGCTTAGAATTTCATCGTATTTAAAGCAGCATTGCAGAGGGAATATAAAAATGGCAGAAAATGCTTGCAAAATTGGTATGCGATGCAAATTTGTTGCAAAGTTTAAATATGCGAGAAAATCTACTTAAGACATTATTTACATCTTTTTTCATACTTACAGGCGCATCCAAGCAAACAGCTATTACCAAGTTGTCAGAACGTGTGTGCTTTTTTAGAAGAAAATATGATGATGAACAAAATTATTTGAATTGCGATGAATAAAAGATATCTAAGGCTTAATAATATTATTTTATATAAAGCACGATACACTATTTGTTATGCCTCGGCGTTAGGCAACAACGATGATACCTCGATTGTCTACGCAGAATTTCATATTTTACAAAACTTGACTTTCTTTCACCAAAGTTACAAGTGATATCAATTGATTAGTTTTGCTGAGTTACAAAGACACTTGCCAAAGCTAAGGGAATGATACAAGAGAATTTAGCAGAGGACATGCACCGCAAGTTGATAAAACACACTCACAAACGAGTCCGCTTAAAAAGTTCACCTAGTTGAATTATAATACATTTTTACTTGCATAGCAATGTAAATCGTTGGATCATATGAATGCACAAGTTATGGTCTCTAATATTCATCGCTTTAGACGAAACTTTGTTTGACAAATATCAAACGTACCTTAAGGTTCCACATTACTCCCTATTTATATTTGAATTTCTCATTGTTCAAAAACCTTATGACATTAAGGTGTGTAATATAACATTGAAAACATATTTATTTTTTCACTTTTCCAGCCTCATTTCACGACTTATCATCGAATTTTAAAGCTTTGAGAACTTTGTTTATTCCGAACCTGTCAGGCATAAAATATCGAATTATTTGCGGTATGCTTGCTTTCAGACGCGGCACAGACACACGTAAAAAGAAGGTATCATGATGCAAAGCATGGAATGAAAACTTTACTTACTGTCGTAACAAATCGAAATGCGTAGACGCTCTTCGATTTTTGATCCAGCTAACTTACTTGTATCACGCGTTCTTTGTTTCTTAATTGCGCTGTTCTTTGTCAGAATTCTAATACTATGCAAAATTATTTGAATATTTTAATACCTTTTCGATTTAAAAAAATATTATTGGTGAAAACTGATGAGATTAACTTTTAGATGGGTGTGAAAGAATATATGTATGTGACCTGGTCTACGAAAAGGGGGCTTAGGTGTCAAAAAAATCAATTTTCACTTTTTAGTTGATTCGGATGGAAGATGAGATGTTTTTCGCGTGAACTAAAAAGTGAAAATTGATTTTTTTTGACACCTATGCCTCCTTTTCGTAGACCAGGTCACATATAGAGATACATGCCATTAGAAATTACATTCATCTTTCACACAACAATTCTTTCAATTTCTATTTGAATGCAAACATAACATATTAATTTGTTAGCTTTTGTTGGCCACCATCAAATAATCTAACTAGTATTTTGTTTTAAAACAATTAATTTAAAAATTGGTAGTAGAAATACAACTATTTCCTCTTAAATTCCATGTATTAATAACTCTTTCAAGGCATACAATTTTATCGATTTCCGCACTTTGAACTGTAGGTAGGTGAGCTTTATGTATTTTTCGTTTGCGTGCCCATTATTGAGGAAATTTGATATCTTCCGGTTTGAAAGAAATTCTTCTCATTTCCATAAGCAATAAATAGATCTGAAAGTTCCAAATTGATATAAAAATAAATAAATTTTAAGAAGCTGTACTTTTAAAAAGGAATGTTTGTTTATTAAGAGAGAGAGAGACCTCACAGGATATATGAAATTCAAATTCAAATTTTGAAATTACACTATTCGGAATAAAATAAAGTTAAAATTTATAGCAAGTAATAAGACTTAAGGTATTTCGTCTGACGCCTAGAAATTGTCAAAATCAGACGATGGCGGATCAAGAGGAAAAATACGATATATAATTGAAATTCGGAGAAAATATGATATACATATGTATGTTCGATATTATTAATATGAAGAGTTTTGAGCTTCCAGTTGACTTAAGATCACATTTGTAGGCCAAGCCAGTATTTCGTCAAAGTATTTCGCCGGCTTTAATTGCAAGATGTGTTAGACCATATCCAAACATAGCTTCATCTTACTTGTTTAATTAGTTTTTGTAGATCAAATTTTTTAAAAGGAAATATATTTATCTTTCAATAGATGGTTGATTTAGGACATAACAGTCATCGTTAAATATATATATTAAAGGTTTTAATTTTGTTGCTTTGTAAACAGGAAAAGTTATTTTTTATATAACTTAAAGTAATTGTACTTTTCTGTAAAAAAATTGAATTTTGATTTATATAGAAAGGGAATCCACCGGGCCACAAACCACATCGAACTGTAGTTTTTTCGAGGTTAAATGGCAGCTCTTGCATTTCTTTAGGTTGCTCTCATTCATTGATGTAAAAATGGCTGAACATGAATGGGCTCGAAAACGTCGAAATCTCTTGGAACTTTTATGATCCTTTAAGAAGGTCGAGCGGCTTCAGTTCTGGCACAAGCTGTATACGGCTGCTATTCAGTCGAATATTTTCTATCCAATAATGATTGCTGGATCACAAGGTGTATTATATACATACATATATGATGAATAGTACGCTCAGTTTGCTGATTATGTTGACCATAAGTTGAAACACATACTTTACAGAAAATTAATTTTCTTTATACAACAATAATAACATTCAAAATAATATGAAAGCTTGACACGTGTGAACTATCAAAAATAGGCTACTGAAAAAAGGACCTCAATTTGGATCACCCGATACACAGATACACGAATCACAATTGCTTATCCTATAGCTTAACATCAAGACATTGAGAGCACATTGTTGGGTGCGTTGACCAGTAGGCCACAGAGTAGTAGTCTTATATTGTTGAAATTTTCCGCTATATATCGATCTTTTTATTACAAACGTGTTCAAAATGCATGCCTGATAATTAGCTTGCCTGCAATAAGTCGTGCAAAAAAACTCTTAAAAGCACTTTGAAAAACATTTCTTTGGCTTACAATTTCTTCTTTGAGGTGCTTTATCTTTGACATTTTATTTGTAAAAGCCAATTTTACTTTGTGAATGTACTTTGTTCACCTAACGTTTTTTTAACTTTTGTCTGCTTGATAACAGGAAGAAGGCCATACAATCCATTATAACAAAAACACTGTAAAAGCAATTGAAAAAATACCAAAAAAAAACAAAATAAAAGAAACCGTAACGAAAATTACGCTGGTATTTTGGCGTTAAAGTAGCTTACGATGAACGTGTTTCGTTTCTATTTTAATTAAAGGATAACAGAGGCTGAGTATAAGAAAATACATACGTATATAAACAATGTGCTGCAATATATGTATGAAGATGTGCCATTCTGGCCTTCGAAGATTTATCAAGATGAAATAAAACACATATAGTTTTATGTTATTGCCAATAATATAGCTAAATTATAAAACTAAAAGTGTGCAATAATACAAGAATCAAGGTCAAGCCCATTTTTTAAAAATTTTCAGACGGACATACAGTCACGCGGATTTCAGCTGGAATCTGCATCCTGATCATTTACATATATATTTTTTTTAGTTCATTTTACAGCTAGAATACTAAGTTGTACTTACATATACAAGTATAAACATGAAATTTGATATCAGCAGTGTACAAACTTGTAAGATTACTCACATACATATGTTATAATAATTTCTTTATTGCCACCTTTTGTACTCACGAAGCATATAAAGCGCCCATTATGGGTTAAATTACGTGTCGGATGTTGTAAATTATGCAATACATTTAAATTTTCAACAACAAAGTAGAAGTAAGCCAAGTGTGAAAGCCACACACTATGCAAAAGCTTTAATATGAAAATTCTGTTTTTTGTTTGAGGCAAAAAGTCATTAAAACTTTCGATTTCTTCGCTAATAGCAAACCACGAAGGTCACGTAAATAAATGTAGTTAACCTTTCGATAAAGTCGTATTGTACATATGTTCGTACGTGTGTTTGTAGATTACAGAAAGGGTTACGAATGTAAGTAATATTTAAAGTCAAATACTTGTTCTTAATCGCTGTTATTAATGCACTCCCGAAGTGAAAATTTTAATTTGGCGCAAAGTACATTGTATGAGTGCAGTCAAAAATTTATTATTTAGCATGCTAAATTAATAATTTGATTACATGAAAACTGATTTTTATTGAAATAGTGTTATCTTTTTTTCCAAAAACATCGAATATAATGGGGATGTTTTATTATCATTAAAAAGAACAAGAAAATGTTGGCCGCGGCTATGTCTCACATGGTTCATCTGTTAAATCCAATTTTTGATGACTCGTTCTGCAAGGTCTGAATTTAAGCGGAATTGTCCGCATAGACTTATTTCCACAGGACAAAGTCGAATGGTGTCCTACAAGATCTTGGCGGCCAATCGACTCGCAATAAACGTGAAATTATCAGCTCACCGAAATGTTCTCTCAATAAATCTATTTATTGATGCAATGTGTGGGAAAGGGCGCCATCTTGTTGAAACCAAATGCCGCCTAGATCTCAAGCTTCAATTTCAGGTATCAAATAATCGGTTATCATGGCGCGATAACGGTTTTCATTGAGAGTGGCATTTTCACCAGCATCATTTTTGAAGAAATATGAACCGATATTCCACCAGCCTACAGGCCACACAACACTGTTGTTTTTTCCAGGTAAAATGGCAATTTTTGAATCTCTTCAATTTGCTTTCCGTTCTAAATGTGTCAGTTTTTCTAGTTTTTATATCCATTGAGCCAGAAAGAGGCCTCATCGCTGAAAAAAACTGGATCGAAAACGTCGGATCTTCTTGAAACATTTCAAGAACCCATAAAGTGAAGCGATGGAAAGGTCAAGCGGCTTCAGTTCTTGCACAAGCTGTATTTTGTAAACTTTGATTTTAAGAGCTCGGCGGTAAATGCACTAAGTCGTTCCACACGTCAGTTCGAATTTTTGCTGCAAACAGCATCGAATCGACTCTCTGAATGAATGCTGGGTCTAAAGATGGGTAATGATGTTGAGAATAGTACGCTCAGCAAGTCTTTTATGTTGACGATAAAATAAGCGATTCGTGTTAGTTGGTTTACAGATATACATAGGTACTTCTTTTATATTCTTATTGAAAACATAAGTTGTTATTATTATGTTACTTATGTTCATGCTAATATAATTTAATAAAGAGACTATTAATTATGTTTAAGATAAAATTTGTGAAATTTTTTAATTATGGCTAAAAATGCATTTATAATTTTTATAAAATTCTTCTACTTAAAAGAAACCATTATGTTGCTATTCCAGCAACTATACTCGTACAAGGTGCTTTCCAAAGTAAAAAGGACTTTTTGAATCTAGCGCCTTCTGGTGGCGCCATCTATTTGTCGACTTGCGTTAGAATCTGTTGTCTTTATCGATTGTCCAGTGAGAGTTTCATGAAATTTTAATGAATGGAAGTGAAGTTATTGCGTTTTAAATGTCAGTATGTTCATGTTATCGGTGCGAAAATGAGCTTCGAAAAAATAGCCAACATTAACTTTTGTTTTAAAATTTGTAAAACTTTTACCGAAACGTTTCAATTGAAACAAGTTTATGGCGATGATTGCCTATCCCGTAGCAGAGTGAACGAGTGGTTTCAACGTTTTCAAAGTGTTCGTGAGGCCCTAAATGACGATCAAAATGTGGGTCAATCAAAATCCGTGATCACCGGAAATTTCATCGAAACTGGGCGTGAATTCATCAATTGAGCATTTCCATAACATCGATTTATCGCATTTTGAAGCTTTTGGTGTGCCGTATTCGACGTGTTCGGCCCGAATGTCGCGAAGCTGAAAGCTGGCGTTTGTTACACAATAATGCGCCATCTCATCGATCGACGCTTGTGACCGATTATATGACCAAAAATAACTTTTTAACCAATAACCATTCCCCTTATTCATCTGATATGGTACCGTGTGACTTCTTTCTTTTCGGAAAAATGCATTTGCCCATGAAAGGAAAGCGTTATTAAAGGCCATTCAAAAGACTTGCACTGGCATACTGGCAGCCATACCGGCCACCGAGCTAAAACATGCTTTTCGTTCGACATGCTTTTGGACCGGGAAAAAACTGTACTATTGAAGCTGAAGGATACTATTTTGAATAAACTAAATTGGTTTGGCCGGAAAAACCATTTATTGTGTTTTTTTTTTAAGTCCTGTTATCTTGAAAAGCATTATGTATTTCAAAAATTTTTTTAAGACCGTCGCGGACGGTCCGAATAAATTCCCACCGAGAGGTCCAATTTACAACCGTGTTTGGCAGCAATTGGGGTTGTATATCGGCATAATTGCGTCGGTCACGGCGTCAATCCAGATAGACCAGCAGATCCAGCAGGATATCAAACCTGATGATTTCATTTCATTATCATCAACATCCTATAACTCAGATACGAAACAGTCATTATTAGTAGCGTTCCCCACTGATTATTATATAATGTTTAATTTTCAAGAAATATGGATAGCTATTTTTTGGTGACATATGGATACATTGGGACTTTTTCAATATAATGGTTTAATATTTTCATCCAGAGCAAAAAGATGTTAATTAAAATATTTGGGGACTAGGGTATAAAATAGTTATGAAGAAACTCGGAGCTTGAATTAAATTACCTGGCTTAAACGCTGGCAAATTGAATAGGATCATTAACATGCTCGAATAAAGCGTCAGTAAACCAGAACAGGTTAAAAACTTTCAAAAATCCGCCAGTTCGCCGGCAAGCACAAAACTAACAAAGCGTGCTTTCAGCTGAGCAACTTTCAAAAAGCATAATAAAAAAAAGAAAGGAATATTATGAAATACTATAAAGGTTTACTTTCTGATTCACTTAAGCGACAAACGTAAATATTTTTGGAATTTTTATTGTTCTGATTGAGTTGTGTCTTTGTGATTTAAAAACTTCCTGTACTTCTTTACACGAATCCAGTCGGCTATGCGCTATTCTTCATCAAACCGGCATTACTTTTGAAACTAATATGAGAAAACTCTTAAGAATGATTGAAATTTAATTTCATTTTCATGCAATGACGGTTGTAGAATGTTAGTTTCTAAAGAAACTTATCTCATATATACATATATCTAATAACAAGCTGACCCCCGCAGCCGTTGCCCTGCGTGAAATTATGTGCTCCGAAATGAAAAGAAAGTTGAATTTATATTTTTTGGTTTTTATTCCAGTCCGTAGATATACCGAGAGGATGGATTTCCAACTAGTGAACGCGCCACGTATATCTGGCCGTGTGAAAAACATGGCATTTCCAGATTTATGCCACACTCTTCTAGCGACTATTCTTGTGTCCTGTTGATTGTCATCGCAAATGCGATCTTCTCTGGAAACGGAAAACGTGTGGAATGAAATGGCTGTCCCCTTGTATTCGATAATTGCGTCACAACCATGGGTTCCATTACACAGCTTCGGCGAATGAAGATTGTGAAACATAATTCCACTGAAAAATTCACGGCGTCGTCTTCATTGTCAAGACGATCGATCGATTTGTATGAACGCAAACCTTTCGGAATTTGATTTTGAATTTTTCGGTTTAAGTCATTAACATCGGTATTTTTGGCAGCTAAAATTTCGCGTGCACTCAAGCAATCGCAGTTATGACAATTTGGCCAATGTTCGGATAAACGTGATGAGTTCATCTTTCGTTGAAGTGAATTGGCAAAAGTCAGGTGAAATTGATATCAAGCTACTGGAAGTATCAACCGAAATTTGGACATTTCCAATTATTAGCGAATAGAATGTAAAATGTTTTGAATGTGAATTAGATAACAGTGGCGAATATAGTATATAGTAGTTTCTAAAATGAATGCTAAATGTTCGGCCATTGTCGTCTGGTGAGCGACGCTGATACAGCGGATATACATCATTTCCAGTTCGCGTTTCCGAAAGAAAAGCACTTGGATAGTGTTTCGCGCATTTATTGTCAGACATACAAATGATCCACGAACCATATTGGTTTTCACCACTTCGTATAATTCTAAGTCTATCTCTTGATTAGGAATTTCCGCAAAAATGATTGCATCAATTTAATCTGAAGTAACTACCATCCACCAGCCAAAGAAGAAGAAGCGAAAAACATCTTTTTTGCCCTCAACAGAGTACATCCAGCATCTACAGCACGTTGCTTCAAGATAAAGTCCATCAAACATCGTAACAGTTGATTGGAAAGTCGTGTTGTGACATCGTAACGATCACTTGGGAGTACTTCCTGCCTTGCCTTGCCTTGCAAAAAGAATGCCGACTGATATTAGCGCGACCTCTTCGTGGCTTCGTAACAAATTTCAATCTGTAATTAATCTTTTTATGTGAAACACGCATAAAGTTTGCACTGAATAATTTTCAATAATTTTTCTTTTTAATAGCCGGATAAAAAAAGCAACCGAAATTGAACGATTCAAATAATTTACAAATCAAAATTGAAAAACAAAACAAACAAAAATTGGAAAAAAAATTATATGAAAAAAAGTTAATTTTTGGAATTGTCAAATTTTCCGACTTTTACTAATAAAAAGTATAAGCTATTTTTATTTCTAAACCTTCCCCGATCCACAACGAACAACGTCTGAAAACTTCATCAAGATTGGTGTTCTCGTTCTCCTGTTACTACAATAATTTTTAAAAACGTTTGTATGGGAAAAAGAAAAGGGCTTTTCAAAGGTTTTCCGGCAATTATTCGAATTTTCAGGAACATTAAAAAACAGAATTTGACCAAATTGGTCCAGGCGTTGTTGATTTATGCGTTAGCACACTGTTTGCGATTAATTTTTATGTATAAAATTATTATATTTCCTTTGTCGAAATATTCATCATGACCTAATGGCAAGGATGTCGCCATTATTGAGATTATGAACCAACTTTGCAATTTAAAATCAGTTTCTTTCATTACAAATCCAAAAACTAATTTATTTTATTAAAATATAAATTTTATAAATTTCATTGCTTACAAAACTTTTTACTTATTAAAGTTTGACAGTTTTCAAAAGAGATTTCTACAAACAAAGTAACAAAGGAAAAACAAATGAAAAAAGAACGAAATTCCTAAGTAAATATAAGCTTTATAAATAGGGTAAGCGATGCATAATTAAGTAATTTTATTATTTGATATACATATCTTCTGTAATGACTTTCTCCCAATTTGTAATGACTCCCTGGGGAAAGTTTTCAACAAAGAAGTGCCCATAAAACAAAAAGCTTAATGATAACTATTTTATTACTCTATTCACTCGCACTCAAATACAGAAGCTTGCAAGTTCTATGTTTTTGCACGTGTTTGAATCGTATTTTGTTTGAAGCTTGCGGTTATACTAAAATTTCATGCTTAACTATGCCTCAAGGTTGAGCAAGCGTCAGGAACAAAGTTACGCCTCTGAACCGCCTCTGATAAAAAAAGCTGTGAAATCTCTTATTAAGTGAGCAAAAAAGAAGAAGCTGTTGTCTTTATGTGTAGGTTTTGATGGTTTTGTTTTCCTATCGTTGAATTTTGCTTTTGTTTGCCTTTACATTACAGAAATTTTCAAACACTGCCATTGCAAATTTACTAGTACCATAAAATATTCATGTCAAGGTTACTAACCAGTTTATACGCTATGTAAGCTTAAGTTGGGTAAGTACATGTAAGTATATAAGTAAATGTCTTTGTACTCGTATGGCTGCTAATATTCGGAAAAATTAATTTTTTTCTATAGCTACGTTGAAGAGGTTATCATGCGTTAATATGAGAAAGTTGATCCGCATAAAGCAAAATTTTCTAGGCTAACATGAAAACACATGTTTACTAAATGGATGTTTAAGGAAATGCAAAATAAAACTACAATACTTATGTTTAAGCACGGATGTTTAAGTTGTCATGAAGACGTCAGTCTTGGAAAGTATAATTCCACACATTTTCAAAAAATACCTTGTATTCAAATTTATCCTGTCAGTCAAAAGTGGCTAAAAAACAGTAGAATGCTTTGTTTTCAAACCCCCAAACCGTGAAAAAACTCTTGATGTCGTCATAGGGGGCATAACAATCCTCAGCTTTCTTTAAACCTAGTTAGAAATATTCAAACAAACATAGAAGAAAATACTTAATTAATATAATAATAATTTTTAACACTAATTAGTTAGCTTATCGATTAATAAAAAAATGAGAAACAAGCTCATTACAAACCCAAGTCCAATTCGACAGTGTGCGCACAAACGGTCATTATTTGTACAATTAAGGTTTTCAACGCCACTCGGTTAAAATAAAGTTGAAGATCACAAAACAAAAACGAGTTTAACGATTTTCAACTAATTTCAGTTGATATTTGCTTTGTGTTGCCAACCTAAAATATAAAGATTTGACAGATAATTGCACTGCTGAAAATTTTTAGACCAATAATTATAACAATTTAATTAAGATATTCCTCACAAATATGCAAATAATTAGTAAAAAAGAAATTAGTTTTGAATGATATTATGAAGGCAAAAATGTTGAACAATAATTTCGCCAAGCACTGCGCTTTCAATATCACGTGAATCCAAAGGCTTTAGAGGTAGTGGTAATTTATGACTTACAGTTTAAATAAAATAGACAAATATGACGATTCTTACCAGAATTAGTGTTGATTGACTATATGGATTTTCCGCAAAGGAGCTTTTTTGATGTTGGAACAAAACCAGTATTCCTCTTCTTCTTTACCCTGCTTACGCGATTATAGCCGTTCTTCTTTTCGCTACGTGGCTCCAATTGGATATTCCAAGCGAAGCCATGTCCTTCTCCACCTGGTCCTTCCAACGGAGTGGAGGTCTTCCTCTGCTTCCCCCGGCGGGTACTGCGTCAAACACTTTCAGAGCTAGAGTGTTTTCGTCCATTTGGACAACATGACCTAGCCAGCATAGCCGCTGTCTTTTAATTCACGGAACTAGGTCAATGTCGTCGTATTTCTTATACAGCTCACCGTATTCTCCGTGGCCAACGCGTAAAGGACCATAAACCTTTCGCAGAAGCTTTCTCCCGAAAACTCGCAACCCATCAACGCAGGTGTTGAGGCCGATGATATCAATATCATCGTGTTTTGGGCATCGATCAAGAGAGTACAAGAGTATGCTCCGGTCTTGAAACCTTCTATTAGTCGCCGCATCTTTTCGTAGAATTTTCCAGCATTACCTCTGTCGGCTAGCTTATCAAGCTCTTCATACTCACGCATTTCGGCCTCTTTCGTTTTTTGTCTGCGAATGCGCCTCGCTTCCTTCTTCAACTCTCAGTATCTATCCCATCCCGCATGTGTTTTGGTCGATCGTAACGTTGCAAGGTCGACAGTCTGTTTTCTCTTTGCTGCGCCATGGCACTCCTCGTCGTACCAGCTGTTCTTTTGCCTTTTCTAAAACCCAATAACTTCGGTTGCAGCTGTACGTAAAGAGCTTGAAATGCCGCCCCACAGTTCCCTTTTACTGAGTTGTCGACGCGTGCTCTCAGAGACAGGAGTGCAAGTCGAATAGAGAATCGTTCTGCTGTTGTTGTGATTGTAGCTTCTCGACGTCGACCCTTCCTTGTGTTTGATGACGGGAGTTTTTTGCTGCACAGAGGCGGGTACGAGTCTTGGCTGCAACAAGGTAGTGGTCCGAGTCGATGTTAGGACTTTGAAGCGCACGCACATCTAAAACACTGGAGACGTGTCTTCCGTCTTCCTTCACAACATCGATCTGGTTGGTGGGTTTTCGATCCGCACAGCTAGGTGGCTTGATGAATTTTCTTATGATGGAATCTAGTACTACAGATAACCATATTTCGGTCCCCGGCGTAGTCGATCAGCTCTAGTCCACATTTGGGGACATTTCGTCGTGGAGGCTGAATTTAACGAGCGTAGTCCAAAGATGTAATAAATACTCGCCTCAGCCCATGTCCCTTTCATCCTTGTCCCGTCATTTCTTGGATGGCGGTGATGTCAACCTTCACTCTAACGAGGACGTCAACCAGCTGAGCAGCGGCACCTTCCCAATTAGGGGACCAAACATTCCAGTTGCATGCCCTCAAATCATAGTCCTTATTTCATTTGGCATGGTCATCATCAAATCGGGGGCTCTCATCCGAGACTGGTTGCGTTTTTTACGTTTCGGGTCCCAAACCCAGCGCACAACCCTGTATAGGGGATATTACGCCTTCTCACTTTATCTCGCCTTCAAACGGATATTTTTAGGCTACCCAGAGGATAATTGGGCAAAGACCAGAAATCATGAGCTGCTTGAGCCATATCAAAACAAAAATCGTTTCTGTCCATTCCCAAGTGAATGGCGATCAGAGAACTTTCCTCACTTGCGTGAACTTCTACACATGACCTCATACTCCTCCTCCACTACGTGTTATGTCTGATAATAACAGGATACCAGCATTTAAGAATACTTGACAAAGGTACGTGAGACTTCTAGCAGCAGAAGATGGATACTTGTGACCAGGTGACTTGATAACTAATTCGCATTCAGTTATATCAAGGCTTTATCAATTAAATTCAAAGGGCATCTATTTCTTGTAATGGTATATCGTTACTCCATAACTCAATACCATTAAAAATATATCTTTCCTTATACCTTATTCATATAAGGAAACTGAAAATAAATATATATTAAGAATTTTAAACAAACGGTTAGCCTTATACCATGTATATCGCTTTTATTTTAGATATTACTTTAGAATGAAATTGGTATTTACCTTTCATTGATAGATATTCCCTTGTACCCCATACATATATCAATTTTAGTTTCGATTTAGTTTACATCAGATGTATCCCATTTAGTTAATTATGTAGACTTTAGTATTAATACTATATTTCATACATGTTATATGTAATGATGAGACTAGGCATGCTTACGACTTACATATTTCTAATTGGCGAAATACGTTTTTAATACTTTCAATATTTCGTCGAACAATGGATGTCAACTTCTTCCCTAATTACTTTTAAGATAAATTTTTGCCTACACCTGAATATATTTCTCCAATTTTGAGCCTTGCAGGTTGCGAGGATGGATGGATGGAGTCATGTGTAGAAGTTCACGCAAGTGAGGAAAGTTCTCTGATCGCCATTCACTTGGGAGTGGCCAGAAACGATTCTTTTACATATGACTCAAGCAGCTCACGACTTCCGGTCTTTGACCAAGTATCCTCTGGGTAGCCTAAGAACATCCGTTTGAAGGCGAGCTAAAGTGAGAAGGCGAAACACCCCTGCATAGGGTTGTGCGCTGGGTTTGGGACCCGCCACGTAAAAAAACACCCCCAATGAAAAAGCATAAACAGCCTCGATGATTTGAGGGCATGCACCTGGAATGTCCGGTCCCTTAATTGGGAAGGTGCCGCTGCCCAGCTGGTAGATGTCCTCGTAAAGATAAAGGCTGACATCACCGCCGTCCAAGAAATGCGATGGACGGGACAAGGACAGAGACAAGTAGGTCCTTGTGGCATTTACTACAGTGGCCATATAAAGGAGCGCAAGTTTGGTGTTGGATTCGTGGTGGGAGAGAGACTCCGTCGCCGAGTACTATCATTCACTCCTATGAATGAACGTCTAGCCACAATTCGCATCAAAGCGAGGTTCTTCAACATATCGCTGAAGAGAAGGACGATGTGACCAAAGATGCCTTTTATGAGTGCTTGGAGCGCACTGATGAGAGATGCCCCCGCCACGATGTCAAAAACGTGCTTGGCGACTTTAACGCCAGGGTGGGCAAAGAAGGTATCTTTGGCACTACGGTCGGTAAATTCAGCCTCCACGAGGAAACATCCCCAAGTGGGTTGAGGCTGATCGACTTCGCCGGGGCCCGAAATATGGTTATCTGTAGTACTAGATTCCAGCATAAGAAGATTCATCAAGCTACCTGGCAGTCTCCGGATCGAAAAACCACCAACCAGATCGATCATGTTGTGATAGACGGAAGACACGTCTCCAGTGTTTTAGATGTGCGAGCGCTCCGAGGTCCTAACATCGACTCGGACCACTATATTGTTGCAGCCAAAATTCGCACCCGCCTCTGTGCAGCAAAAAACGCACACCAACAAACACAAGGGTGGTTCGACGTCGAGAAGCTGCAATCACAACAGACAGCGGAACGATTTTCTACTCGGCTTGCACTCCTGCTCTCTGAGAGCACTCGTCAACAACTCGGTAAAAGGGAACTGTGGGATGGCATCTCAAACTCCTTACGTACAGCTGCAACCGAAACCATTGGTTTTCGGAAAGTGCAAAAGAACAGCTGGTACGACGAGGTGTGCCGTGTCGCAGCGAAGAGAAAACAGGCTGCCTACCTCGCAACGTTACGATCGACCACAACACGTGCGGGATGGGATAGATACCGAGAGTTGAAGAGGGAAGCAAGACGCATTTGTAGACAGAAAAAGAAAGAGGCCGAAATGCGTGAGTACGAAGAGCTTGATAAGCTGGCCGACAGGGGTAATGCTCGAAAATTCTACGAAAAGATGCGGCGACTTACAGAAGGTTTCAAGACCGGAGCATACTCTTGTAGAACCCCCAAAGGTGATCTAGTCACCGATGCCCAAAGCATACTTAAATTATGGAGGGAACACTTCTCCAGCCTGCTGAATGGCAGCGAACGTACAACGCCAGGAGAAGGCGAACCCGGTTCCCCAATCGATGACGATGGAGCCGACGTTCCATTGCCCGACCATGAAGAGGTTCGAATAGCAATTGCCCGCCTGAAGAACAACAAAGCGGCAGGGGCCGACGGATTGCCGGCCGAGCTATTCAAACACGGCGGCGAAGAACTGGTAAGGAGCATGCATCAGCTTCTTTGTAAAATATGGTCGGACGAAAGCATGCCCAACGATTGGAATTTAAGTGTGCTATGCCCAATCCGTAAAAAAAGGAGACCCCACAATCTGCGCCAACTACCGTGGGATTAGCCTCCTTAACATCGCATATAAGGTTCTGTCGAGCGTATTGTGTGAAAGAGTAAAGCCCACCGTCAACAAACTGATTGGACCTTATCAGTGTGGCTTTAGACCTGGCAAATCAACAACCGACCAGATATTCACGATGCGCCAAATCTTGGAAAAGACCCGTGAAAGGAGAATCGACACACACCAACTCTTCGTCGATTTCAAAGCTGCTTTCGACAGCACGAAAAGGAGCTGCCTCTATGCCGCGATGTCTGAATTTGGTATCCCCGCAAAACTAATACGGCTGTGTAAACTGACGCTGAGCAACACTCAAAGCTCCGTCAGGATCGGGAAGGGCCTCTCCGAGCCGTTCGATACCAAACGAGGTTTCAGACAAGGCGACTCCCTATCGTGCGACTTTTTCAATCTTCTTCTGGAGAAAATTATTCGAGCTGCAGAACTGAATCGAGCAGGTACAATCTTTTATAAGAGTGTACAGCTACTAGCGTATGCCGATGATATTGATATAATCGGCCTCAACACCCGCGCCGTTAGTTCTGCTTTCTTCAGACTTAACAAGGAAGCAAAAGAAATGGGTCTGGCAGTGAACGAGGGCAAGACGAAATATCTTCTGTCATCAAACAAACAGTCGTCGCACTCGCGACTTGGCTCCCACGTCACTGTTGACAGGCATAACTTTGAAGTTGTAGATAATTTCGTCTATCTTGGAACCAGCGTTAACACCACCAACAATGTCAGCCTGGAAATACAACGCAGGATTACTCTTGCCAACAGGTGCTTCTTCGGACTAAGTAGGCAATTGAGAAGCAAAGTCCTCTCTCGACAAACAAAAACCAAACTCTATAAGTCACTCATAATTCCCGTCCTGCTATATGGTGCAGAGGCCTGGACGATGACAACAACCGATGAGGTTACGAGTTTTCGAGAGAAAGGTTCTGCGAAAGATTTAAGGTCCTTTGCACGTTGGCCACGGCGAATATCGCATTCGATGGAACGATGAGTTGTACGAGATATACGACGACATTGAAATAGTTCAGCGAATTAAAAGACAGCGGCTACGCTGGCTAGGTCATGTTGTCCGGATGGATGAAAACACTCCAGCTCTGAAAGTATTCGACGCAGTACCCGCCGCGGGAAGCAGAGGAAGAGGAAGACCTCCACTCCGTTGGAAGGACCAAGTGGAGAAGGACCTGGCTTCGCTTGGAATATCCAATTGGCGCCACGTAGCGAAGAGAAGAAACGAGTGGCGCGCTGTTATTGACTCGGCTATAATCGCGTAAGCGGTGCCTACGCCAGAAGAAGAAGGTTGCGAGGGTAAAAATATTCGATTACTCGAGAAATCATCTCTTTCTTATGGTTTTTTTGTCTAGGTAAGTCAAATGAAATATTGTTATTGATAAATGAGAAATATCAAGTGATTGCACAGTTGAAAGACATATTATTTATTTGTATACCTTGGAGGCAACACATATAAAATATTTATTTAATATGAACGCAGTCGACCATTTATTATATAGACGGACGATAACAGAACATATTGAGGTCCAGTGGAAAACAGCGATTTAGTGCATTTTATAGCTGTTAAAGAATGGCAAATCCAACAATAGCCGACATGAGCTGTGTGGTAAAAGAGGTCAGAGGTTTGGTTCTATTTGTTGAATTATATTTTTCTTCGATCGGAATGCGCACGAAGTATAGCTTTTCTATGGGCATTAGTGACATGAACGAAGAAAAGTTGAACGCGTACAGTCTACTGGCAACTGTATTGCCTCCTTTTCCTGTTTATGAGCCCAAAATAACAGCATAAGCATGCCACATGAAACAAACTGACACACCAACTTCCGAAGTCGGCGACTTCGCAGATGTACATGTATACTAAGAAACTAATGAAAGTATAAAGAGATTACATACTGGCAACAGCAATGATTTACTTCCTGCATTTTCGCTTAAGAATAAATTCATAAAATATATCTATAAGATGCACCGGTATATAAATAAAAAGTTGGAGTAAAATTGTACTTATTTTTTATACGTAAAAAGTATTTACTCGATCGAGATCTTATGAGTGAGCCTTAAATGATAATATAATTTTAGTTTCGGTTCACGTCTTCCAAGGTAAAACTGAATTTTACAACAGATACAAAATTCGAATTTATAAAGTAAATTTCTGTTATGCTGAATATGTTTTGGTTCTTTTGTTAGTGGAAAATGTGAGCAATTGAAGAAATTCGGAACTTAAATCTGGAAGATAGGAAGAAGGGTTAAATATCGGAAAATATTCCATTTCGATAGGTATCTCAATACGGCGGAGATCTAAAGCCCCAAAAATTCCACACACGCTGAGACTAAGTAACACGAAGAAAAGTTGCTGAAACCCTTGAAATTTCAGTGGTGGGGTTTAAGGAAAATTCTGGTTTGGATGTTAGTTTTAAAAACTATGTCGCAAAAACACAACCTAAAAGACTAGAGTTTACAGTATCAACAATAACTAAATATGTCAACCACATTTTGCGATATAGTAATTTCGATGAATACAATTTCAAGTTAAATAGTTCAAAAAAATGTAAACGAGTGTGGTGTAAATCTTCTGATCACTTTAAGCTACGGAGCATGCAATCATCAGTGAATCATAGAGGATGTTCTTTCTTGATTTGGGACTGTTTTTCAAAATTATGTGTAGATAGTTTAGTTAAAACCGATGAACAAATGACGAATGCTTCATATATTGAAATTCTTAGAAAAAATTGACAATAAATGCGGAATAAATGAATTTGGTCCCAATAAGACACCGACCCCAAGCACACATTTCGCCTGGCTACTCGCTTTTTGAAGAAAGTTTAATTGAAACACTGGCCAACTCAGCCACCGCATTTAAATACAAATGAGCATTTCTGGTCAATTTTTGAAATGAAGCGTCAATGGGATATTATTCCAATCAACATATTCGAAAATTTGGTTTCAAGTATGCCAAAGATCTTTATGCAGCAATTCATTTCAATTTTGTATGGTTTATACTTTCATGTGACCACCTTTGATTAAGAATCCTTATTTTGAAGTGAAACAAAATTTTTTCTGTCTATTACATAAAAGAAGATATATTAATTTATTAAATTTTTTTTTAAATACATACTTGCATATAAAATTATTGCATGGTTTACTAATTATTTATTTAAAAAAATCTGTAGTGAAATAATGGCTGTGAGCTTTGTACTTTCATTTGATGCTTAGCATTTACTATGTTGGTTGAGGTATTCAACAATACATGGTTGCGCAAATTTGATAAGGCTTTCTTATGGATACGTATATGTTCGAGTTTTTATGGACGAGATTAGTCAGAGTGCAAGTATCATCAATACTAATTTACAATAGTTTGTCTCTTCATTATGTTTTCTTATAATTTTTCAATCCTCTTCAAAAAAATGTATAATGCTTAAATCAATTTGTAGTTAGTTCGAAAATTTTTTACGTACATTAATTTCAAGTTTCAAGCACTGTCCCAAAATAAAAGTTTTAAATATAAAAACTATAATTCTGTAGATGCTTTAATGCTTTTCACGGTTGTTTGTGTAACGCAGTTATTCATTCTATCATGCACAACATCAAAATAAATCAGCATAACCAACAAAAAGTCATGTGCACAAAGTCTATAGTACACGACCTTTCATGGGTGCCCCAGTAGTAAACAAAGTCGCTGTACTAACATGATTTATGTCAACAATGATTTCTGCTATGACAGTTACTAAGGAGTGCTAAAGCATATGAGATGCTTTCCATTTTACATATCGTAGCATACTTAAACGGAAATTTGACGGAACAAGAGTACTAGGTACTGATGTCAAATGTGAATAATACCAAGGGTGGGCACATAAGCGCTCAGTGGCATTTTGCACCGTTCGGGCACGCGAGTTACGTAGCCTAACATAACAGTCTGGCAACTATCCCTCCACTAACTCCATTACGATATATAATACATATGTACAAAATTAAGGTCTCTTATAAGCATAATAAGAATATTGTAACCAGTCTTATGATTCATTTCACAAATAAATGTTGTATATATATATTATACTAACATAACTCGCGTGTAATAATAATAGCTGTGGGTAATAATTGCAAAATTGAAAAAAAAAATTTAAGTTTCTTAATAATTATTATAAGTTAATAAAATGTAAGACAAATAATAAAAATTATCATAGATATTTTAATTTAGTAATTACTTTTTTAATATGTGTTTATAACAGAATTTATTTTAGTTTGTTTAAAATAATAAATTCTATGTTTGGTTTAATCTCATTTGCTCTAGCTTCACGAATTATTGTACCAAAATTTAAAACAGATAACCTACTCCTTATTTTATGTTTGTTTAATTTCATTATTGAAAAAATTGTTCACAAGTATAGGTACTTCCAAACATATGTAGATATAAATTTCGAAGCAAAAAGTTTCAAACCAGGTTATTTCTTCGCCCGCTTACCATAGAATTTCCAACGATTTGGGGTTTTTCCCGTAGAAACGAGTCAGCAGATTGCTCTCTCACAACGCAGGGATGCCAATCTCCATATATTGCAGTAATTATAAAAAATGTCTTCAATATGTTCGAAATTTTCTTAAACTAACTCAAAATCAGAGTCGAATGCTATTATTTATAAACACATAAACTATTTTTAATAGTTTGATTTCAGGTTTAACAATTTATATTATAAAAAATTATAATTGAAAAGTTAGATGTGTACAAAACTACATATGCAGTATTGGCAACATTGATCGAATGAAAACGAGAACAAAACCGCTCGTAGCGAAGGGAGAAACGGAATTCGCTGTTTCTGCCATTATCCTTTGTATTCTATTTGTGTGATTAGTCACTCTCAATTAATAATGCCATAACGCGCAAATATATTTTTACTTAATGATTTGTTATTTTTTTGAAAATATGTGTTCCCTTTGTAAAGTGCGTTATTTTAATACATTTCCAGAGGCAACAATATTTAAAATTTAACAAAACAATTATAGAAAAAAACTTCAATTCTTTGAATATTTTGGTAAAACACCCAAGTTGAAAATATCAAAAACAACCAAATTGAAAATATCATATTATGGTCACAAGTATCTTTACTTTTTTATATATGTAGATATATAAAACTGCCTGGCATATGTACGTATAAAAGTCCACAACTTGAGAAAAGTTTTCTCAATTGTACCTAAAATTAATTTTTATAACTGGTATCACCACAATTAACAGTTACATCACATGTACAGTGGCATGAACAAAGTAGGTTCAACCTTAGAATATTGTCAAGTTTTAAAATGTGTTGTTTTCTTATTAAATAAAACTGTTTTTAGATACAAATATAACTTATATATAATTTTTTCCTAACGGTGATTAGAATTTCCCGCAAGACTAAGGTTAATAAAAACAAATGTTAATGGGAAACTCTAAAAACTGCAAAATAGTTTTATTTCTTTTATCCCGTCAACCAGCAGTTAATGAAAAAGACGGGATGTCAGAAGAGCAGCGCTAAAACGAACTGCAAAAATTAGTGCGTTGTTGAAGTTTTGTAAAATTAGACGTCAGTAGTTTGTAAAATTATTTATATATATGGATGATATAGGCCTACTGGGGAACCGAGCGCCCAAAAATAATATCGGTAACGCGCTATTTGCATACCTCAGTGGTAATGTGGAAACTGCAAAATACCCAAAAGTTGTTTATAAAATGCCCAATCTAATATTTTTCAGCAGTGGCATCATTGTCAAATGTTATAAAAAATGTGAGTTTTAACAGCTCTCTCTCGAACCAAAGAGACTCGTATCAAGTTATCTATGATTCTGCGATGAACATCAATCATCGTATCATATTATCCATGAAGGAGGTTCGCACAACAAGTAGGTGAGTGAATGATTTTTATGTGATTTTTTTTAATAATTTGCAAATAATTACTTCATGTGTTTATATAGCATTGGAAATCAGAACTGAATTGTAAATAGCAGCAGCAGCAATATCGTCAGAAGCAGCAAATATAAATTGTTAAGTAAGTATGTGAAAATAAGTGTGTGTACTTTGAAATTGGACTACGCAGTCCAATATAATACGCAAAATAAATACATATATACATATGTACATTCTCGACACACACCACCTCTTCGTCGATTTCAAAGCTGCTTTCGACAGCACGAAAAGGAACTGCCTTTATACCGCGATGTCTGAATTTGGTATCCCCGCAAAACTAATACGGCTGTGTAAGCTGACGTTGAGCAACACGAAAAGCTCCGTCAGAATCGGGAAGGACTTCTCCGAGCCGTTCGATACCAAACGAGGTTTCAGACAAGGTGATTCCCTATCGTGCGACTTTTTCAACCTGCTTCTGGAGAAAATAGTTCGAGCTGCAGAACTCAACAGAGAAGGTAAAATCTTCTATAAGAGTGTACAACTGCTAGCGTATGCCAATGATATTGATATCATCGGTCTCAACACCCGCGCCGTTAGTTCTGCTTTCTCCAGACTGGACAAGGAATCAAAAGAGATGGGTCTGGTAGTGAACGAGGGCAAGACGAAATATCTCCTGTCATCAAACAAACAGTCGCCGCACTCGCGACTTGGCACTCACGTCACTGTTGACAGTCATAACTTTGAAGTTGTAGATAATTTCGTCTATCTTGGAACCAGCGTAAACAACACCAACAAGTGTCAGCCTGGAAATCCAACGCAGGATAACTCTTGCCAACAGGTGCTACTTCGGACTGAGTAGGCAATTGAGAAGCAAAGTCCTCTCTCGACCAACAAAAACCAAACTCTATAAGTCACTCATAATTCCCGTCCTGCTATATGGTGCAGAGGCTTGGACGATGTCAACAACGGATGAGTCGACGTTGCGAGTTTTCGAGAGGAAGGTTCTGCGAAAGATTTATGGTCCTTTGCGCGTTGGCCACGGCGAATATCGCATTCGATGGAACGATGAGCTGTACGAGATATTCGACGACATTGACATAGTTCAGCGAATTAAAAGACAGCGGCTATGCTGGCTAGGTCATGTTGTCCGGATGGATGAAAACACTCCAGCTCTGAAAGTATTCGACGCAGTACCCGCCGCGGGAAGCAGAGGAAGAGGAAGACCTCCACTCCGTTGGAAGGACCAAGTGGAGAAGGACCTGGCTACGCTTGGAATACCCAATTGGCGCCACGTAGCGAAGAGAAGAAACGACTGGCGCGCTGTTGTTGACTCGGCTATAATCGCGTAAGCGGTGTCTACGCCAGTAAAGAAGAAGAAGATACATATGTACATACTCGAATGTATTTTATGCGTTTATGGCGGCCTGCAAAATCCAATATAATATGTGAAAACTAATGTTTGTTTCATATTTTATATAATCAGATAATATTATTCTTTTCTTCCAGATATTATTATCATTTTATACAATTAATCTTTCTTTTTCTATTAGATATTACAAATTCAATGTTTAAATTTTTATTTATTTCCAGGTTTTAATAACCTTAATTTTTTTTCAATCTGTTTTCAGATATTTGTCTTTTTTAATCTTTTTTCACTTGCCTACATTAGAGCAGGACAGATATACTTTTTTAAATGACACTGCTGAATGAGCGCAACAGGGACGTATGATCACATGTATACGGACGTGTGAGGTGAAAAGTGGGTAGAATCTTCACACGGGCTATGGGAACCCACCCACCTACCTACTGATTCACTGCTTTTTTACCCGCTCACGGTTGGCAGGGTGTACTACGATTAATTCTCACTCATATAGAAAAATAAAACATATGTACATATGTTTTTTCGCATTTTATGTACATGTTTAGTTCAACTTTAATGCATATTTGAAGCCAGCGGCTATGGGCTACTACAAATGTATGCCTTACTCTGCTCAGGGTTGAGCAAGAGACATCAACAAAGTTATAGCACTGAAACGCCTTTGATAATGAACAATGCAAACTTTTACATCAGATTAACAAAAAGGAAGCATTTCGAGTTATTGGTCAAAAAAGTGTCTCCTTCGCTGCAAGCAAAAATAAATCTCCGTTTCACTTGAAAAAGCATTTTTGTCAGTCGTTAGATTTTCTTATACCCTGAACAGGGTGTAATAAGTGTTTATAAGTTGCGCCCATTTAGCCGTGTCTGTCTGTCAATATATGCAAGAACTAGTCCCTTAGTTTTGGAGATATCGATTTGAAATTTTGTAAACGTGCTGCTCATTTCTCTGAACAGTTGATATCAGATCACTATAGCAAATAACTCTTAAATATAGTATATAGCTGCCATATGAACTGAGTGGTCAAAATCAATTTCGGTAAGTAATATGTTTTTTTTGTAAAGGTTATTATATGTAGCTTCAGTACAACTGGAGTTAACGTTTTTTGGTTTTGTTTGGCGTTGATATCTATTTTTGGAAAATTTTTCTAGATACGAAATAATTGAGTACTTTCATTTTTGGCTAGTAAATTACATGTACATACTTGATTACATGATTGAGTGAAATGTATGAAAGTTTTGTTAATTTATTTGTTTTTGGAACTCTTTTATGAGCATCTATTCATATAATCAAACATTTTTATTGCAAAACGGCTTAAGTTCTTTTTACTATGTTCAGTGTTACGATAATTTTCGTTCATTGAAGATGCATTTCATGGTCCCTGAGCACTTGCAACACATTTTAACCTTCGCAGTGTTAGTGAGTGTATTTTTGTATGTGTAATATTCTTAAAAAATATAAATTTCTTTTAATTAAAGTTCGTAAGCAACGACTTGGAAGTTAGTACGTATTGGACAGCTTTGCTCAAGGGGTAATCAAGTGTGTAAGAAAGCTGACCCACATGAAGCAAAATCTTCTTCGCTAACAGCAATACCTCATACAAATAATTATATGTGCATTTTTGATTTTGTTTATATTTTTTGTTCACTGGTATTTTTTGAATTTTGGTTAATGTAGAATTAACGGCTGATATTTTGCCGTTAATATGCAACGAAAATTGTTTCATTCTGCTCTCTTTCGTTGTACCGTCACATTAAGAATGTGCTTGTGCATTGGGTATTGCGTAGTAAATGTAGTATGTGCAAAATCAGTCTAGCTGATCTTTCTTGCTGATATTGTCGCGGATAAATCCTTTTGCGTGAAAATTTGTTTGCAGAACTATTGTAGGTGTATTAACTTGATGAATTATTTGAAATTTTAATACATTTATTTAACTTTAAGCCTAAAATGCCTCGTGGTACTAGTTTGTCACAAGGAATAATTATAGGAATACATGAAAGCGGTTCCAAAATATATGAGATTGCATGCAGACTAAAGCGGCATCGAAACTGTATATCAAGATTTGTTAAAAATCCCACCAATTACGGTACAGTGCGACGCAGCGGACGGAAAACCAACATTGATGATCGGTGCAAACGGATGATTCGACGGCTAGCAGTAGCGGATTCGATGAGTAGCGGTCAAATACGGACCAAGTTAAAACTGCAAATAACAAGGAATAGAATTGTTCAAATTATTAATGAAAATAAGTTTATCAAACACACCTCCATGGTACCTAAACCAAAGCTCTTTCAAAGGCATATTATAGCACGTTTGCAGTTTGCAAATAAATACCAATTCTGAGCAGAAGAGTGGCAGAATATAGTGTTTAGTGACGAAAAAAATTCAATTTGGACGGCTCAGATCATTGCAAGAAATATTGGAGAGATTCGCGTCAGGAACGACGTTCCTGCTACAGGCGAGGCTTTGGAGGCGGTACCTTGATGGTATGGGCTGCAATCTGCTTCAATGGAAATACACCTATATCCTATATATCCACTCGAATGAATGCTAGTATGTATGTAAATCTTTTGGACAGTCAGTTGATAGAATTTGCTGGAAATATTTATGGCGATAACTGGACATATCAGCAGGATAACGCTTCAATCCACACGGCACCGGTTATAAAGCGCTTCTTTAATGACAGGCAAATTCCCGTACTACGATGGCCAGCATTAAGTCCGGACCTAAATCCGATCGAAGATCTCTGGGGAATGTTCTCTGCACGTGTTTTCCAAAACGGAAGGCAGTTTGAGACAGTACGTCTCCTTAAATTAGCCATAAAGCAAGAATGGGCCAATATTGACATAACTATTCTACAGTCATTAGTTAATTCTATGCCAAAACCGTTTAATTTAGTTTTAAAAAATAAGGGCAAAACTATTGACTATTAAAGTAGAGATGTCTTTTAGTTGAACTCCAAATGAATAAGATTTACAGGGAAAAATAGAAAAATGCACATATAAATATTTACTATAAGCATAAACTTAAGTTTTGTTTTTTAGTTTAAAAAAATATTTGAAATTTGTTATTTTTTGTTTTTTTTTTTTTATATCTTATGTAATAATAAAAATAAACCTGATACCCGAAATATTTTGCAATTTTGTAATCTTTTCTTTTTTTTTGCAAAAAGTTGATGCACATATAATTATTTGTATGATGTACATATGCATTCCAAATTTGCAAGAAAAAGTGGTAATATGCGGAACAGAAAAATTAATAGGGCAATTAAGAATCTGGTGCAAACGGTCTTGCATATATGCAATTGCAAATTAGCGAGTATATTTTTGCTTTTACACTAACAAAATGTACAGCGATACATCTGCTACATCCTTGCATATAAGCAACACTAAAACGCTATTGTATTATTTGCAACACTGGTTTGCAAATTATCACCTGCTGTCAAAAATAAAAATATGTATTGTAAACAAAGAGAAGACACAGTTGTGAATTAATGGTCTTTGCAAGGGTTGCACAGAAACTACAAAAAAGATGTTCATTGTTGATGGTAAATATTTGTAAAAGCATAGTTTTGCAAACTCAGATGCACAAGATTCTGAATTGCCCTACTATATTTATGTATATGCACAGAGGCCAACTTAAACCTCTGTGGTTGCGAGGCCAACTTAAACCTCTGTGCATATACTATGAAACCGGTATTCAATTGGGTAAATTTATGAATAAAATTTCCTTGACGCTGTTAGATGTGTTGACCAGAGAAAGTGTTGTTACGTTTCTTTATTCAATCTCTTGTTAACCAATAAAATTCAAAACATCATATGCTACTAGGAAATAACGATTGCGAAACAAATATAATAATCAAGAGAAGCCAAACCATATACGAAAAATAAATTGCTATAGTATAAAGCATGGTAACTGAATCTCTCATTAAGATATTTTTTGTCACTAACACAGAGGTACCCTCAAAGATTTTTAAAATCTTTCACAGGCGAACAATTCATGGTTTTTCGTAACATTAGTAAAATGTTTTAAATAGGTTATGCCAGTGTGTGCTCTAACTTAAGTAAAGTTAGTTGATAAATTCTTTCAGTAACAAAAACTTATCATTAAAATTTTAAAAACTGATCAGTCATCAAACTGATACTGATGCTAGACTCATACTACTGGATTACCCCTTAACCGACTTCTTTGTATTCATGTGGGATTCATTTTAAAAACTCAGCGTTCTTAGTTTTTTATTCTTTATTCACACTTGTCTAACTTCACACGGCAGCGTGACGGCTTTTCACAAACTTTGCTTAACGACTGACTCTTAACAACTAATTCTTAATTTCTATTACAAATGAACGATCATTATGGACCGTTACAGAGATGGCAGCTGATGGACGCTTCGTTAATTAACAGCTAAGTTACAATGTTGCCATCGGAACTACATATTATTCGTCCAGTGACAACATTGCCACCTGTCCTGTATATAATTCCCTACTACATTCATGTATAAATATGGCTTTGTTGTCTCGGCAGTAGTACCATTGTAGAAATATACAAGTAACAAAAGAATCATATGGCACCGAGATTGAAATAAAAGGACTCAAAAATAGTAAAGAAGTTGCTATAGGCGCGTTAGCAATATTTTTTGGGTGTTAGGTTCCCCAAGAGGCCTATTTTCATACATATAAAATATACAATACTAAACAAAACTATTTGTAATAATTTAAACAAAAATAGATAGATTCTTCAAATATTATTAATAAAATAGAAACTATTTACCTATATTTTGATACAATAAAAAAAATTTTAATCAAAACTAGGCAAATTTAATTTTTATAAATTTAGTAGTAGAATATTTAGGAAACACTAACGCACTGCCTGGGCTTTTGTCCTGAGTCTTCCCTCATTCCCTCATTTCCCTTATTCATGTAATTTATGTTGAAAATTCGCGTGCGATCTTGATTCCGGTCTAATTACAATTATTTCTTTATTCCAGTTTATCTAGTTACTTAGCCTAAGTCTTAAAACTAACGGATAGACCAGATAGAATGGAAGTAAACAGGTACATATGTACAAAAAGAGGTGAGTAATTCATTTTGTTAACTTATAGTAATACTGTAGATTAAGATAAGTATATCTAACATTATTAGGGTAAGTACAATGAAAAGAAAACTTTATAATTCAAATATAGAATGCATTTCAGAAAAGTAATTAATTTTAATTAATTTTTACGTTGAACATATACATATACATAAGTCGCTTGACGCAACACCGGCTACCTTTACAGGATCAGGATCCTTCAACATCCATGGGCAGTAATGCGAGTTTATGAGTTGGGCGCTTAATGATGCCCGCCTTGGTTGCCACGTCTGCCACTCATACCTTGCCGTGTTGGCCTTCGACGGTTGCGCCGACGCGGCCTATAACCCACTGCTGCGGCGGCACGTTGTCTTAGCGAACGAGGCCGAGATCGCCTGGCTGCAGGTTGCGTTTGGGGTGGAGCCATTTGTTGCGCTCCTGAAGGCTCGTTAGATATATGTTGGACCACTGTTGCCAAAACTGTTGCTTGAGACAGTGGACATGTTGCCATCTCTCGCAGCAACGAAATGGGTCCATTGGCACTTGTGCTGGTGGCAGTGCTCGCAGAGGTTAACCGATTAAAAGGTGCGCTGGAGTTAGTGCTTCTCCGTCGTTGGGGTCCTGCCTCAGCGGTGTGAGGAGACGCGAGTTCAAAATGGCCTCCACTTCGGCCAGTAGCGTTGAGAGCTATTCCGTCGTTAGTAGAGCGTAGCGCGAACGATCAGATGCTTGGCGGACTTCAGGGCCGCCTTCCATAATCCGCAGAAGTGTGGTGCCCTGGGTGGTATAAAGCCGAAGCTGAATCCTTTTTCGGCTGCGAACCCAATTAGTTCTAAGTCTTACGCTAGAAACGCCTCCTTCAGCTCGCGCAGCTTGCGGTCGGCGCCGACAAAGTTGGTTGCGTTGTCGCTGAATATTTTCTGTGGCATCCCTTGGCGACCAATGAACCTTTTGAGGGTAAAAATAAAAGAATTAGCAGATAGGTCAGAGACGAGTTCTAAATGTACTGCTTTTGAAGTGAAGCAAACGAAAACTGCTAAGTCTTTCAACTGGCAGATTTCCCATTATTTGGGTTTGCAACTTCGGCTTGTAATGAAAGCAGTGTGTACAATTTATTACGGTTCTACTGCAAGCTGCTCTTGCATTAATTAGCCATATGCGTTCTCGAAGAAGCGCAACCATCGCTTTTGCCCCAGCGTGGTGATTTCGAAAGTGCAAGGACCGTAAGTAAGTGACAACGAAATGCGAATTTTTGTTCCGTAATAATGGGAATGTGGCATCGTATGGGAGAGGTGCATTTAATAGGCGACCTCCTACTCGGATTAATTTACAGGAAAGCGGCATATCCGAGTACTCAAGCAAGAATGGGTGGAGTTTTTGCAAGTTTGCGGATAGCGTCGTGCCTTTAGTCAGTTTTTGAATTTCACTCGCAAACTCAGAATGTTGAATCACCTATACAATTTTCAAAAAACTCAAGCTTAATTCCTCTGCAGTCAGAGCTCTTCCCACAGTAGGCATTTTTGGTCGTCTGATCCATCGTAATAAATATGCGACCACACGAAGCAACTTTTGATGAGAAGAGAATTTTTCAATCAGCTTCATTATAGTGTTATGTGAAAATGTGACAGCGTTTTTCTTCTTCTCTAAGGCTTGGTTTTTTGGAAAGAGATGGAAGTGAGCGTTAATTGGCCATAAAGCTGGGTCTTCTAGGAGGAAGTGTGGACCGCCAAACCATACAGAGTTATTTAATTCGTCCACGTTATAACCCCGAGACACTTGATCAGCAGGACTTTGTTTTGTTGGCACATGTCGCCAATGTACATTGTCAGTCAATTCTTGAATTTCGGACACTCTATTTGCGACAAAGGTTTGTAATGAAGATGGATGCGTTTTTACCCAGTGTAATTCAGTTTCAGAGTCTGTCCAAAATGTAATTTCCTCGAAACGTCGAGTCAACATTGGTGCAACTCGTGACCATAATTTGGCAAGAAGATGTGCTGACGAGAGCTCGAGAAGGGGAAGAGACTTGGTCTTCAACGGAGCCAATCTAGACTTTGCAGTAAGCAGAATACATTTGACACCACTAGCAGATTGGCTTCGTATGTATATGCATCATTCGTACGCTCTTATTGAAGCGCCGGAGAAGCCATGGCTTTGGCATGTAGCAGTCGACTCTAGGTTTACATACCGAGGAATGCTAATTGACGGGAGCTGCAGTAGGTTGGCTTTGAAATTCTGCCAGCTAGTGTTGAGGCGCAATGTAATCGACTCATCCCAATATAGTTTTTAAATCCAAAGCTCTTGCAATAAGATTTTTGCTTTGGTGACTAGTGGGGCTAATAATCCAAGAAGTTCGGCGAGCGGAGACTGACAATATGTTCCTTTTAGTGGCTCGCAGTTCACTAAAGTTGGCATCCAAAACAAATCGAAACTAATCCTCTTTCAGCAACCAGTGGATTCCTACTGTTTCAGTTGAAATTTTGTCATTGAAACTTAAAGACTTTTCAGTGCAATCACTGTCGAAAAATTTAGAGTGGTTCGAAAACCACTTTGTTAAAATGAATCCTGCCGAGTTTAATATTTTAATTACTTCACTTCTTATAAGATCTAGAGACTCAAAATTTTCAGATCCTGTCAATAAGTCATCAGCATAAAAGTCTCTTTCAATGACCAATGAACCGAGTGAGTATTTATGTAGTTGTATTAGCATCGCCGAGCATTTGTAAAAACCGTAATGCGAGAAATGGTGCAGGCCAGTGCCGTAAGTGACGGCCTTAAGCCGCAAAATTTGAATATGCTCTAAGGGTTGCTCTCACCACACAATAAGCTGACAATTTCTGTCTTCTTCGTGCACCATTATTTGGCGGTACATTTTAGTAATGTCTGCGGTTAAAGCGTACTTGTGTAGACGAAAACGAAGAAGAGTTGAGTACAATACTTCGTGGATGGTTGGACCTACCATCAAAAGTTCATTCAATGAAATTTGAGATCAACGACGACTCGAAGATCAAAAACAACACGTAATTTGGTTGTTGTGCTTTCGGTTCTTAAAACTCATTGATGCGGAATGAAATAGTGTGGCTCACTCGGGATCTTATTGTTTGTTGGGCTCATGTGACCCAGCGCTCTGTATTCATTCATAAAGTCCAGATACATTTTACAAAGTTCTGGATCTTTCAACGTTCTTCTCTCCAGGGCCTGAATCCACCGAACTGCGCTTTCATAACAGTGACCGAGCAACTTACGGTCAGCTTTAAATGGAAATGGAAATGAAAGCAATACTTGAAATGTTTTCACGAAAAATTTTTCGCACTCTGTTTGCTCTTGTCTGAATTTGATGCCGTTTGTTTCTGAAAGTAAAGCCCAAAACTTTTGTACCACCGAATTAATTAGCGTTAAGTCATCTTCAGATTGGCATAATGTGCTAGTTGCAGAAGGAGGAGGTCTTAGATTGCTGGCGTATTTGCCAGTCACAACCCACCCTAAAAGGGTTTTCTGTAGCCTTGGTTGATTAGGGCCACTTTAAATTTGGCCAACCGCTAACAAATCGGTTTCTGCATCCAATAAGATATCAATCTTTTTTGATTTATGGAATTCCGGAATTCCAATTTAATATTGTGCGGAATTTTCCAGCCATTAACATTTATGTTATGGTCTGGATGATTAGCCGAAATGCAACGCATTATCCAGAATTCTGCCGAAAATTCGTAATTATTTACCTGCGACTTAACAAACGCGCTTAGTTTTGTCCCCACTTTCGTGTTGGAATTTCCAATTCTTATTATGTTCAATGTTTTATGTTGGCGACGAATCTGCAATTTTTGTGCCAAGTCCTCCGTCATAAAGTTGACTTGGGAGCCTGAGTCCAGTAACGCTCTCGCAGGCAGGTATTCACTATAACTGGTCCCCACTTGAATAACAACTGCCGCCAAAAATACCCGATCCAGCATACTCTCTGTATGCATGGCATGTGTTGTTGATGGTTGCGGATGAGATGCAGCGGGGAAAGAAACCGGGTACTGGTGCAACAATGTGTGTTGCGACCTATTGTATACACGACATCGATCCGCTCTGAATTTGGATACCGTATGCGCCTTACGCAAGCAATTTATGCATAAGGGCACCGATTTCACAAACTCGAACCTCTTTTGTACAGGAAGCGCCTTGAACGTGGGGAAGGCAGTTATAGGGTGTTCCTTTGACTTTCATTTTTGACAAATTGGCAGCTTTGGATCTGCAGCGACTAAAGCTGATTTTGTCCGGTCCATGTGGGGCTACTTCATATGGCTCATGCTGGTTATGGCTCCAGATTTCGTCCTCGAACAAGATGCTCCTTCTGCTGCTAACTGCTGAAACCATCTATTTAAAGTTGCTTCGCAATTCTTCCATAATGGTAAGTGATCGTAATCAAGTTGCTGTTCCCACTTGGATCGCGTGGCGGAGTCAACCTTTGTCATAACTATATGTATTATAATGGCGTTTGTTATTTGCTTCTCATCGCCCAGAGATAGCAAAAAGTCATAAACAGGAGACACTTCAGCAATCATTGATCGTAATGAAGGCGCGGATGGTTTTGGGATGGTTGGTAGCTCAAAAAGTTTAGATATTGTATTAAAAAATATCAAATATTTGTTGTCGTAAACTTTTTTGAAGCTTGCCAACGCTTTAGGATAATTTTCATCCGACATCTGAAACGCTTTAACTGTTCCCAGAGTCTCTCCAGATAGACAATTTACCAAATGGTTAAATTTTTCTATATAATCTATTAATAATTATATAATTTCTATATCATATCTATATCATAAAATTTCTAAATTCTGAATATTCTCCCTTGAATTTCGGCAAATTCATTTTAGGGAGCTTTGAGCTGTGAGAAGCTAAGAAAGATGTTTCGGCAATTGACGTTCTATTTTTGGCTAAAATATTTTTAATTATTGATTTCGTTTCAACAATTATGTCCTCTAACTCCCCTCGGGCCATGTCGTCTTCATCAATCTCTTCAAATTTAGATTGGCATTTCATATGTCGAGCCGACATTCCAAATCAATTGGATCTAACGACATGGTTTTTTCTAAGAGGTCCGTCTTTATTCGCAAAATACTATTTTTTTTACCACCGTCCTTTGACGCTTTAATGACCTTAAGTCGATTAGCTCCGTACTTGGAGAGAGGTTGGTGATAGTTGGCTTTGGCTTGCACATTTTGCGTGTTGAAATTAAATTTATGAAAAAAAAGACTACAAGGGTTGGCAACAGATATATCAAGAATCGAAAACGAAAACGAAAAAATATATGTACATCGATTCCCAAATATATGAAAGCCAAACCAATAGCAATAGAGGTTGGCAACAACTATATTTGGAATTTGTTACGAAAACGAGAAAAAATTATTGCAATCCCCATATACGAAAGCCAAACCGATGAGTGATGCAAAATGAGCAATAGCCACAGTTGAAAATTTAACGCTAAAAAATATTGTCCACGAATTAAATTTGCGAAAACACGAGATAATATGCGAAAAAACTGACCGAGTTAAAATTTTAAAATTATGCGATTTACAAAAGGGTCGCACCTTAATATAGGCTAATCCGCAATCCCAAAATCCCTTCACATTCACTTCAATATGTAATATGTATATATACAAGTATGTATAACCATATGTAATATATGTATGTATAAATAAGCGTTTAATGTGTAAAGGGAGAGCCAAAAACTGAAAGTGTGCGTTTGCAGTTTTATTGTTATTGTTTTTTGTTTGCACCACTTTCAATAATTCGCACTGGTTTTTGGTGCGTCGGCTGTTTGCCGGCGCTTACGTCCCTCTTGCTCAGGATGCAGCGGCAGCTCATTCCCATGACGATTTAGGCAGCAGCGGATAGTCGGCAGCACCGAAATGATGGCACCAGCTGAATTATAGGAGCAGCGAAATTGGAGGAGCAGCGGCTTGACACCAGTACTGGAGTGATAGCAGCAACGGGGCGATGACAGCAGCAACAGATTGACAGCAGCAGCAGATTGAAGGCAGCGACGTGATTGCATCAGTGGAGTTATAACAGCAGCGATACTAGCAGCGGAGGGATGGGAGCAGCGATGTGATGATATCAACGGATGAAAACGGTTTGTCTTTTTTACCGGCACTTTGGGTTTTACCCGTTTTTAGCCTTTTACCGGTTTTTTAGCTTTGCGGCACCTTAAACAGTTCATAAAACTATTTTTTTTTTTAACTGTAACGTAAATATTATTTTTTGGTATTTCAAAAACTTTTGAGCTTTTAATTGCGCCCACCACTGTTCCGCATAAATAATTCACCTTGCGCTTTACTTATCAAGTACCACCTTTTATTTTAATTCGTTATTCTTCGCTTTGGTAAATTTTTCACTTTACACTATGCACACACTCCACAATTTTTCTCCTCTTTTCTTCTTTTGATTTTTGTTTTAGGCTGAGGTAAGTATACGAGTAAGTATTTCAGCACTCGATTTTATACTGTATGTGTGCATATAATGTATATATTTTTTCACAGATTTCCACTGCACTTATATTATGTACATATAAATGCAAATATATATTTTGTGATTTTTATTATAGGTTCCACTGCACGCACTTTGAATATATGTATATGTACAATATATGTTTGTATATTTGGATTTTTATTCCTTTTTATAATATTTTTTTAACTTGGTTTCTTAGCTTGTCACTTCACTTAACCGTGAAAACCGAAGATCCAAAAACCGAAAACGATATTTGGCAATTGGTTGCGAAAAATATATTTTGTACTGTATTATAATTGTATGTAGTTATTTTAATTTTTTAATCACGCTCATGTCGCTGCTCGGGAGCCATGAAAATTCTCAAGAGTTTTTGAGATAAAGAAATAGTCAGGACACGTGAAATTATTAGAATTAACGTTCAACCAATTGCCTCCACCGAAAACTTAAACTTACGATATTGCGACGAAAAATTAGCGAAAGAAAGAAAACGCGTGCGATCTTGATTCCGGTCTAATTACAATTATTTCTTTATTCCAGTTCAAAGGTCTTAAAAATAACGGGATAGGACTGTTGGAATGAAAGTATACAGGTATGTACAAAAAGATGTGAGTAATTCAATTTGTTAACTTATAGTAATAGATTAAGGTAAGTATATTTAACATTATTAGGATAAGTACAGTGAAAGGAAAACTTTATAATTCAAATATAAGCTGCATTTCAGAAGAGTAATTCATTTTAGTTTCATTTTAGGTTGAACATATACATATACATAATTCGCTTGACGCAACATATGTCATTCTACAAGCATTTGCCAGTGTATGTATGTGTGAAAATGATAGGATTTGTTACTTGTAGGTTTATACAATGGTGGTACTTGAGACATGACGCCGAAAAGGTAGTGAAACCAGGGCTGTTTTGATTAGAGAATGTAAAATATTTTTTACATCTATATATGGCTTTTATTGATAATGAAAAACTTTTATTTAGTTTTTCTAGTTAAGGAAGATGCAGGTACTATTCCTAAAGAGCTACATCTGTGCTCTTAAACTTTTCTGCCTCCAAAGTGTGTATGTAGTATATATTTCAATGTCATTAAGAAACAGCCAACCTGTTGATATGTAGTATACATATGTGTGAATAATTTACACATCTTGCCACTGAACGCAACATTCATGGCATTGGTACAGGCTGCGACTTCGGGATTTTTCCTCACAACTTTCATGTCTTAAATTTCAGCACACTTCTAAACATTTGCTTTTTAAATTTTTAGGCGGCAATGCAATTTCAATTGGTGCATAAACGTTTTTCCACACAAAAATTGGGCAAGCGCCTAAAGTTCAAAACGCCTGGCGCTTCGAAGTTTTACTGCCTTACTGAATCTACAGCTGCTCCTAGTGATTGGTTGAAGAACGGGAAGGGAGTGGGGGGCTTAGTGCACTGCGCTCAGATATACTTCCTGCCTTTTCTCTTTCCAAACGTTCCACTGTGTTGCCTTTCTGTTGTAGAGGTGGTCAAAGATGCGCCACGTTCCGGAAGGCCTGTCGTCGAAAATTGTGATAAAATCGCTCAATCGATCGAAAGAGACCGGCATAGTAGTCATCAAACCGTTATAAGCCATTTGAAGAAGCTTGGAGTCACTAAGAAGCTCGATGTATGGGTGCCACACGAATTGATTCAATAAAAATACCGCAACACTTTTTTGACAACCCATTATTTGGAGAATTTTTAACAATTTTAACAAATTTATAAAGACTTCAATACATAAACGTTCAAAATTTTGTTAATTTTAAAATTAATTTTTTGCTAAAGCAATTAGTTTCCCTCTATGTGAGCCTTATATTAGCGTAGTTCAGAAAAATAAAGAAGACTCTGTGTACTAGTAACAATCAAAACTTAAATGATATTTCTGTGGATAATCATTTAATTTTTGGAGGATGGAGTCATGTGTAGAAGTTCACGAAAGTGAGGAAAGTTCTCTGATCGCCATTCACTTAAGAGTGGCCAGAAACGATTCTTTTACATAAGACTCAAGCAGCTCACGACTTCCGGTCTTTGACCAAGTATCCTCTAGGTAGCCTAAGAACATCTGTTTGAAGGCGAGCTAAAGTGAGAAGGCGAAATATTCCCTACTTAAGGTTGTGCGCTGGGTTTGGGACCCGCCACGTAAAAAAAAACACCCCCAATGAAAGGAAACAACAAGCCTCGGATGAGTGACCCCTCTTTTGATGACGACCATAGCAAACGAATTAAGGACTATGATTTGAGGGCATGCACCTGGAATGTCCGGTCCCTTAATTGGGAAGGTGCCGCTGCCCGGCTGGTTGATGTCCTCGTGAAAATAAAGGCTGACATTACCGCCGTCCAAGAAATGCGATGGGCAGGACAAGGACATAGACAAGCAGGTCTTTGTGGCATTTACTACAGTGGCCATATAAAAAAGCGCAAGTTTGGTTTTGGATTTGTAGCGGGAGAGAGACTTCGTCGCCGAGTACTATCATACACTCCTATGAATGAACGTCTAGCCACAATCCGCATCAAAGTGAAGTTCTTCAACATATCGCTGATTTGCGCCCACGCCCCGACGGAAGAGAAGGACGATGTGACCAAAGATGCCTTTTATGAGTGCTTGGAGTGTACTTATGAGAGATGCCCCCGCCACGATGTCAAAATCGTGCTTGGCGACTTTAACGCCAGGGTGGGCAAAGAATGTATCTTTGGCACTACGGTCGGTAAATTTAGCCTCCAAGAGGAAACATTCCCAAATGGGTTGAGGCTGGATCGACTTCAGCAGTGTTTTAGATGTGCGTGTGCTCCGAGGTACTAACATCGACTCGGCCCACTATATTATTGCAGCCAAGATTCGCACCCGCCTCTGTGCAGCAAAAAACGCACGCCAACAAACACAAGGAAGGTTTGACGTCGAGAAGCTGCAATCACAACAGACAGCCGAACGATTTTCTACTCGGCTTCCACTCCTGCTTTCTGAGAGCACTCGTCAATATTTTGGTATAAGGGAGCTGTGGGGTATTTCAAACTCCTTACGTACAGCTGCAACCGAAACCATTGGTTTTCGGAAAGTGCAAAAGAACAGCTGGTACGACGAGGAGTGCCGTGTCGCAGGGGAGAGAACACAGGCTGCCTACCTCGCAACGTTACGATCGACCACAACACGTGCGGAATGGGATAGATACCGAGAGTTGAAGAGCGAAGCGAGACGAATTTGTAGAAAGAAAAAGAAAGAGGCGAAGAGCTTGATAAGCTGGCCGACAGGGGTAATGCTCGAAAATTCAACAAAAAAATGCGGCGACTTACAGAAGGTTTCAAGACCAGAGCATACTCTTGTAGAACCCCCAAAGGTGATCTAGTCACCGATGCCCAAAACATACTTAAATTATGGAGGGAACACTTCTCCAGGCTGCTGAATGGCAGTGAACGTACAACGCCAGGAGAAGGCGAACCCGATTCCCCAATCGATCACGATGGAGCAGATTTTCCAATGCCCGACCATGAAGAAGTTCGAATAGCATTTACCCGCCTGAAGAAAAACAAAGCGGCGGATGCCGACGGATTGCCGGCCGAGCTATTCAAACACGGCGGCGAAGAACTGGTAAGGAGCATGCATCAGCTTCTTTGTAAAATATGGTCGGACGTAAGCATGCCCAACGGTTGGAATATAAGAGCGCTATGCCCAATCCATAAAAAAGCAGACCTTACAATCTGCGCCAACTACCGTGGGATAAGCCTCCTCAACATCCCATATAAGGTTCTGTCGAGCGTATTGTGTGAAATATTAAAGCCCACCGTCAACAAACTGATTGGACTTTAGACCTGGAAAATGTGGCCTTAGACCTGGAAAATCAAGAACCGACCAGATATTCACCATGCGCCAAATCTTGGAAAAGACCCGTGAAAGGAGAATCAACACACACCACCTATTCGTCGATTTCAAAGCTGCTTTCGATAGCGCGAAAAGGAGCTGCCTCTTTGCCGCGATGTCTGAATTTGGTATCCCCGCAAAACTAATACGGCTGTGTAAACTGACGTTGAGCAACACCAGAAGCTCCATCAGGATCGGGAAGGACCTTTCCGAGCCGTTCGATACCAAACGAGGTTTCAGATAAAGCGACTCCCTATCGTGCGACTTCTTCAATCTGCTGCTCGAGAAAATTATTCGAGCTGCAGAACTTAATCGAGCAGGTACAATCTTTTATAAGAGTGTACAACTGCTGGCGTATGTCGATGATATTGATATCATCGGCCTCAACACCCGCACCGTTAGTTCTGCTTTCTCCAGACTGAACAAGGAAGCAACGCAAATGGGTCTGGCAGAGAACGAGGGCAAGACGAAATATCTCCTGTCATCAAACAAACAGTCGTCGCACTCGCGACTTGGCTCTCACGTCACTGTTGACAGTCATAACTTTAAAGTTGTAAATAATTTCGTCTATTTAGGAACCAGCATCAACACAACCAACAATGTCAGCCTGGAAATCCAACGCAGGATTACTCTTACCAACAGGTGCTACTTCGGACTAAGTAGGCAATTGAAAAGTAAAGTCCTCTCTCGAACAAAACCCAAACTCTATAAGTCGCTCATAATTCCCGTCCTGCTATATGGTGCAGAGGCTTGGACGATGACAACAACCGATGAGTCCAAGTTATGAGTTTTCGAGAGAAAGGTTCTGCGAAAGATTTACGGTCCTTTGCGCATTCGCCATGGCGAATATCGCATTCGATGGAACGATGAGTTGTACGAGATATACGACGACATTAACATAGTTCAGCCAATTAAAAGACAGCGGCTACGCTGGCTAGGTCATGTTGTCCGGGTGGATGAAAACACTCCAGCTCTGAAAGTATTCGACGCAGTACCCACCGCGGGAAGCAGAGGAAGAGGAAGACCTCTACTCCGTTGGAAGGACCAAGTGGAGAAGGACCTGGCCTCGCTTGGAACATCCAATTGGCGCCACGCAGGGAAGAGAAGAAACGACTGGCGCGCTGTTGTTGACTCGGCCATAATCGCGTTAGCTTTATCTACGCCAGTAAAGAAGAAGAAGATTCATTTAATTTTAAGTCAGACATTTAAAATCGTTATATATGTATTTTGTTCGCTTTTGTTTGAACTTCAAGTCGCTTTATTATATCACTTTCCATTTTGTAATTTTTTCGACTACAACAATGTTAATAAATTGTTTGGCTTTTAAAATTAGCCTATGTTGACGATGCCATCGTGCTTGCACCCTATTTATTTAAAATTAATCCTTTAATTAAATACCTGCCACCACAAAGCAACAATGACAAGGTAAACGTGGAGGCCAGGAAAGATGCTTAGTTCTTTTAAACAACGGGTACTTATGTGCGCACTTGTCAAAATGTTTGCGTTCAACCCCTTAAAGTTTGGAACTCGCTTTAATAAAGTTACAATAACTGTTGTGTCCTTATGTAAGCGTACGTATAAACCGCTCATCTCCAAGCAAAAAAAACTTTTGCTTTTCGATTAAATTCACATTTAATTTTGCATGTTCTGCCCGGGTCTGACTTAAAGCTGTTACGCGATCAAACTGTTCTGCTCAATCGTTTCATATCTTTTGTTTCTGCTTTTTGTTTAATTGAACTTTGTTACCGTTTTTCACTGTGGCTGCACTCTTTCAAGGTAACTGAAACAGATTTTCATTTAAACTATCTTGCATTGAAAAAAAATATTTAAAATTTTCCATCTCCTGCCTTATCGTTGTGTATAGTTCAGTCGACGTGTTTTTATTTGTGTGTTTTGAGAAAATAGCTAGTTATGCCATTATTCAAAATTTATGAACAGCATTTTACTTCATTAAATACAATACTATGGGATAGAGCGGGCAAAGCAGACAATACATTTCTGTTTGTTTAATTGGATGCCCGATTTAGCTTAATATGCAGCCACTAATTCTGTTAAGAAAAACACATTAGGTAATTGTGAGGTATTAGTCACGGTAAAGGGTCAGTTTTATTGAAATTGAACATAAAGAATGACTGTGCGAGGTAACGTTTACAATATAGCCCAGGATCGCTGAACATCTATTTATATCTTCGTAGCATACAGGATCGACGTTAGTTGAATATCAAAGGACTGGTATCGAGCAGTAATCGTATGACGACGTTTTTAGTCGCAATTGTAGCGCACGGGATGAGTGTCGAAAACGAATGCTAATGCGAAATGTGCCTGCCATCCTGTTGACCATCCTTTCTGTTTAGTGGGTTGATGTAGTGTGGTGCGTTGTGTTGTGTACGAGTGTGGTGTCATCGACTATGGTAGTTTCCAATTTTTTCCCAGATGCAGTGTATTGGTGATCATGCAGTGGTTTTGTTAGGGTGGGCCATTTTATCCCAGCTAGAGTGGAGGAGACTTAACACATTTAAACACTGTTCATCCAGCTCGAAGAGTAAGGGGAACTAACAACAACTTTAAAAACACTCTCAATCGTTAAATGTAGCATATCGTTGAGAGTATTAGTTTGAGAAACTCTTAGTAATTTAGATAGATAAATGATTAGGATAAGCTACGCCACCATAGGATTATTCGGCCTATATATTATTACTCACTTTTTAGACAAATATGTATATGCACTGTGAAGCCATGACTTGATTTCAGTTCCTTTTGTCGCTATATTTGCAATAATCGAGAAAGAATTTTTAAATACACAAATCTCTCTGAAAGTTTATTTGGAGCCTGCCGTCCTTTATTTGCAGATTTTGTATTTGTTTGTTGAGGAACTAAATAGAACAAAACAAATAAGATGTCTACACTCAGTTTTTTCGTTTTTGCAAAACTTGAAGAAAAATACAATATTTTACAAAAAAATTCTATCTGCATCAAATAAGCTGTGAGTGACTGTACATACAGTGAATCAAAAAAGTTTTGCCCACCCCAGTTTTTCCACTTTGCTTCAATATAACTTTTAATTAACTGAACATACCAAACAACAAACAAACATATTTGTTTAAATAATGTTTTTTTAATACATACATATATATAAAAATTTAAAGTAAAAAATTCATACAAGTAGGAAATTATTAAGAAAATATTGAAAAAGATACATATTCATATCAAAAAAGTATTGTCACAAAATATGAAAATGGTAAAACAAAAGATAAAGAAATTGAAAATTTTTAATGTTTTGTTGCACCTCCTTTGGCTTTAATAATCGCTTGCAAACGCCTTTGCAGACTTACAGACCAAATGGGAAGTCTCCCGACTAGTAATATTGGCTTCCTTCAGAGCATTTTTAAGGGATTCTTTCGAAGTTATTTGGTTCTTGCGAATGTTTTTTTTTGAAGCAAATGCCAAATTTGCTTAATGGGATTGTGATCAGGGGATTGTGGGGGTGTTTTCTGTTGCTTGCAGTTATAAATTAACCATTCTTTAACCGAACGCAAAGAGTGTGATCCCAATCATTGTCTTGTTGGAACTGCCATTTCTCTCCATTTAAGCTCAATTTAGTTACGCTCGGAAGCAAATTGTTCTTCAAAAGGCTTAAATAAACAAGCTTATCCATTTTTTTGTCTATAAAAACAAGACTCCCAACTCCACTTGCCCGCTATACACCCCCACACCACTACGTTTCCGCCGCTATGCTTGATTGTTTTTAAGATGTTATCTTTTGGAGCTCTATGTTGGGCTTTCGCCATATTTTTTGAGACCCATCCGATCCAAGGAAATTGAATTTGGATTCATCCCTAAAAATCACGTTTTCCAAAAAGTATCAGGTTGGTGTAGGTGAGCTTTAGCGAAATCCAACCGCTTGTTTTGTTAGCTTTTGAAATGTGAGGCTTTCGTCGAGTACACGACCATAATAACCGGCCTTATGGAGGGTATTTCGGATTGTCTGTGAGCTAAATGTTTTCCCCAGTTGTTCCTGCATTTTTTCACTCAATTTTACAGCCGAAATTTTTGGGTCTTTTTTCACTGCGTCAACAATGGATCGTTCTTCCCGATCAGAAAAAGTTTTTGGCCTCCCAGATCTATAATTGCTTTCTATTTTTCCGCTGTTTGTTGTAATAGGTTATTACATTCCTTACACTGAAAAATTATCTATTGACAATTTGTCCTATTTCGCGCAATGACATTTTTCCAGGTAGAGATTCAAAATGAGTTTCCGCACTTCAACGGTTATCTCTTTTCCGCGACCCGTTTTGCTCAATCTATGTCAAGGCTAAACACATTACTAAAAGGCAATTGCTCTAATTATTCTTTAATATGCAATATCTAACAGAAGTCAGCAAAAACGGGTTCAAAGGAAGTCAACTTACAGAGGAATAATAAAAATCATGATTTGTGACAATACTTTTTATACCCTGAACAGGGTATATTAAGTTTGTCACGATGTTTGTAACACCCAGACGGAAGCGTCGGAGACCCTATAAAGTATATATATAAATGGTCAGTATGTTGAGCTGAGTCGATTTAGCCATGTCCGTCTGTCTGTCCGTCTGTCCGTCTGTCTGTATATATACGAACTAGTCCCTCAGTTTATAAGATATCCTTTTGAAATTTTGCAAACGTCATTTTCTCTTCAAGAAGCTGCTCATTTGTCGGAACGGCCGATATCGAACCGCTGCTATATGTTACTGCCATAAAAACTGAACGATCGGAATCAAGTTCTCATGTGGAAAACTTTCGCATTGACAATGTATCTTCACCAAATTTGGTATAGATTATTTTCTAGGACAAAAATATAATATCCGAGAAAATTGTTGAGATCGGTTAACTATAACATATAGCTGCCATACAAACTGAACGATCGGAATCAAGTTCTTGTATGGACAACTTTCACATTTGACAAGAAATATTCACGAAATTTGGTAAATATTATTTTCTAAGGCAACAATTTTATTTCCGAAGAAATTGTTCAGATCGGTTAACTATAACATATAGCTGCCATACAAACAGAACGATCGGAATCAAGTTCTTGTATGGACAATTTTCACATTTGACAAGAAATATTCACGAAATTTGGTAAATATTATTTTCTAAGGCAACAATGTAATATTCGAAGAAATTGTTCAGATCGGTTAACTATAACATATAGCTGCCATACAAACAGAACGATCGGAATCAAGTTCTTGTATGGACAACTTTCACATTTGACAAGATATATTCACGAAATTTGGTATAGGTTATTTTTTAAGTTAACGATGTTATCTCTAAAAAACTTGTTCAGAACGAGTTACTATAGCATATAGCTTTAATACAAACTGGACTCATAGTTACTAACAGAAATGCACCTGTGAAGGGTATTTAGCTTCGGTGCAACCGAAGTTAACGTTTTTTCTTGTTTGATATGAATATGGCTCTTTGTCATTATTTTCTTAACAATTTCCTTCTTGTATGAATTTTTTATTTTTAATTTTTGTATATACATATGTGTTAAAAAACATTATTTAAACAAATATGTTTGTTTTTTGTTTGGTATGTTCAGTTAATTAAATGTTATATTGAAGCAAAGTGGAAAAACTGAGGTGTGCCAAAACTTTTTTGGTTCACTGTATATATACATAATCAGGATGAAGGGAAAAGTTTGAAAATTGGACGACGTGTCTGGCACTTTTTGGTGAAATATCAAATCTCGGGACCCGACCGATAGATTTCGACTAAATTTGACACTTCGCGATCTTCTCATATTCTTATGTCACAGTGAGAAATCGGACTCCAACCTTGCCTACTTTCTTTATAATACAATTTTAAAATCTGTTTGATTGTTTCAAGTTTCATGAATCCTTTTAAAGTATCTTTTGATCAAAACTTGCCCAAATCCATCTGAAACTGCTCAAGGCCTAGGTACTAAATATGTGGACCCAAATATCAATAGTTGACGTTTGATTGAATATATACAACTGAAATTCATACATAGTGCTTTCCTGACAATAATATTTTCTGTGTATCAAAAATGAGTTGAGTTGGGTCAATACTTCCCTGAGTCCCCATATACACAATATAAAGATTTTCGGACTTCCTGGTGAATTTATACCACATATATCGGCCAATATTTGTGCCTCAAATAGAAAAAAATGGTCGAAAACTTCATCCAGCCCTATACTTGTATAAATAATATCAGAATTTTCGAACATTCGGCTGACTTTACTCCACAAAAAAAATACCAATCTTGTTTAGAAAGTGGACTGATAATGATAAATAGATAAAATGGTGTCGATACTACTACAACTTCAATATATTACCTATAATGATTCTCGATTTTCAAAAATAATATATGTAAAAGTGCTTAAGTCCTTTGGTTGACATTTTTCATCTTAGAGAATTTCCCTGGCTTTAATTATTGCAAGTTGAATACTCTTTCAAAAGTTCAAGCTTTGAGATAAGTTAATTAATTGGGAATGAGTGAACTAAATATATATAAAAATAGCCTGTGCTGAAAAAATAATTACCGCTCGCGAATGCTTTTCTTACACCATTGAATTCTTTATTCCAGGAATTTTATGACTTAGCCTAAACCTCAACCTAACGGCTTAAACTAACGGGACGCGTTAGTATGTATTTACAAAAAAGGGTCAAGTAGAATTCATTTCGTTTCATTATGGTTAGTATATAGAACAGTATTATTAGGGTGAATACTTTATATAAAATAAACTTTAACATTTTAATTTAAATATTTAATATAAAATTAATTCATATGCATTGGTTTAGTATTATATTTAAAAATAGAATTTATGTTTAAAGAGTGTCGCTTAACGTAACACCGGCCGCCTAGACAGGATCATGATCCTTCAGCGTGGATTGGTAGCAGGGCGAGCTTATGAATGGACCGCTTACTTGTGACTGCTTTCGTTGCCACGTCTGCCACTCGCACCTTGCCGTCTTGTCCTTCTACGGTTGCAACCCCAAGACACTTGATTCGCAGAATTTTGTTTTGTTAACACGTGCCGCCAATGCGCTTTGTTAGTCAAATTTTGAATTTTGACACTATTTGCGACGAAGGTTCGTAATGAGGAAGGAAGTGTTTTTATCCAATGTACAACAATTTCAAAGTCTGTCCAAAATGTAATTTTTTCGTCATGTCGATTCAAGATAGGCGCAACTAAGTATTGTCCATAATTTTGAAAGAAAATGTGCTTTGGAAGAAATGTGCAGTAGGTTGGCTTTGAAATTCTGCCAGCTAGTGTCGATGCGCAATGGAATCAACTCATTCCAATCTAGTTTTTGAATCCAAAGCTCTTGCAATAAGATTTTTGCTTTGGTAACTAGCGGGGCTAATAATCCAAGAGGATCGAAAAGGCGAGCATATATGTTTCACCACCAAGTGACCTAGAGAAACAACGTCACCAACTCCGGAAACCAGCAAAAGAGTTAGAGAACTAAGAAAAGATTTGCCAAGCCACAATAGATTCAGTCCTCTTGACAATGCCATTAGCACGAACAACAATGACAATAATGTTATGGACTGCAATATCAGCTGTGGCATTAATGAAAATACTACAGCCAAGGAAAAAATACCAAAAACCGCCGCCAATATTCTTTCCAGATGTAACTGAGGTAAACAACATGATAGCTAGCATTCAAAAAGTAATATCTATGAATGATTTCTATTACAAAACGGCTAAAAATAATGAAGTTCGGCTTATGGTAAAGAACGTTGAAAGCTACCGCAAATTAATTAAACAACTGAATGCAACTAAAGTTAACTATCATACATACCAATTGAAGGAAGAACGTTCGTTTAGGATTGTCATGAAAGGGCTTCATCACTCCACTGACATTTCTTCAATAAAAGCTGAGCTTATAATTCTTGGTCATAGCGTCAGAAGTGTTAGGAATTCTACAAGCAGCATTGACAAGAGACCTTCTTCTTCTTTACTGGCGTAGACACCGCTTACGCGATTATAGCCGAGTCGACAACAGCGCGCCAGTCGTTTCTTCTCTTCGCTACGTGGCGCCAATTGGATATTCCAAGCGCGGCCAGGTCCTTCTCCACTTGGTCCTTCCAACGGAGTGGAGGTCTTCCTCTTCCTCTGCTTCCCGCGGCGGGTACTGCGTCGAATACTTTCAGAGCTGGAGTGTTTTCATCCATCCGGACAACATGACCTAGCCAGCGTAGCCGCTGTCTTTTAATTCGCTGAACTATGTCAATGTCGTCGTATATCTCGTACAGCTCATAGTTCCATCGAATGCGATATTCGTCGTGGCCAACGCGCAAAGGGCCATAAATCTTTCGCAGAACCTTTCTCTCGAAAACTCGCAACGTCGACTCATCCGTTGTTGACATCGTCCAAGCGTCTGCACCATATAGCAGGACGGGAATTATGAGTGACTTATAGAGTTTGGTTTTTGTTTGTCGAGAGAGGACTTTGCTTCTCAATTGCCTACTTAGTCCGAAGTAGCACCTGTTGGCAAGAGTTATCCTGCGTTGGATTTCCAGGCTGACATTGTTGGTGGTGTTTACGCTGGTTCTAAGATAGACGAAATTATCTACAACTTCAAAGTTATGACTGTCAACAGTGACGTGAGTGCCAAGTCGCGAGTGCGACGACTGTTTGTTTGATGACAGGAGATATTTCGTCTTGCCCTCGTTCACTACCAGACCCATTTCTTTTGCTTCCTTGTCCAGTCTGGAGAAAGCAGAACTAACGGCGCGGGTGTTGAGGCCGATGATATCAATATCATCGGCATACGCCAGCAGTTGTACACTCTTATAGAAGATGGTACCTTCTCTGTTGAGTTCTGCAGCTCGAACTATTTTCTCCAGAAGCAGGTTGAAAAAGTCGCACGATAAGGAATCGCCTTGTCTGAAACCTCTTTTGGTATCGAACGGCTCGGAGAGGTCCTTCCCGATTCTGACGGAGCTTTTCGTGTTGCTCAACGTCAGCTTACACAGCCGTATTAGTTTTGCGGGGATACCAAATTCAGACATCGCGGCATAAAGGCAGCTCCTTTCGTGCTGTCGAAAGCAGCTTTGAAATCGACGAAGAGGTGGTGTGTGTCGATTCTCTTTCACGGGTCTTTTCCAAGATTTGGTGCATCGTAAATATCTGGTCAGTTGTTGATTTACCAGGTCTAAAGCCACAATGATAAGGTCCAATCAGTTTGTTGACGGTGGGCTTTAATCTTTCACACAATACGCTCGACAGAACCTTATATGCGATGTTGAGGAGGCTAATCCCACGGTAGTTGGCGCAGATTGTGGGGTCTCCTTTTTTGTGGATTGGGCATAGTACACTTAAATTCCAATCGTTGGGCATACTTTCGTCCCACCATATTTTGCAAAGAAGCTGATGCATGCACCTTATCAGCTCTTCGCCGCCGTGTTTGAATAGCTCGGCCGGCAATCCATCGGCCCCTGCCGCTTTGTTGTTTTTCAGGCGGGCAATTGCTATTCGAACTTCTTCATGGTCGGGCAATGGAACGTCTGCTCCATCGTCATCGATTGGGGTATCGGGTTCGCTTTCTCCTGGTGTTGTGCGTTCACTGCCATTCAGCAGGCTGGAGAAGTGTTCCCTCCATAATTTAAGTATGCTCTGGGCATCGGTGGCTAGATCACCTTGGGGGGTTCTACAAGAGTATGCTCCGGTCTTGAAACCTTCTGTAAGTCGCCGCATCTTTTCGTAGAATTTTCGAGCATTACCCCTGTCGGCCAGCTTATCAAGCTCTTCGTACTCACGCATTTCGGCCTCTTTCTTTTTCTGTCTACAAATGCGTCTCGCTTCCCTCTTCAACTCTCGGTATCTATCCCATCCCGCACGTGTTGTGGTCGATCGTAACGTTGCGAGGTAGGCAGCCTGTTTTCTCTCCGCTGCGACACGGCACTCCTCGTCGTACCAGCTGTTCTTTTGCACTTTCCGAAAACCAATGGTTTCGGTTGCAGCTATACGTAAGGAGTTTGAAATGCCGTCCCACAGTTCCCATGTGTAGAAGTTCACGCAAGTGAGGAAAGTTCTCTGATCGCCACTCACTTGGGAGTGGCCAGAAACGATTCTTTTACATATGACTCAAGCAGCTCACGACTTCCGGTCTTTGACCAAGTATCCTCTGGGTAGCCTAAGAACATCCGTTTGAAGGCGAGCTAAAGTGAGAAGGCGAAACACCCTGCATAGGGTTGTGCGCTGGGTTTGGGACCCGCCACGTAAAAAAAACACCCCCAATGAAAGCCAACAATCAGCCTCGGATGAGGGCCCCCCCTTTTGATGACGACCATGGCAAACGAAACAAGGACTATGATTTGAGGGCATGCACCTGGAATGTCCGGTCCCTTAATTGGGAAGGTGCCGCTGCCCAGCTGGTAGATGTCCTCGTAAAGATAAAGGCTGACATCACCGCCGTCCAAGAAATGCGATGGACGGGACAAGGACAGAGACGAGTAGGTCCTTGTGACATTTACTACAGTGGCCATATAAAGGAGCGCAAGTTTGGTGTTGGATTCGTGGTGGGAGAGAGACTCCGTCGCCGAGTACTATCATTCACACCTATGAATGAACGTCTAGCCACAATCCGCATCAAAGCGAGGTTCTTCAACATATCGCTGATTTGCGCCCACGCCCCGACGGAAGAGAAGGACGATGTGACCAAAGATGCCTTTTATGAGTGCTTGGAGCGCACCTATGTGAGATGCCCCCGCCACGATATCAAAATCGTGCTTGGCGACTTCAATGCCAGGGTGGGCAAAGAAGGTATCTTTGGCACTACGGTCGGTAAATTCAGCCTCCACGAGGAAACATCCCCAAATGGGCTGAGGCTGATCGACTTCGCCGGGGCCCGAAATATGGTTATCTGTAGTACTAGATTCCAGCATAAGAAGATACATTAAGCTTCTTGGCTGTCTCCGGATCGAAAAACCACCAACCAGATCGATCATGTTGTGATAGACGGAAGACACGTCTCCAGTGTTTTAAATGTGCGTGCGCTCCGAGGTACTAACATCGACTCGGACCACTATATTGTTGCAGCCAAAATTCGCACCCGCCTCTGTGCAGCAAAAAACGCACGCCAACAAACACAAGGATGGTTCGACGTCGAGAAGCTGCAATCACAACAGACAGCCAAACGTTTTTCTACTCGGCTTGCACTCCTGCTCTCTGAGAGCACTCGTCAACAACTCGGTATAAGGGAACTGTGGGACGGCATTTCAAACTCCTTACGTATAGCTGCAACCGAAACCATTGGTTTTCGGAAAGTGCAAAAGAACAGCTGGTACGACGAGGAGTGCCGTGTCGCAGCGGAGAGAAAACAGGCTGCCTACCTCGCAACGTTACGATCGACCACAACACGTGCGGGATGGGATAGATACCGAGAGTTGAAGAGGGAAGCGAGACGCATTTGTAGACAGAAAAAGAAAGAGGCCGAAATGCGTGAGTACGAAGAGCTTGATAAGCTGGCCGACAGGGGTAATGCTCGAAAATTCTACGAAAAGATGCGGCGACTTACAGAAGGTTTCAAGACCGGAGCATACTCTTGTAGAACCCCCCAAGGTGATCTAGCCACCGATGCCCAGAGCATACTTAAATTATGGAGGGAACACTTCTCCAGCCTGCTGAATGGCAGTGAACGCACAACACCAGGAGAAAGCGAACCCGATACCCCAATCGATGACGATGGAGCAGACGTTCCATTGCCCGACCATGAAGAAGTTCGAATAGCAATTGCCCGCCTGAAAAACAACAAAGCGGCAGGGGCCGATGGATTGCCGGCCGAGCTATTCAAACACGGCGGCGAAGAGCTGATAAGGTGCATGCATCAGCTTCTTTGCAAAATATGGTGGGACGAAAGTATGCCCAACGATTGGAATTTAAGTGTACTATGCCCAATCCACAAAAGAGGAGACCCCACAATCTGCGCCAACTACCGTGGGATTAGCCTCCTCAACATCGCATATAAGGTTCTGTCGAGCGTATTGTGTGAAAGATTAAAGCCCACCGTCAACAAACTGATTGGACCTTATCAGTGTGGCTTTAGACCTGGTAAATCAACAACCGACCAGATATTCACGATGCACCAAATCTTGGAAAAGACCCGTGAAAGGAGAATCGACACACACCACCTCTTCGTCGATTTCAAAGCTGCTTTCGACAGCACGAAAAGGAGCTGCCTTTATGCCGCGGTGTCTGAATTTGGTATCCCCGCAAAACTAATACGGCTGTGTAAGCTGACGTTGAGCAACACAAAAAGCTCCGTCAGAATCGGGAAGGACCTCTCCGAGCCGTTCGATACCAAACGAGGTTTCAAACGAGGCGATTCCCTATCGTGTGACTTTTTCAACCTGCTTCTGGAGAAAATAGTTCGAGCTGCAGAACTCAACAGAGAAGGTACCATCTTCTATAAGAGTGTACAACTGCTGGCGTATGCCGATGATATTGATATCATCGGCCTCAACACCCGCGCCGTTAGTTCTGCTTTCTCCAGACTGGACAAGGAAGCAAAAGAAATGGGTCTGGTAGTGATCGAGGGCAAGACGAAATATCTCCTGTCATCAAACAAACAGTCATCGCACTCGCGACTTGGCACTCACGTCACTGTTGACAGTCATAACTTTGAAGTTGTAGATAATCTATCTTGGAACCAGCGTAGACACCACCAACAATGTCAGCCTGGAAATCCAACGCAGGATAACTCTTGCCAACAGGTGCTACTTCGGACTAAGTAGGCAATTGAGAAGCAAAGTCCTCTCTCGACAAACAAAAACCAAACTCTATAAGTCACTCATAATTCCCGTCCTGCTATATGGTGCAGAGGCTTGGACGATGTCAACAACGGATAAGTCGACGTTGCGAGTTTTCGAGAGAAAGGTTCTGCGAAAGATTTATGGTCCTTTGCGCGTTGGCCACGGCGAATATCGCATTCGATGGAACGATGAGCTGTACGAGATATACGACGACATTGACATAGTTCAGCGCATTAAAAGACAGCGGCTACGCTGGCTAGGTCATGTTGTCCGGATGGATGAAAACACTCCAGCTCTGAAAGTATTCGACGCAGTACCCGCCGCCGGAAGCAGAGGAAGAGGAAGACCTCCACTCCGTTGGAAGGACCAAGTGGAGAAGGACCTGGCCTCGCTTGGAATATCCAATTGGCGCCACGTAGCGAAGAGAAGAAACGACTGGCGCGCTGTTGTTGACTCGGCTATAATCGCGTAAGCGGTGTCTACGCCAACAATGGATGGATGGTTGTTACGATTGAGCCTGTAAGAAAGACAAATAACTTAGTTCAGTGCTACAGATGCCAAGAGTATGGACATACCCAAAATTACTGCAGAAAGGCCTATAGATGTGTTAAATGCGCCCTAGGTCATCCGACAGCGGAATGCTCAAAACAGAAAGAGACCCCACCGAAATGTGTCCATTGTGAACAGATACACACAGCGAATTACAGAGGATGCCTGGTATACCAAAAATTAATTAAAAGAAATAATGTTAAAAATAATAGGGAACGGGAAACTCAAGTTAAAGGCAACAACACAAATTTGTCATATGCAGATGTAACCTGGTATCAGTTCATTAATAACGACAATAATATAAATAGCGTTAGTGATAATATTAGCAATAACCTAGCCGAAGAAAATTCTCTAATAAATAAGATAGAACAAATGATTAACAAACAAAGCGAATTAATGAACACTATGATGCAAATGATGAGATTAATTATAACAAAATTATGTCCTTAAATTTAAAACTAGCTTTATGGAATGCCAACGGCCTTTCAAATCATGTACTAGAAGTAGAACAATTTCTTGAGACCATGTCTATTGACATATTTTTAATTTCTGAGACCCACTTCACATCGAAATCTTTTTTCAAGATAAGAGGTTATGATCTGATAAGCGCAAACCATCCAAACGACAGAGCTCATGCAGGATCTGCTATTTTGGTTAAGGCAAATATGAAGTATACTGTTGAAGAGCCCATCACAAAAGATTATATTCAGGCAGGATGTATAAAAATAAAATGTGACTCTTCCGAGGTTATTGTATCCTCAATATATCTACCCCCTCGCCATAACATCAGGGCTCATGAATTTGATGCTTTCTTTGGGTCGTTGGGACCAAGATTCTTAATAGGTGGTGACTTTAACGCTAAGCATCCATGGTGGGGTTCCAGGCTAACCAACCCAAAAGGCAAAGAGTTACATAAGTGTATTAGCAATAAGAAATTTTCAACACTGTCCACAGGAAACCCGACATACTGGCCTTCTGATCCTTGTAAAACTCCTGACTTGCTAGATTTTGTCGTATATAATAGAATTCCTAAAAATTGCCTCCATATAACAGATTCCAATGATTTAAGCTCGGACCATTCTCCACTCATTCTCCACTATAACACTTTTTTGCACACTTACAAAAAGAGCAGTGTCATTTCTAAAAGAACCAATATACATAAATTTCAACACTGCCTGGACGAAAATATCAACCTCAATATTTGCTTAAAATCTGGTAGAGATTTGGATGAGGCTGTGGAAAGTTTGACCAATTCAATCCATGAAGCAGCCGCCATCTCCACTCCTTCGCGACAACTTGACCAAAGATCGTATGGCGATTTCCTTTCAGCTGACATAAGAAAACTGGTTCAGACCAAGCGACAGTTAAGGAAGATATGGCAGACAAGTAGGTACCCCTCTGGCAAAAGAAATTGAAACAGGGCAACAAAAGAGCTAAAGCAACGACTCTCAGATTTCAAAAATGAATGTACAGCTAACTTTTTAAAAAGTCTAGGTACACGAGCCAGCGATCACTCTATTTGGAAAGCAACGAAGTACATAAAACGCCCAAAAACAAGAAACCATCCGGTAAAATATATTAACGGAGCATGGTGTAGGTCCGATTTTGCCAAAGCAGAACCTTTTGCCGAGCATTTAGAAGGCACTTTCCAGCCATTTGAGTTTAGCTGCCCTTCTGTCATTAAAGAAATAAATAATTTTATTGAAAGCCCTTGTCAAATGGATCTTCCTGTATGACCTATAAGACAATGTGAGGTTGGTAACCAGATAGAAATGCTCAATAATGCCAAATCCCCTGGTTATGATCAAATAAACGCAAGAGTGGTTAAATTGCTAACGAAAAAAGCACATAACCTTTTAACACTTTTATTCAATTACTGGTAACTTTCTCCAAATTATTTGAGAAAATCCTTTTGCGACGACTGTTATTATTCCGCAGCATCAATTCGGATTTCGTCACAAACACGGTACTCCTGAACAATGCCATCGCATTGTTTGTTTCATTAGTAATACGCTGGAAAGTAAAGATTACTGTTCCGCAGTGTTTTTAGATATTCAACAAGCTTTTGATCGAGTCTGGCATATTGGGTTGATTTATAAACTAAAAAAAGTGCTCCCTGCTCCGTTTTTCCTTGTTCTGAAAAACTACATTCTACATAGACACTTTTACGTAAGAGTGATAGACGAATATTCGAAAATATAGCCTATTAGTGCTGGAATTCCACAGGGAAGCGTTCTTGGTCCGATCCTGTATACAATATATACCTCAGATATGCCTGTCCTCGAAAATGTCTTAGTCGCCACCTATGCGGATGACACTGCAATGCTTGCGGCAAGCAGTTCTAGGATCGAAGCGTCGAAAATGATTCAGGATCAGGTACGAATTACTGAGGCATGGTTTAAAAAATGGAATACGGCCATTAATACAGATAAATCTATACATATCACATTTACAATGAAAAAAGACTCCTGTCCAAGTATTATTATGAACAATGAAGAGATTCCTAACAGCAATAAAGTGAAGTACTTAGGCCTCCATTTTGATAGAAGATTAACATGGAAAAATCACGTTAAGGGAAAACGAAAAGAGCTCACAGTAAAGACTAATAAAATGTACTGGCTTATTGGACCCAAATCTTAATTGAGTTTTGAAAACAAAATTTTACTTTATAAAGCCATACTAAAGCCGGTCTGGACGTATGGAATCCAGCTATGGGGCTCTTGCAGCAACTCAAATATTGAAATATTGCAGCGTTATCAGAACTTAACCCTCAGGAAGATTCCGGATGCTCCTTGATTTGTTTCAAATATCACAATTAACAATGACCTAAATATACCAAGTGTCAAAGACGAAATTAGGAAATTTAGTTCTAGATATCTTGAAAGGCTATTGAGTTATTGGATGAAACAGATGAAACGTTTCGACTGAAACGATTTCATATTCTAGACCTCCCGTACAGGAAATAAATAATCATTAATTTTTTCTTTTTTTCACTAGCTTAAGCTAAGTATAGAATAAAATATTACTTTTGCGCCCACTGGGGTCCAACAGTACAAAGTTATGTATATTTTAGAACATTTGCTAATTGTCTTGAATACAGACAGATTGTAAATAAAGAATTTGAGAAAAAAAAAATATGTTTCGTTTAGTGGCTCGCAGATCATTAAAATTGTCATCTAAAACAAATCGAAACAAATCCTCTTTCGGCAACCAATCGATTCTCAACGTTTTAACGGAATTTTTGGCATTGAAGCTTAAAGACTTTTCAGTGCAATTACTGTCGAAAAAATTAGGGTGGTTCGAAAAGCATTTAAAAAAGGTGAATCTAATATTAAGGGTGAATTTAATATATTAATGACCTAACTTCTCAAAAGATCCAGAGACTCGAAATTTTTGGATCTTGTTAATAAATCATCAACATAAAAGTCTCTCTTAATGGCCAATGAACCGAGTGAATATTTGATTGTATTGGCATCGCTGAGCATTTACAAGCACCGTGTTGTGAGAAATGGAGCAGACGCAGTGCCGTAAGTTACGGTGTTAAGTCGAAAAATCTGAATTTGCTCTAAGGGATGCTCTCTCCACACAATGAGCTGACAGTTTTTGTTGTCTTCATTTATGATTATTTGGCGGTACATTTTAGTAATGTCTGCCGTTAAAGCGTACTTATGTAAGCGAAAACGAAGGAGCGTTGAGTATAGTTGGACCTACCATCAAAAGTCCGTTCCATAATATTTGAGTTGAAGATCTACTCAAAGCATCAAAGACAACACGTAATTTGGTTGTTGCGCTCTCGAGCTTTAACACGCATTGATGCGGATTAAAGTAGGGTGGCTCACTCGGGATCTTATTTTTTGTTGGGCTTACGTGACCCAGTGCTTTGTATTCATTCATGAAATCCTGATACATTCTACGAAGTTCTGGATCTTTCAATGTTTTCCTCTCCAGGGCCTGAAACCGCCGATCTGCGGTTTCATAGGAGTGATCGAGTAACTTACGGTCAGATTTAAAGGGCATTCTGACTTGAAGCCTTTCTGAAGGCAATACTTCATTTGCGTTAACGAAAAATTGTTCACACTTATTTTGTTCTAGTGTGAACTTGTTGCCATTTGTTTCTGAACTAAGTTCCTCCAGAGCCCAGAATTTTTGGACTACTGAATCTATTGACGTGAAGTCGTCTTTAGTTTGGCATAGTATGCAAGTTGCTTCGGGTGGACTGCTGATATATTTGCCAGACTTAATCCATCACAAAAGAGTTTTCTGTAGCGTTGTTGATTAGGGCCAATTTTAATTTGGCCAACCGCTAACAGATCGAAAAAGATTTCTGCCCCCAATAAGATGTCAATCTTTTGGGATGTGTGGAATTCTAGATCCGCCAATTCAATATCGTGCGGAATTTCCCAACTATTAATATTAATTGAATAATCTGGATGATCAGCCGAAAGGCATCGCATAATCCAGAACTCCGCCGAAAATTCATAGTTATTAACCCGCGACTTGATAAACGCGCTTAATTTGGCCCCGAATTTTGTACTGGAATTTCCAATCCCTATAATATTTAAGGTTCTATTTTGTCGACGAATCCGCAGTTTTAGGGCCAAATCCTCTGTCATAAAATTGACTTGTGATGCGGAGTACAGTAAGGCTCTTGCAGGTAGGTACTCTCCACACCTGGTCCTCACCAGAATAACTACTGTTGCCAACATAACCCGATCCGGCATACTCGATGTATGCATTGCATGTATAGTTATTGTTGGTTGCGGATGAGATTCAGCAGCAAAGGAAACGGAATACTGGTGAGGTAGCATATGATGGGATCGATTGCACACACTACATCGATCCGCTCGGCACTTGGAGACCGTATGTCCCTTACCCAAACAATTTATGCATTAGGGCACCAATTTGACATACTCAAATCTCTGTTGCACAGAGAGAGTTTTGAAAGTGGGGCAACCAGTTATGTAGTGGTCCTTTGATTTGCACTGTTGACAAAGAGGCTTTGTATTTGCAGCTACTAACGATTGCTGATTGCAGCTCCGGGCTTCGTTCTCGAACATGACACTCCTTCTGTTGATAATTGCTGAAATCTTCTATTCAGGGTGGCTTCACAGTCCTTCCATAATGGTAGCTTGTCGTAATCCAGCTGTTCTTCCCACTTTGATCGGGTGGCAGAGTCTACTTTTGTCATGACCATGTGTATGATAATCGTATAAGCAAAAGCAATGAGTCATACACAGCCGACAGTTCATCGATCATCGCTCGCAATGAGGGCGCCGATGGCTTTTGGATAGTTGGCATCTCAAAAAGTTTCGAAATGGTATTAAAAAATATCAAACTTTTTTGAAGCTTGCCAACGCTTTCGGTCGTCTTCATCAATCTCTTCAAGTTTAGATTGACACTTCATCAACTTTTCACTGTGTGAGTTTAATATGTCGAAATGACATTCTAACTCAATTGGATCTAACGACATGGGTTTTTCCAGAAGGCCCGCCTTTATACAAAATGCTACTTTTCGCCACCGTCTTTTGACGCTTTAATGATTTTAAGTCGATCAACTCCTTACTTGGAGAGAGGTTGGCGATAGTTAGTTTTGGTTTGCTCATTTTTCTTTGTTAATATTAAAATTTCGAAAAAGAATGACACAGGTTGGCAACAGATATAATAGGAATCGATTACAAAAACGGAATAAAAATATCGATTTACAATTATACGAAAGCCTAACCGATTATATTCATAATGAGCACAATTTTTTTTGAAACCGAGAAGTTAAAAACTGTATGAAAACACACTGACCGATTTGTAATTGTTATTTTTTTTTTGCTCCAGCAAATTATTAAAAAATCGCACCTTAATGTTTAATATATAAGATGTGCTACAAACGCTACCGCAAATCGTTTGAACCCCTTTTTTTAAGTCGATATATAATATATGTGGGATGGCAACTCTATCCTGAGCGAGCTGACTCAGCAAACTGTTGCATCAACTGACTGAATGGAGGAGAAGTGTCAGACGAGACGGCGAGCGCGAGGGATCGAGCGTTAAAATTACTTGTTTACATTGTTATTTTTGAACTTTTAATTAAAATACATTTTCGTGTTAAAAATAAACTTAAATGCTATATTTTGAATAAATTAAAAGCTATATTTAAAAAATAAACTTAAAAGCTATATTGAAATAAATTAAAATCTACATTTTGAGGGCTCGTCCATAAGTGAAAGTTTTTCTGTGTGCGTGCGTGTGTGCGATTTGGCATAATGGCGTCGCTTGGTGCCTTTGAAAAAATACGTGGAATCTAAAGCGTAGCAGAAAAGAGGCTATCGCGGCGTTGCACAAGTTCGTGTTTGAAAGTGACGGTGTCCGAGCAAACCGCAAACGGTTGCGCGAATTTGAAGGATTTTTGTTTGATGCCAGCGACGAGGCATACGTAGACAAAAATTTAAACGAAAACGACCTCGCTTGCATATGCAACATTTTAAGTTAAGTTAAGGACGCTTGTTATGCGCAGGCGCTAACGACGACGACGTCAGCGACAGCGCTAAAGAAAACTAAGAGAGCGACGACGAGAGCAACGACGGCGACGGCGCAAGCAAAGACGGTGCAAGCGACGTTGCAAGCTCAAAACACAACGACGATGGCGTAAATCAACGAGTACAGACTATGGGAGTAAATTCAACGAGAACAACGAATATAAGAAAAAATATTAACGACGATTGCTTTCTCTCTTTTGCGAAAGAGGGTGAAACGAATATAAGTACAGACGCAGCGAGAAATATTACGACACAAATGTCACGGTTTGCTATTAATTTTAGAGAGAGAGAGGATTCGGTGAGAACATTTGATGGCACAGAAAAAATACCAGTTGAAATATGGATAGAAGAGTTTGAAGAAACAGCGCCAATTATGTGTTGGGACGAATTTCAAAAATTTGTGTTTGCTAAAAAATTGCTTAAAGGACTTGCTAAACTTTTTATATCAAGTGAAAAAGGTATCACGTCATGGGCAAAATTAAAGCTATGTTTACTTGATGAATTCAAATCAGTAACAAATAGTGCACAATTGCATAAATTGCTTTTGGGTAGAACAATGAAGGAAAATGAAAGTGTGCTGGAGTATTTTTTTAACATGAAGGAAATTGCTTCGCGTGGCAATATCGAAGAATGCGCGTTAATTCAATACGTGATTGACGGAATGTTAGATCTAAACATTAATAAAACAATTTTGTACGGCGCGAAAAATGTAAAAGAATTTAAAGAAAAACTTAAATGTTATGAAAGGTACAAAATGTTTTGAGTGTCAGCAATTTGGCCATATAGCGAAGGATTGTGTGTTTAAAAAATCTAGCAACAACGCAAAAAGTGTTAACATAGTGAGTGCAAAAGACGATATTATGCACAAGCCAATTAGCATAGATGGTTTGTATTGTAAAGCTTTGTTTGACACCGGTAGCAAAGTTAATATAATATCATTCGATTTATACAAGACATTAAATAGGCCGACAATGAGTGAATCAAAAATTCTGCTAACTGGGTTTGGTAAAAAATGTAATTTTATACCAATGGGTGAAATAGAAAAAACAATAAAAATTGACGATGACTATTACAATTTGTTGTTCCAAGTGGTGGCAACTGAGTTTTTGGAAGTAGATATGATTATCGGTGCTGACTTTTGTTTAGTAGCTGAAATAAAAATTAACCCTTCCGGACTTAATATAAGAAAATTGAATAGTGAAAATGAATGTAAGGCGTTTTCTGTGTTTAACATTGAAATTGAATCAGAGAGTGGTGATAAAATAAATATTGACATAGGTGCTAGTGCGTATGCTAGATAAAAAGTTTTTGAACTAGTAAAAGACTACAAACCAAATAAGTGTAAGTCTACCAATGTGCAAATGAACATAGTTGTTAAAGACGAAAGCCCAATATTTTGTACCCCGCGCAGATTGCCTTTTAGTGAGCGATGTGTTGTAGACGACCAAATTGAGCAATGGCTTAGTGAGGGTATAATTGAGATATCGGAATCGGAGTATAGTAGTCCGATTGTCCTTGTCAAAAAACGCGATGGTACATCTAGGCTATGAGTGGATTACCGTGGATTGAATAAGGTAATCATCAGAGACAGATTTCCACTACCACTGATAGAAGACCAACTGGATAGACTACAAGACGCGAAAGTCTTCAGTACAATTGACCTGAAGAACGGTTTTTTTCATGTCCCTGTGGCAAAGAGTAGTCAAAAATACACGTCGTTTATTACGCATAGTGGTCAGTATCAATTCTTAAAGGTGCCGTTTGGTCTTGCAAATTCGCCGAGTGTTTTTCAGTGACACATCAACCCAATTTTCCGTGACTTAATGCGAAGCGGCATTGCACTGTCGTACATTGATGATATCATAATACCAGCTAGTGATGAAAGTGAGGCTTTGAACAATTTAGAAAAAGTGTTTAATGTATGTAGAGACCATGGACTGCAAATAAACTTTAAAAAATGTCAGTTTCTTAAAAGAAAAGTAGGGTTCCTTGGACATACAATTGAAAATCAGCAAATTACGCCTTCCCAAAGTAAAACCGAGTCCATGGTCATCATGATATCATCAATGCACTAATTGCTAGAGGTTTTGTGGAAGTTTGTATTTTAGTGCTTAAGGTTTTGTGGAAGTTTGTATTTTAACAAGGATTCGGTTTTATTGCTTAAGGTACGCAAGAAGCACTGGTCATACACCGTTTGAATTATTAGTAGGTACTAAAATGCGTACTAAAGACGACATTGATGTAAATCAGCTAGTTCAAGACGAAATCGTGAAGAGCTACAACGACGGCCGTGAAATAATGCGAAATGAAGCAAAACAACAAATACTGAAATTACAAGACGAAAATCGAAAATCCTACAATCTTCGTCGCAAACCAGCAACCCGCTACAAAGATGGCGATCTTGTGGCTATTAAACGTACGCAGTTCGGTGGAGGGTTAAAGCTTAAACCAAAGTTTTTGGGTCCATATAGCGTGGTAAAAACAAAAGCAAACAACACGTACGATGTTTTACGAGTCGGTGACGGCGAAGGCGCCAAACGCACGACAACATGTGCAGAGTATATGAAGCCTTGGCCGGAGAATGATATAGTCGGTGGCACATTCGAGTCGAATGCCTAGCAGGATGGCCGAGATGTGGGATGGCAACTCTATCCTGAGCGAGCTGACTCAGTGATCTGTTGCATCAACTGAATGAATGGAGGAGAGTGACAGGAGCGTTAAAATTACTTGTTTACATTGTTACTATTGAACTTTTAATTAAAATACATTTTCGTGTTAAAAATAAACTTAAAAGCTATATTTTGAATAAATTAAAAGCTATATTTAAAAAATAAACTTAAAAGCTATATTGAAATTAATTAAAATCTACATATGTATAACGTTTGCTTTTGCTAATTTATGAAAAATCGCACCTTAAATGCTGAACACAATGCTCGCGACACTGAACTGAAAATGGCGTTGTGCATCCTACTACATGAACAATTGTACACAAGACAACACAGCTCTCCATTTTGTTGGTACACAATTTCGTTGTGGCCATACTAATACCTTGCACTTCAATGAAATTTTAATATATTGTTCAAAGTGAAAATTTTTCTGCAAAAAATAAGTAAATAGGTATATATTTTTGTTTAAAATTATCAATTGTTATTACGAATGATATAACAGAGCTATAATAGAGCTATTTTATGCTTATATTTGTAAAATAACATCGAGTTTGTTTGAGCTGTGAATAGTTTTACATTTTACATATTAGCGGCATCACCACTCTCCCTCATCTCTCTACCTTTAATTCTTGTGTCGTCCTACTGTCGCTGGCAAATATAGGAATATATTGGAGTTAGCGAAAGCGAAAACCTGCAGTCGTGTAGTCATGCAGCTGTCAAAATAACAGTGTCCATTAGAACATGTGTATTTTAATATTTGACAGATGTCGTTTGCGATCTGTCGCGAGCATTGTGTTCAGCATATTAATGTTCAAGTGATGCGATCATAGACACTATCACGAATCCCTCTATCCCTTTTTCTTTCACGTCAATATATGTGTACGTATGTATATACATACGTGTCCAACTATTATATATGCATGTATATTGTATATAAGCATATAAAAGTATAAAAAAGGGAGAGTCAAACTCTGAAAGGGGGCAAATGTTAATTTTTGTTATTTATTTTCTTTGTTTGCACCACTTTCAATGATTCGCACTCGTTAGCTGTTGTGAAGGCGTAGGCGTTTCGTCTGCGTTCACTTCCCTGGTGCAGAGGAGGCAACAGCAGCTCAGCAGAGATGTCGTTGGCAGCAGCGATGGTGTCGGCAGAAGCAATGCTGCTAGTGGCAGCGATGTTGTAAGCGGCAACGATGTTGTCAACGGCAAACGATGTCATTATCGTCAGCGATGCTTTTAGTAGCAGAGGTAGAAAAAGTACGGTGTAATATAGTACCTTGTAGAAAACGGCAAACTTGTGTACAAAACGACAAACGAATTTTTTTTTAAAGGGTGTTCAATAAATACTTTTATACCGGCACTTCACCTGGTATCGAAACGGGACGGTGATTTTGGTTTGTACACTACGGCAGATTTGACGGAATTTTTTAACGGGTGTTTATTAAAGCAGTAATAATTTTTTTTTGTTAATTTTAACTTTTTGCAGAACTTTTATGTGAATATAAATTTCACCAGTTTTGCCAAAATAAAATTTAAATACTTATGTGCCTTTATTTTTGCACTACACTGTACGCACCACCCGTTCTGAACTTGACGTACGTATATGTATGTATATTTGTAAATACGTGGTTTCTTTACCGCACTTATTTCGAAAATTTTTCGCACTTAGTTATACATTGGCTTTTATGTACCGGTAAGTATTAATTTATTATCTGTATTACGAATCTGTGAAATTGCCGAATGGAATTTTTCGCACTCCATTTCACTTATTTCTTTCTTTTTAATTTTTTAAATTTTAAACGTTCATATGCTGTATATTCATTTTATCCTCCTGTCACTGCTTATGTACATGTAAGGACATACATACATATATGCACATATGTATGTTATTTTTTATACACTCAGTGAATCTTTTCACTTTCACAGCAACAATTTGTAATAAAGAATTTTTAAACACGTTTGGTACACTTTGTTTTGAAGATACGTTTGAATATTTTTGTTTTTTTTTTTAATGTTTTCCACTTTTACAACAACCGATAATCGCGAAGCGAAACGCGCGAATTTTGTATCACGGTCGCGTTCGAACGGTTTTTAAAAAGTTAGTACCGTGTTAACCCTAACTAGAACTAAACCAGGTGGTTTGTATACTGGAATCAGACTAAACTTTCACTTTATTAATTATAACCATTGAAATTACTGTTGCAATGAATTATTGCTTACAAATATAAATACTAATTATACTTATTACATACATATGTTTTGCAAGAAAATAAGTAGTAAAGCTTATTCATCATATTTACTTAAATGCTGACTAAGGTAATAACCTCATAACTTAATAGTTTATACAGATTCTCGGAAATATTGTTAACAAAATGATTTTGTTTTGTATCTTTTAAGTTGATTTTTGCGATAGCAAAGGAAATGGTATCATATTAAAATTTTATTGATTTCCGGTTGTGCTATTTATTTTATTAAGAAATTCAGCAAATTTATCAGTTTTCCTGTTTGTTGCTGACTTATTTATGTACATACAATATGTAACTCATGCGCACAGGCAATTAAATGCAAGCAACTGAAAGCAAAAATTGTGTATACGAAAAAACGATATCCACGAAAAATGTTTTAAAAATGTTATTTTATCATTAAACTTTTATCACGTACTATTGTCCCTGCTCGGGCGCCATGAAAAATCTCAAGCCTTTTTGAGATAAGTTAATTACTTGGAAATGTGTGAACTAAATACATAAATTGCCTATGCCGAAAAAATAACGACCGCTCGCGAATGCTCTTCTTACACTATTGAATTCTTTATTCCAGGAATTTTATGACGTAGCCTAAACCGTAACCTAACGGCTTATACTAACGGGACGCATAAGTATGTATTTACAAAAAAGGGGTAAATAGAATTCATTTCGTTACATTATGGTAGAAAATTATGGTGAGTGTATAAAACAGTATTATTAGGTGCGTACTTTATATAAAATAAACTTTAACATTTTAATTCAAATATTTTATATAAAATTAATTCATATACATACATACATTAGTTTAGGATTATATTTGAAAATTGTATTTATGTTTAAAGGGTGTCGCTTGTCGTAACACCTACTTATGTAAAATTTAATATTTTTGAACTTCCGGCTGACTATCGGCCAATACTTTTGAAATCATAGGGCAATTCTGTAAAAACTGCTTTTAATAAATGTTTATAGTTTTGTTTATAATTATAAATACGCAATTTTTCGTACTTATAATTAAACGTATACAAAAGTCTCGTATATCACTTCGGCTTACGAGAACATAAAAAGTTCGGTTTTACCCGTACTTTAACGTTCCTTACTTGTTTACGTTTGGATTTAATTTATTTTTATTATTATGTATGTACGCGTTTTATTAAGCAGTATTTACCATTTTTGTATTCCACTGATACGCAATATTTAATTTGTGATATGCTTGATCAGCAAAATTAAATATTCAACAATATAATCCACCAACATACGTTTACAAAATAAATTAAAATGCATGAGAAGTGGTGTAATTTATAGTTAATGTATTTAAAATAGACCAGCGACCAGCAGTATGTATCGATCTTTATGATATAAAGTTTATGTAGATGTGTACACTACAACAAAACCAATACTTTCAACATTTTTACTAGATTACTCGACCAGCAGTACTGCATTGGGTATGCCGATAAATCACTTATACGCAGTGTATGGCATAAATAAGACAATGGACACATGGATAGCATCGTGGTTGCAGAAATTTTTCCATTACCGTGAGTGTGTGCAAGATGTTTTACGGTATGGTTAGCAATCTTTAAAGCTTATATGCATAATTAAATATTTTAGTATGTATAAACAAGGATAAGCAACTACTAATTTAGTTTCAAAAACATAAATTTCCAGCTTCTTAGTAGTTAAAAGAGAGTCAATTCAGTTTTAAAAAAAAAAAAAAACTGCGTCAAATATAATATATTTCAGAATAATACTTCTGCATTAAGGAATATTATTGACAACTTTGTATTACTTCATCAATTTAGATGACATAGATAGACTTTGTATGATTAACAATAATTATAAAATTATTTGGCAGACCACTTGGTGGGGGGAAATGAATAAGTCTTATGTAGGGTGAGAAAGCTTTCATTCTAATTTTATTTTTAAATTTGTAAGCTTTATACAAGTATACTATTTTTGGAGTCTTACTTATCTAATTAAATAAATGTGTATGAACTGCGCACCACCAACACATGGGTTGCTTTTAACTGCATAATGCAATACATGTGTGCGCGTCTGTTACCATATAATTTATGTTGCATGGTTTGGGTAGTTTTTAACTGCATAAGTGCATTTGTAATCAATTGCTAAGTAAATATATTTATATAAAATTTCTTGAGTACATGCGTATTACATATAAACGCATACCGGCCTCATATATTATATGTATGTATATGTGTGATGCATTTAAATGCATACATATTTATCCCTTTCGGACCTGAAGTTGCTTGTGAGCAATTTCAAATGTTTAACGGTTGACTGTGAGCGTTGCATTTGTTCTTATTTGCTAAAATGCATCCGTAACGAAAGCCTTATGTGTGTGCTTTAAGCTCAATTAAAGAACAGCTGATTTGTTGGCGACCTGGTAAAGTTATTTACATTTGAACTCAAGCGTGACGGGCAAAAAAATTTTACGTATTTGATAAGAGCTGTTTTTACCTGCTGTTTTTTTTTTTTCAAAACAATAACAAAAAGTGATCTTTTTAATTGCAGTGTTTTTTAACAAAGTATAAATAAAACACTAAAAAAATTTAAATTTATAATTTGTAAACAAACATCAAGTAAGTAATTTTCAAAATGACCAAGTTGCTTGTGGGCAACTTTCGGCAATAGTGGTAATTATTTTACTTACTTACAAACATGAGACCTGAACAAAAAGGATTAACAAATGATGATGTAGAAAGAATTTTTAGCTTTAATTGGTATGCCTCTAGTGACGAAGAAAGTGGTGATGAGTTGGAAGATATTTCTGCAGTACTAGAGAAGAATTTGGAAGGGATCTTGGAAAGAGGAGAAAGCATTGAGATCGGCCTAATTGAAAATGTAGTTGCGAAAGGATATGATGAACAATCTTGTAGTGCTGTAAATATGTGCTTTGAAAAAATTGATGCGAAGTCTCTTAAATGGAGATCGAGGCTATTTGAAGACCCAGAGACTGTTTGGAAAGAGGATAACATCTTAAAAATCGATATCGTTCTAGCACCAGTACAATATTTCGGTGAACTTTTTGATACTGAAGCTTTTGATTTGATTGCCCAGCAAACTGATATTTATGCACTGAAGGAGCTCGGCATTGAGCTCAAATGTACTAAGGCAGAAATAAGACGGTATATTGGTGTTTTGTTATACTTGGGTGTTTTCAAAATCCCTCAGTTTAGAATGGCATGGGCCCAAAATATAAAGCTTACAGCAGTTGCAGACCCAATGTCACGCGATAGGCTTATGAAAATTAAGCAATGCTTACATTTCAGCGATAAAAGCAAACAACCTAAAAAGGGAGATTCAAATTATGACAAGATGTACAAGATAAGCGCATTATTAAACATCCTCAAGGAAAACTTTAATAAGCTACCGCGGGAAGAGCATCAAAGAGTTGATGAACAGATAATTGTATTCAAAGGTATGTATCAGTAAAAATTTAAATAAATTATAAATTTATGTTAGGTTTAACTCTTGCTTATAGGTCGGTCAACTTTCAAACAATATAACCCGGCGAAGCCCCTCAAATGGGGTTTCAAAATGTTCACCAGAGCTGGAACATCTGGAATGGTATTTGATTTTACATTGTATGTTGGTGAAGGTACCTGCCCGTCTTATGGATTGGGACTGTCCACGGATGTAGTCCTCTATTTAGCGCAAAATCTTCCAAAGCACAAGAATTACAAACTCTACTTCGATAATTGGTTTACTTCAGTAAGCCTTCTTATCGATTTGAAGGAAATGGGGATATTTGCAACAGAAGCTGTAAGAAAAAAAAACAGAATTAGTAGTTGCCAGTTGGTTTCAGACGCTGAACTCAAAAAGCAAGGAAGAGGATCGTTCGCTGTGAAATGTGAAACAAACTACAATTTAGTATGTTTAAAATGGTATGACTATAAGCCAGTCCAAATCATGTCTTCATGTACAGATCATCGACCTGTGGGGGTATGCAAGCGTTGGTGTCCAAAAGAAAAAGTTTATATTGATGTTCCAAGACCTGCGATCATTGAATCCAATAACAAAGGCATGGGAGGGGTTGACTTAGCAGACATGCTCATGGAACTTTACAAGATCAACTATCGCTCAAGAACATCCGTTATAAATGCATGGCTTCTATATAGAAAACACCTACGTTTGCTGGAGCCCAACAAAAAATATATGCCACTAATACAATTTCAACTGGAAATTGCTAATACACTCTTGCAATATACTTCTTCTGAGGATTATGCAACGAAAAAAAGACGTCGTCAATCAAATGTGGAAAATTATAGACCAACCTCCTCCCTTTGTAACACTCCATCAAATAAAAAGCGCTATGACAAATTGGAGCATTGGGTAATTTTTGGTGAAAAAGGGCATTGTCGACTATGTAAAACGGGAACTCCCATGTCCAAGTGCCTTAAGTGTAATGTACATCTTTGCTGTAACACCAACAAAAACTGTTTTTTGTCGTTTCATACTTAATTGTTCAGACTGAATAAATAAAGCTTCACACTATTTGCCTAACAAAAAAAATTTGTATTTTTATACCACAATCGCCGAACGTTGCTCACAAGCAAATGATAAAATGAGGCTTTAATTTTTTTTCGGCCCAAATGATTTTTCAAAATGGTTTTCACTGATACTTTCCCTGACTGTCATACCAACCTAGAAAAAAAAAAAGATTTAGTTGAAAGTCTTAATCTATTTTACCCTCAGTAGTACGTTATTAACTACTTTCGAGACACATAAAGTAACAAAACCGAGTTTAGCCTATATCTATATGTTATATGCTTTTTGATCTGATTTATTTTAAATATGGGTCCAACCACGTCAAGTGGTGAACGAAAAATTTCGAAAAATCACCGATTTTGAAAATAAGCAGTTCATTAGGAAGGGGACCAGACGCATACCTCGTGATAGAAATACATTACATATACAGTATTTCGTTAAAATTCCTTTTTTTTTTGTTAAAGTTATTGAAAGTTGAAATTTAGAGCATGATAAAATTGTAAAATTATTTTCTCATATACTACTGCAGGTAAATCGATGAAATTTTGTGAAGTCAAAGAAAAATGTTTGTTCTATAATCAAATTAATTTATCAAGATCCATTTGTTTAAATAATACTATTTTACATAACTTTTTGTTACACAATTGAAATTTTTTAAGTATTCTTCACGCCAAAATAAACCGAAAAGTATGTGACACAATGCGGAAAGTATTCATCTTTAATAATCTGCAAAAAAATTTTGTTCATTCATACCATCTGCTGTACTGACAATTCAAAATATGCTATGTAGTTGTCTGATGTGCTGATGTTGTGGATTTAAAGTTTTTAATTTTTTAGCGTATTAGTTATTGGGTGCTTTAAAGGAACCTACGATTGTGACTATGTGCATAAGTATACTTATAATTGAAATTTTGCGGAAACATACTATTCTGTTTGTGCTTATATAATATTTCAATCCATATATGATGGAAACTTTTTCGGTATATTTCTGAAGCCCAACTTTTGTTTTTCAATTCCTGTATCTCATCTGAAAAGAACCTGTTTTAAGTTACCAGATTTTATTGAAAAAATGGGAATTAGCTTTTTCTGGTCCAATGGTGACAATGATACCTTTCTTTTTATCAACAAATAACAGACATATGGGTATGTCGTTACTACTTATCACATTTATGCATCACCGCTGTAGCCAGCACTAATCTGTGGTCATACGATACATCCAGGCAAGGCCAGCAATATTTTATGTGACTTTTTTTTTCATTCATTGCTCCTTTTTGACTTTACCGGCATGAGATTCTTTAATCACGCTAGGGATAATTGCTCTCAGGATCACCGCACCTAAACAGACTTCTCATCGTATAATTAAGAAATACTCTCCTCACTGTCAGAATGGATATCATGTGGTCGTACCAAGAGATATCGTAAGCCTTGTCAAATTACATGCGCACTAAGCAGTTCATGCACTTGTTAAGGCGGTTCAGTTATATTTATCCGACATTTTCAATGCTTCCGTTATATTAAATGCTTCTTGATTTGTGTACTGGAAACTAAACGAATCAAGTGGAATTTAAAATGCTTCTATATAGGATTTAGTCAAGGTTGTTGTCCGATTTCGTCCGTTTTCAGAATAAGACATAAGAATGTAAGCAGAATGCTACGTACCAAATTTTGGTGAAATCGGGTCCCGAGATATAGGATTTCATCACAAAGCAGGCATTAAAAATAGTTAAGGTCGGGGCCACGACCACTTTTTTTAATTTTTGTCTTACAGGTGAAACTTTTTACTGCGATCCCTTGTGCCAAATTACAGTTTTTTTTTATCTTAATTTAGTGTTTAGTTATGGCAATTTATGTGTTTTCGGTTAATGGTGATTTGTGGGCGTGGCAGTGGTCCGACAACGCCCATCTACGAACTCAATTTTTTTTTGTACTAAGGAATCTGTATACCAAGTTTCATCAAGATATCTCAATTTTCACTCAAGTTACAGCTTGCACGGAAGGACGGACGCACAGCCAAACAGTCAACCGGATTTCAACTTTTCTCGTCACCCTGATCATTTATATATATAGAACCCTATATCTATCTCGACTAGCTTTAGATAGAGTATAAAAATAATAGAAATGTATTTTTCGCTTACTTCACAGCGGGTGAAAGCATTCTATTGTCAAAGGCTAATTGCCTAGTTATTAATATAGCCAAGTAATTGGGGGTGCGCCTATGTTGGTGATGCCTTTACAGGAGATTTTATTTTTCGTTATACGTCTACTTTGACAATTCCGAAGAGTTTGCGTTTTATTGAGGGAAAAATAGGGTAATACACACTTTTTGGTAATTTATTTGCCAACAGCTTGGTGATGAATTTACATTGCTTGACAGTTTTACCATTTATCGACTTTCGAGCATATATGCAGATGAGTGTGTAGATATATTTTTAAAATTGAGCTATTGTCCTTTATGTTTATTGTTGATAGCCTGAATCCGATATAAACCCCAGTTGAGCAGCTTCGTGGAAGCCAAGTTCGACTTAGATGCTTCTTCTGAGTTTAATTTTTATTATTTTTTTTTTAGGTTCAGAAGTACTTGGTGCAAGGTTTCAAGTTAAGGGATCGTCTTAGAGTGAAATTTTCGACAGCTCGATTTTTTTTGTTGCATTGTCGGAAAGAATTTAACTAATATATAGTACACCCAATACACCCAATTTTTATTTTAGTATAAAAAATAAAGACCGACTAGTTTCCTTCATCATTGAAAAAAAATCGCGAAAATCAGTGATTTTTACTTACTTAAGGAATGCTTCTGAATTCTAGATATCTTCTATGCTAGAACTAACTGGCCATTAACCAAAATTGAACATCTACGGTAAGTACACACAGACATCTTTCAGTTACATTGGTACAAGTTGGCCTGTAGCTTCTAAAATGTGGCATCTATATTTGTTACTTATGCAAATTGTACAGGCAATAAATCTGGCTTGAAATAGTGTATTTAGATACTAGTACGCAAAATTCTACGAGCTTTCGACTGAAACCAGTCGATTTTTGGGTGAGATTACTATATGTATACTATATATCATTATTCACTGAACTATCCAAACTTATATGCACATATACATACATAAATTTATGTTTCATTCACATAGTTGCATCAATCAACAGACTGCTGCCAATTTTAGTGCTTCTTCTTCTATTTTAATTTAATTTTAACTGTACTTCTCCTTTTCTTTCTTTCTCTTCTTTTCCGCCCTTTCTTTAATTTTCTTCAAAATGAGTTTAGTCTTGAGAGTTGCCGGTTGTTTACCAATTTTCCTTCAGTCACACGAGTCCAAAATTTCAATAATGGGACTTCTTGTCTTGTTTGCCTTCTGTGTGTGTTAACTCTCTCTCCCTGGAATAGCTTCTTGCTCTGATGAATTTAATTTCCTTAGCTGGCACAATTCGTCAAGTGAAGTTATGCTACGGCAATTAGGAAGCAACAGGCGACAAAATTGTTAAGCTTTATCGCTATATCTACCATACATCATTAAAAAACCAAACAGCATGAGGAAATGTGCAGCTGAAGAGACTTTACTTTACCCCATGGTATACGACCAGCGTTTGGTGGCGAAAAATAATGCAAATTTGCCTCATACGTTGTTCATTTTTAAGTTCTCGCTGATATTTTCCTTTTTTTTTCATTTTGTAATTGGGTGATGAATCCATACACCGAAGGTATAATATTCGTTATAAGAACTTTGAACAATTTCTTTGGGGATTGAACCATTACCTTAAACAATAAGCCAATCCTAATTTTTTGAAGATATTTCGCCAATGAAAATGCTTTCTATACGAGCATTTGGACGTTCAGCAACAGTATGTAGTAATATATCGACCATTCGGGCAAGTGAGCAACTTCTTGGGAGGATAACGTATGCGAAATTTCAGATCGATATCTCAAAGATCGAACATTTGAATTTTGTAATTATTCGTCGAGAGAGGACTTTACTTTACAATTGCCTAATAGGTAAAAAGTAGCAAAAGAAGTAGTTCAAGGCTGATATTGTTGTTGGTGTTAAGGCTGCAAAATGTGAACGAAATTATGTATGGCTTCAAAGTAAAATAGTCAGCAGTGACGTACGAGCCAAGTAGCGAATGCGCTGACGGTTTGTTTGATGAAAGGACATATTTTGTCTTGTACTTGTTCACACCCTGGCTCATGGGCTCCGTTTTCGTATCCACTCTGGAGAAAGTAAAACTAACGGTGCGGTTGTTAAGAACAATGATATCAATGTCATCGGCGTACGCCATCAGCTGTACACTCTTATAGAAGATGATATCTTCTCTATTTAGTATTTCAGCTCGAATTATTTTCTCCAAGAGTAGATTAAAGAAATCGCACCAAAGGGAGTCCCCTTGTATAAACAAAAAGACGAAAGGCGTTAATAGCTTTAAGATAAACTGTAAAGCACAACATTTCCTACAAGTAGATATCTATATATATACGAGGATATGCGACACTACTTCCGTTAATAGTTTGAGGTAAACCTAACCCAAAACTTTCAACTTGCCTTGCAGGCAACTAAAAGAAAAAGGTGCCACAAATCTGTGTGGAAGCATGACATGCTTGTATACACCTGTAAGACTTGCTGATGGTGCCAAACTTCAGAAAGACGGAGATAAAAGATTTTGGTCCGGCATTTTCGAGTTGCTTGCGAAAATATGAAAAAGGATTTATGCTATTTTTACATTTGAAGTTTCGACGTCTGCGACTGTGCTTGAGTGCGTGGGGTTAGTATTTTATAAATATTTAGCTAGAGTACTCACGTCTATTAGTATGCCATAACTTGTGTTGTGTTTTGGCTTAAAAGTGTTTTGGGTGTCATTTACACCTCCAAAGCCGCACTTACACATTCAAGTATTCACACTAAGATACCGTACTTAAACAGTGGCCCCATTTTCACAGCATCAATTTCTTTCCCTAAAATTTATCTCGGAGATCAATTACTGAAATCTATGCTGTGCCCTCTCATACTCTATATATCCTCCTCAAGTATTATTATTATTGCTCCATCTTGTAGTCGGAGTTTTGTTGTTGTGGAGTTGTAGTTTACTTTAGATGGTTGGTTGTTCAACTTGCTTTGGTTTGGTTTTTCTTGTTTGCTTGGCTAGGCGAATTTAAGGTGTTTTAGTTAAGTCTTATTAGTTTGCTAGTGGTTTGTGACCACTTACATATATACGTATGGGATTTATATATGTGTTTAAATAACAACTGTTATTGTTGTTAAGGTTTGTACTAATGATTTAGTTTGCTTGGCTTACCCGACATGTTTTGTTCTGCTGTCGTTTGCAGTGTTGACGTTTCGGATCGGATTGAGATAATTTTGCGGCTTACACTGTAACCACAAATAATTTGGTTTACTATTTAAATGGGATCTAACACCTTAAGTTGTTTAATCGGTCAGTTAATGAAACTATTTGTTTTATTACTGATAAAAATAATCTTTAATAACAAATGTAAAAGTAACGCATTTAAAAACCTTATGCACTCATGATGCATTTAAGTCCTTTCTGTGTGCTTTCAGTTTATTTATTACACATTTAAGGCTTTGCATTATGCTTTACAATTCACACCTTCTTCATCTTTATTAGCGAAGGCACCGCTTACGAGGTTATAAGCGAGCTTACAGCAGCGCAGCAGTTTTTTCTTCTTTTCGCAATTTGAGATACGAAGTGCCAAGAACCATGAATCTTTCGCAGAGCCTTTCGAAACGTCAATTAAACAGGTGTCTTCATCATTAATTCGCTTGCACAATATAGTATGACGGCAATAATGAGTGACTTAGAGAGTTTAGTAATTGTCCGCAAAGAGGTATTTACATTTAAATCGCATATTCAGTCTGATGTTGCAACTGTTGACCATTGTTAATTTGCGTTGGATTTCGAGGTTGGTTGGTGAAAATGCTGGTTCCAAGACAGATTATCTATGGTTTCGAAGTTATGACTGTCAACTGGGACATAGTTTCTAATGCTACGTTTGCAAAATCAATTTATGATATTGGTCGGGAGAAGTGTTGAGCTATAAACAAAAAGACGAAAGGCGTTAATAGTGTCAACGATAGATGGCAAGCCTACTAAATGAGCAACAGGTGGCAAGGCGAGGGATGCTTGCGAAGGAGTATCGAGAGTGAACGCGAGAAAGTAAGACGCGCAATATCCTCACATCTCAGAAGTGGAATTTATTTTATCTATACGCCTACAACGACATAAAACGTCGACGCAGTGGCAAGGGTGTACAAGTATAGTACACGAACGACGAGAATCTTCAACGATCAACGGCAGCGCAAACGTGCACGTAATAGCAAGACGGCGCATCGTCATTTGAAGAGAAGATTCTCAACGGCGCAGCCAAGTGTGAGTGCTGCAAAACGAAGCCACAGCGAAACGCCAACATCTTATTAGGAAAGACACACCGAGCAATTACAACGAATTTCAAAGCAGAAACAATAAAAGCGGTGTACAAGTGTAGTACACAAACGACGAGAATCTCCAAGGAAAGGGACAGCGCAAAACGAGCACGTATTGGGAAAAACGCCGCGTTTGCCTCTGCAAAGAAGAGTTTCAACACGGCAGCCAAGTATTGCGGCAAAACAGTGCAACAGTGAAGAATTAACAACCTGAGTTTCAACGTACAGCGTGTTTGTATAGATACGCAAAGAAAGAAGGCAATTCAACGAAGGCGCAAGCGTGCAACAAAAGGAGCTGACTGCGCTGCATACAACAGTCTCGACTGAGTAGATACGAAACCACGCTAATTAAACTTCTCTGCGTCTACGAGTCAACGTTTAAATTTTAAAACGCATTCACACGCTAGTTGGTTCGTGTGCAAGCAGAACTTCCAATTGGAATTGGCAAAACGAATTTGAAGCAGTACCAAGCAGCGAACAGCAAGAGTAAAACAACGAAATAAAGGCAAACAAATCACAGTGCAGGCTCTAAATAAAAGGACGGTGAAATAAATTGTTTTAAGAACAATGGGTTTCTACTAATAAAATATTTCTTTTACAAACATGATAAAGTTAAATACGCTAAAGGTCATTCAACTGAATGCACTACTAAGAGCTAACGATTTACCAACGACGGGTACCAAAATAGTTAAAGTAGCCAAACTGCAAGAAGTTTTGGGTGCTGATGAGGTAGATCCGATGGAGCTTGAAGACGATGGTGCGGTATCCACAAATGATGTACGAGTGCAACTGAGTAGCTTGAGAGAGGCGATAGCAACTTTAACGTCAGTTATTGGTACAATGAATCGTAACTCAGAACCGATACCAGCGAACGATGAAATTCAACAAGCGTCAAACAACAACGATGGTGTTAGGCCAGATTCAAGCTTAGCGAGCTGGGAATCTGCTGATGATCTACGAACAGCATCACGCCCAAAGATGAGAATTCAGGATATGATAGGTGTAATGCCTGAATTCGACCCACTCAAAGGTTCAACGTCAGCAATGAAGTTCATAAATCGAACTCAGCAACTACAACAATGCTATGGCTGGAAGGAAGATATGGTTTTGATCGCGGTTCAGCACAAAATGAAAGGCATGGCCAAACAGTGGCTGGACGCACAAGATGTTTTCAGTTCCTGGTCAGAATTCGTGCACGCATTTAGTGCGAACTTTCCGTCAGCACACAACGCAGCTGAAACGCATAAGGCGCTTATGAAGCGCAAACGCAAACCCAACGAAGACTATTTAGAGTATGATTACTCCATGTTAACCCTCATTTTGACGGATACTTGGATTGTCATATAGAGTACCAATGGGCCTGGCTGGACCCAAAAGCAAACCTAACATCATTTTGGAGAAACTTTAATTTTTTTTATTTCAAATAACATTTTAAAAACTCTAATAAAGTATTCACGAAAAGGAAGTAGAAGATTGAAAATATAATTAATTTTCCTTTATGCACTTAAAGCATTTGTAATAACATTTTGAATGTTGTTGACATACAGCATCTGCGCACTCTTGGAAAAGAACCTTGTTTTACGACGATGTTTGTCTTGAGCATGGCATAAGTTGCAGTTCCTTTTCTTCTTTTTTGGTGTCTGTTAGGGTATTTGGTTGTTTTTGTAAAAAATATTTTGTAACTTGTAAATGTGTTTGCCCTATATATATAACATTACTGAATACATACCTCAAATTTTCCCAGAATATCTTCAATTGCGGAACGGCAAACGGAATGATTTATTGCATGTATGTATATTGTTACGTCTCGACTCGATTTGCGGATGAGCTAACATTTCGGAAAAATCATATAAAAACTTCCTACTAGCGTCTGATTTAGTGTAATTGTTATTTTCTTTGCATATAATAAAACTGCCTAATGCCATTACATCAACAATATTAAAAAAAAATGCAAGAGCCCCTCTCTTAGTTTTTCTTTTGGTAGTGTAATGCGATAGCATTTGGTTCATGGCATCAACACCAACTTTATTTTTGTTGTAATGCATTATTGCTGCTGGTTTTCGCTTGACGCCTTCAACTTTCTTATCGTAATGTACCGTGGACAGTAATATTACCGCATTGTTTTTCTTAGGAACACATGATCCAATGGCTACGTTGTCTTGATAAAATCCAAACTCAGATGAAAGAGCTGCCCTATTCTTGTTTTTCTTCATTTCAGGTGGGATACATGGTTTATTGCTTCGAAGGGTTCCAACGAAGGACAGTCCCAAGCTTATTAGCCGCTTACATAAATTTAAAGTGGAAAAAAGGTTGTCAGCTACTATTGTGCGACCAGAATTTGAATATTTTGAAACCAAACGTATAACCTCATTTTCCCCTTGGTTCTTTGCTCTCCCTTCTTTGGGTTCTTTTCCGGTATAGATATTTCCACTCAAAAGATAATGAGTTTTTGCGTCACAAGCCCACCATATTTTTATACCGTACTTAGCCGGTACTTGAAGGTATGTACTGAGTAAATTTCGTTCTTCCTCGATATGGAAAAAGTTGTTTGTCAACAGTTATATCGCTATATGGAGGAAAATTCTTCTGGAGATTTGCATTTAGAAAGTTCCAAATATCTCGTATAGGTGCCGCTTTATCTGTTTCTAAGCGGAAAGGTCTAGTGCGACCGTCATCAAATCGTATATAACGGGATATGGTCAAAAACCGACGGTAAGACATCGTTGCACTGAAAATTGGCAATTGGTTTGTTTTCCATAAAACTGACGCAGCCTGACTATTGTTATTGCTGACTCCTGCTGCTATAAGAATGCCTAGAAAACTTCTGAGCTCTGTTTCTGTGTTTTTTGCCATTCTTTCAATTTGTTGGGATTTTTAAAGTTCCATTCATTGGTTTTTTCCGTACCGTAATTGTTGGTTTCGCTTACAATGATGTATGACATGTTTGGTGTAAGAAACGCATCGAAAACTTCAACAGGCGAACATGATGTGATTGTCGATCCACCGGATGAACGCAGTACATTACTACTATATTCTTCAGCGACTTCAATTTCATGTTCAGCTTCAACATCTGAAGCTTCAAATTCCAACTCATTTTCTATTTCTGAGGCGCCGAAATCAAGATCATTATCACCATTTTCACTGTTGTTTTCAATCTCTTCTGCCAAAGCATTTGCAACCAAGTCATAAAAATTTGCATCACTACGCGGCACATTATCATATATGAAATCTATTTTACTCATTTTTATTCAATAAATACACACTTTCACAGAATACCACCGATTATTCTTTACTTGAATGTGAACATCACTTTTCATTTCTAACTTCAAATGACAACATCTAACATGTGAAAACCTACAATGTTTTTGATAACGGAACTTTAAATTCAAATGAGCAAAACAAATCATGAATAGAATAACAAGAGAGCATTCCAATTCATACAAAAGTATGTTCCCGTTGCGTAATGAGCGCATGGGTCTGGCCAGACCCATTAGTACTCAATATGACTTTTCGGCTGAAAACTATAATTTAAAAACTATTTATCAATTTTTATAAATATATATATGAACAAAATCATACTAAAATATATCATATAGGATATCATGAAGTATTGAAACATAAACGTGTGAACGAGTATATGAAATAGTGATTTAAAGTTCAAAAAGGTCTGGCTGGACCCATCAGTACAAATGAGGGTTAACGATAGGTCGATAAGGTACGGTGGACGATGTTTCCATCCACACATATTATCGGTGGACTCAACGATAGTGTACTAACTAAAACATTGGCAACAATGAATTTAGTAGTCAACTATTGGTGGCGCTCAAAAATTTAACGACAGTCAGCAACGTATCGGTGACTCCAACGGCGTTAACTCAGTAAACAGCGAAACCCGAATTGAAAGTAAATGCGAAGCCAACACAAATAAAATGTTTCAATTGTAATGATTACGGGCACATTGCAGCCAAGTGTCCGCAACCTCAACGGAAACAACGGTGTACTATATGTACAAAAATAGGTCATGAAGCGAAGAATTTCAACAAACAGGCATCTGTTGCGAAGATTGGCGACCACGACGAACACGACGAAGCCCCTCCGGTTACAAAAATGGTGGAGCTTGAAGGAAGGCGACTGGAGGCTTTCATCGACACCGGAAGCGTATGCTCGCTGATACGCGCATCTGATGGTATGCAGACGAAGGAAGCTAAAAGATGCTTTACAGGATTCGGCGGATGCAAGGTGCAAGTTACTGAACAAGTCAACGTTAATGTGACTATTGACAAAGTCCAACGCGAGGCGACATCGTATATTGTTGCTGATGAGTTGCTGTCCTACGATATTTTATTAGGTCGCGACGTTCTAAAAAACAACGGGTATCACATGGTGATTGATAACGGAGTGCTACGGCTAGAAGAAAACGAGAAAGCGGACTTAAATATATCTAGCTGCTTAACGGAAGAAGACAAAGGCAAGACAAGGAATCTTTTAATAAATTTTAAACAATGTTTTGCAGAAGATATAAGTCAACTTGGTAGATGCAAGGACGTACAAATTACCATAAATGTAACGACATCAGATCCTATCTTGGGCAAACGGTACCAGGTTCCATTTTCACAACGACCAACGTTATCAAAAATTTTAAAGGAACTGCTGGACAATGATGAGTCTAATATGCATCGACTTTCGAGCATTGAACGAGGTCACGGTTAAGAAGAATTACGTTATGCCAATCGTGGAGGAACAGCTTTCACGTCTAGCTGGCAATAAATATTTTACGACGCTGGACATGACCTCCGGCTATTACAAAGTACTTATGAACGAAGAATCGAAAAAGTATACTGCGTTTTTGACGCATGAAGGGCTGTTTGAGCATAATGTTATGCCTTCGGAGTGAACGCTCCAATGGTTTTCCAGGAGGTAATGGTAAATTTAATTAAAACGCTTAGACCCTTGAAGAGTACATTTTTGACCCAGCAGGTGCAGTTTTTAGGTCATGACATAAATTCCGACGGCATACGTCCTGGTGAAAACAAAACGAAGGTGATCGAAGATTTTCCGAAACCCACAACGATAAAATCAGTGCTACAATTTTTGGGAGTAACCGGCTATTTCCGGAAATTTGTCAAAGAATATAGCATCATAGCATATCCATTAACGACACTGCTGAAAAAGAATGCAACGTTTATCTGGAACAAAGAACAGAACGATGCTTTTGAGAAATTGAAATCGATTATAATTACAAAACCTGTGCTGACGATGTACGATGCAACGAAACCACACGAGGTACACACGGATGCGAGTTCCATGGGGTTATCTGGTATTCTAATGCAGAACGACAATGCTAATGAGTGGCGACCTGTGTTTTACTTTAGCAGGCAGTGCAACGACGCAGAACGTAACTATGCCAGCCACGAGCTAGAAGTTCTGGCAATAGTTGAAACTCTGCAGCGATATCGTATGTACTTAATTGGGCATAGCTTTAAGGTAATCACCGACTGCAACGCTGTAGCAGTAACTAAAGCAACTACGCCATTGTTACCACGGATCGCATGGTGGTGGCTCAAACTTCAGGAGTTTGACTTCCAATGCATTCACCGCGCAGGTGCGAAGAATATGCTGGCTTATGGGTTAAGTAGATGCCCAACACTTCCCCCGATAGAACCGACAACAATTGCTGAGTCAATACATCGAGTGGTCGATATGGACAACGACTGGGTATCAGAAATGCAAAGACAAGACGAAACACTCAAAGATATCATCGAAGTTCTCAACGGAAAATCAGCATCAAACGAATGTCAGATTAAAGATGGCGTCAAATGGCGTATAGTAAGAGCATGTCATGATGAAGCAGGTTACTTCGGACTGGACAAGACATGCGAGCGTATATCGAAAGACTTCTGGTTTGCACGGATGCGATCATATGTAAAATTCTATATTGCAGCATGTCCAGAATGTTGTATGAATAAAGTTACAGGAGGTAAAAAGGAAGCGCAGTTACATGTAAGCGGAGTTTTACCGATACCCTTTAGATGCGTGCATATAGACCATCTAGGGGCATTCGTATGAAGCAAACGAGGTAATTATTATATACTCGTAATTGTATGTGCATTTACCAAGTATGTAATACTACGAGCATTACGCAATACGAAAACGAAACCAGTGCTTACGACGCTACGAGAATATGTAAATGTATATGGAAGCCCCAGGCATATCGTTTCCGACAGGGGCACGGCCTTCACGTCAAAGGAGTTCCAGAACTTCATTCAAAGATACGAGATACGGCATGTTAAAGTGGCAGTACGCACGCCCCGCGCCAACGGCCAGGCCGAGCGTGTAAATAAGACCATTTTAGCATCACTTAAATGCAGCATCAAAAACGATAAAGATTTTGACGAGGCACTACCGCAACTTCAATGGTGTCTAAACTCTCAAAGCAATGCAACAACTAGGCAGAGCCCGAATAGTTTAGTTTTCAACTTTAAACTACGCGACGTAACAGTAAACCGCTTGATTCAAGTTGTGCAAGATGACGATGAGGAGAACAAGATTCAACACGAAGACTTCCGAATGAATCTAGCAGCCGAACGAATAACCGCAGAAAGGGCTAAATGGAAGCAGAGGTTCGATGCGAAGCATCAAACACCAAGGAAGTACAATGAAGGAGATCTGGTGGTAATTGACTACGTACCTCCACACACTGGTACCTCCCATAAGCTTGAACCATCATACAAAGGACCATATATCGTAACGAAGGTTTTACCCAACGACCGCTACGTCGTAGAAGATCTACCAGACGTGCCTAAGCAGCGGAAGCGTTATGCAGGGGTATTTACGAACGACAACATGAAACCATGGGTAAACCATAGACTTGTAGATGACGACTATGAAACCGAAACACCAGATTATGGTGAGCAAAACACTACTGAAGAAGACGATAGCGAAAAATCGTCCAGGAGAGGCGATCAATCAGGAGTGGCCGAGCTGTCAACGATAGATGGCAAGCCTACTAAATGAGCAACAGGTGGCAAGGCGAGGGATGCTTGCGAAGGAGTATCGAGAGTGAACGCGAGGAAGTAAGACGCGCAATATCCTCACAATAGCTTTAAGATAAACTGTAGGGCACAACACTTCCTAGAAGTAGATATCTATATATATACGAGGGTTTGCGACACTACTTCCGTTAATAGCTTGAGTAAACCTAACGCAAAATTTCAACCTACCTTGCAGGCAACTAAAAGAAAAAGGTGCCACAAATTTGTGTGGAAGCATAACATACTTGTATACACCTGTAAGACTTGCTGATGGTGCCAAACTTCAGCAAGACGGAGATAAAAGATTTTGGTCCGGCACTTTCGAGTTGCTTGCGAAAATATGAAAAAGGATTTATGCTATTTTTACATTTGAAGTTTCGACGTCTGAGACTGTGGTTGAGTGTGTGGTGTTAGTATTGTATAAGTATTTAGCAAGAGTACTCACGTCTATTAGTATGCCATAACTTGTGTTGTGTTTTGGGTGTCATTTACACCTCCAAAGCCGCACTTACACATACAAGTATTCACACTAAGATACCGTACTTAAACAGTAGCCCCATTTTCACAGCATCAATTTCTTTCCCTAAAATTTATCTCGGAGATCAATTACTGAAATCTATGCTGTGCCCTCTCATGCTCTATATATCCTCCTCAAGTATTATTATTATTGCTCCATCTTGTAGTCGGAGTTTTGTTGTTGTGGAGTTGTAGTTTACTTTAGATGGTTGGTTGTTCAACTTGTTTTGGTTTGATTTTTCTTGTTTGCTTGGCTAGGCGAATTTAAGGTGTTTTAGTTAAGTCTTATTAGTTTGCTAGTGGTTTGTGACCACTTACATATATACGTATGGGATTTATATATGTATTTAAATAACAACTGTTATTGTTGTTAAGGTTTGTACTAATGATTTAGTTTGCTTGGCTTACCCGACATGTTTTGTTCTGCTGTCGTTTGCAGTGTTGACGTTTCGGATCGGATTGAGATAATTTTGCGGCTTACACTGTAACCACAAATAATTTGGTTTACTATTTAAATGGGATCTAACACCTTAAGTTTTTTAATCGGTCAGTTAATGAAACTATTTGCTTTATTACTGATAAAAATAATCTTTAATAACAAATGTAAAAGTAACGCATTTAAAAACCTTATGCACTCTGATGCTTTTAAGTCCTTTCTGTGTGCTTTCAGTTTATTTATTACACATTTAAGGCTTTGCATTATGCTCTACAATTCACACCTTCTTCATCTTTACTAGCGAAGGCACCGCTTACGAGCTTTTAAGCGAGCTTACAGCTTTATATCATCGAGTGTCAACTCATGATAATTCGCCCACTCACAAATTAACTATTCTGTATATGAAAGAACGAAGCAACGTGTTAGGTCGCATTGACCGCGCGTTAACATTGCGAAATAAATTACTGGAAAAACATTTTAAAAAGAATAGTTGCATGCGTAAAAGCAGTTGCGCCACGTGGTTTGTCTTTCAGAGGACACGACGAAAAATTTGGATCAATCCACAATGGAAATTATTTAATATCCTTAAACATATTATACGTTATGGAAATCCAGGTTCACGATCTACGAGTTATCTTTCTTCAACAACATGCGAAGAGTTCATTCGACTTATGGGAAACAAAGTTTTGGAGACAATTGTAATGGAAATATTAACAGAAAAATATTTTTCTTTGATCATTGATTCGACACCGGATATATCGTACGTAGACCAGCTCACTTATGTAATCAGATATGTCCTGCCTAATGAATCACCTGCAGAACGGTTTCTTAAGCTTATTCCAAACACAGGCCACAAATCACAACAAATGACAAATGACAGATGCTTACTTCAACTTTAACTGAATTGGGAGTTGACATTTCAAACTGCCGCGGGCAATCATATGACAACGCAGCTAACAAGTCAGGCAATTATAAAAGCCTGCAAGCAAAAATAAAGGAAATCTCACCCCTTGCCGACTATGTTCCCTATTCAGTACACTCGTTGAATTTAGTAAGTGAATGTGCAGCTGAAAGCAGCCAAGAAGCTTGTTCGTTCTTTTCTCTACTCCAAGAGTTTTACAATTTCTGTGCAGCGACAACTCAGCGTTGGGAACTCCTTCAAACCCATTTCACCGTCAAACGTCAATCAACGACTCGTTGGTCAGCTTGTGCAGACACATGTAAAAGCTTACGCGTATCCTGGAATGAAATCCATAAAGCACTAGTCACCATCGAAAATGACACACAACAGAAGAGAACCGTTATATGCGAAGCAAGAGGTATTCGTTTGAAACTAGAACGTTTTGAAACGGCCCTCATGGCTGTTTTTGAAGGGCTAAGTTCGGGTGCTACCGATCATTTTATACTCTCGCATGATAAAGTGATAATCGAGATTTCATTATCCGTCATTTACATATTTTTTTATTTTGCTGTAAAATTAATTAGATTAGTAACGGGTGATTTTTTTGAGGTTAGGATTTTCATGCAGTAGTATTTGACAGATCACGTGGGATGTCAGACATGGTGTCAAAGAGAAAGATGCTCAGTATGCTTTGACATTTCATCATGAATAGACTTACTAACGAGCAACGCTTGCAAATCATTGAATTTTATTACCAAAATCAGTGTTCGGTTCGAAATGTGTTTCGCGTCCGTGTCCGATGAGCGATGAGGCTCATTTCTGGTTGAATGGCTACGTAAATAAGCAAAATTGCCGCATTTGGGGTGAAGAGCAACCAGAAGCCGTTCAAGAACTGCCCATGCATCCCGAAAAATGCACTGTTTGGTGTGGTTTGTACGCTGGTGGAATCATTGGACCGTATTTTTTCAAAGATGCTGTTGGACGCAACGTTACGGTGAATGGCGATCGCTATCGTTCGATGCTAACAAACTTTTTGTTGCCAAAAATGGAAGAACTGAACTTGGTTGACATGTGGTTTCAACAAGATGGCGCTACATGCCACACAGCTCGCGATTCTATGGCCATTTTGAGGGAAAACTTCGGACAACAATTCATCTCAAGAAATGGACCCGTAAGTTGGCCACCAAGATCATGCGATTTAACGCCTTTAGACTATTTTTTGTGGGGCTACGTCAAGTCTAAAGTCTACAGAAATAAGCCAGCAACTATTCCAGCTTTGGAAGACAACATTTCCGAAGAAATTCGGGCTATTCCGGCCGAAATGCTCGAAAAAGTTGCCCAAAATTGGACTTTCCGAATGGACCACCTAAGACGCAGCCGCGGTCAACATTTAAATGAAATTATCTTCAAAAAGTAAATGTCATGAACCAATCTAACGTTTCAAATAAAGAACCGATGAGATTTTGCAAATTTTATGCGTTTTTTTTTTTTAAAAAGTTATCAAGCTCTTAAAAAATCACCCGTTAGTTCCTAAGATACGGTTTTTGGTCCATAAATGGGCGACGCCACGCCCATTTTCAATTAAAAAAAACAGAGCCTGGGTGCTGCTTCCTTCTGCCATTTCTTCCGTAAAATTTAGTGTTTCTGACGTTTTTTGTTAGTCGGTTAACGCACTTTTAGTGATTTTCAACATAACCTTTGTATGGGAAGTGGGCGTAGTTATTATCCGATTTCTTCCATTTTTGGACTGTATATGGAAATGCCTGACATAGCTATAGTAGTTTCCGAGATATGTACAAAAAACTTAGTAGGGGGCGGGGCCACGCCCACTTTTACAAAAAAAATTACGTCCAAATGTGATCCTTTGTGTCAAATTTCACTTTAATATCTTTATTTATGGCTTAGTTACGACACCTTATAAGTTTTAGGTTTTCGCCATTTTGTGGGCGTGGCAGTGTGCCGATTTTGCCCATCTTCGAACTTAACCTTCTTATGGAGCCAAGAAATATGTGTACCAAGTTTTATCATGATATCTCAAGTTTTACTTAAGGTACAGCGTGCACGGCGGACGGACGGACAGACAGACATCCAGATTTCAACTCTACTCGTCACCCTGATTGGTATATATAACCCTATATCTGACTCTTTTAGTTTTAGGACTTACAAACAACCGTTATGTGAACAAAACTATAATACCCTCCTTAGCAACTTTGTTGCGAGATTATAAAAACTTCAGAGTGTGGAAATTGACATTACCATTGTCATAGAACTGTACGAGGCTTTAATACATTTTGTTGGCGAAATAAGAGAGAATTTCGATGATTTTGAAAAAAAAGCGAAAAAACTGTCCTTCGTACAGGAATACGAAAAAGATTTTCGACGCAATCGAAAGCTTAAGCTGCTTCCTGGCGAGACAAATACGGGTGAAGAGATGCAACAAAAACATGACCGTGAAAATTTTAGAATAAATACTTTTTAGTACTAATTGATACATTGTCAGAAGAACTGAAAAGACGTCGGGATGCTTATAAATTACTCTACAATAAATTTTACTTTATTACCTACCTTATGAATCTAACATCTCAGAAGTCGGAGATAAGACTAAGGCATTGCAAATAATTTATTCTACTGATTTAGAAGACGATTTTACAGAAGATCGTCTTCATTTTCGTTCTCACTGCATCATAAAAAATGAGGAGCAAAAGAGTACAATCAGTTTGTTGAAATGGTTACGAACCGAAGGTCTTCAAACCATTTACCCAAACGTGGATATTGCTCTTCGTATGTGTGTGTTTAACCTGCCAGTAACTGTACTGGAGAAGGATCGTTTTCTTGTTTGCGGAGAGTGAAAAGCTATTTACGCACAACAATGACGGAGCTTAAACGATCTTACTTTGCTTAACATAGAAGCTGATGTTTTAAGCAAATTGGATTGCGAAGATTTGATTAAACATTTATTTTATGAAAAACAAAACCTAAAACATTTTTAAATGTTTTATTTAAATGTCCAATCATCCCTGAAATCTCTGAAAATATTATAAACTAGCTTTATCCGCTAGCTTTTAATTAAAAATTTTTTTAATCCATTAAAAGTGGAAATAAAGTAAATTCATGAATTATGTCTTTAGTCTATAATGATGGGTGCTGCGAAATGGGCGGCATTTTTGCATAAAGATTTTCAAATATCTGGTTACTTTACTGCATATATTGGTGATTGAATGAGAGGTAAATTAATGAAACCCAGAGAAAATTGTTTGAGTATCTAGGTTGACAATACAGGTAGTTAACAGATAAAATCTGGTCAATACAACCCCCACTTTACTATATATACTACATATAATGGTTTTCCTTTTTATAACGAACCTTATGCCGAATACTTGTATGTCAATCAGATTATGAGTTATTATGAAGATGTAAAATTGCTTGGAAATTCCTGCAAGTTGTAAAAGTATAAAATTTTCAGTTGCACCCGAACTTAGCACTTCCTTACTTGTTAGGTATATCCTTTCATGACGCTGTTTTTTTTTTTTTTTAAATTGAGTGATTTCACTTTTATTAGGCCCAAATTATCTCTCAAAATGGTTTTCACTGATCCTTCCGATATTGCAACATGCCAGTAAGACCAAACAGCAATTCCTTTATTTTTATGAAGTGTTGATAATCAGTTGATGTAGATGGCTTTCTTGTACGTGGTTTGTCGTCAACGTGCTCTTCACAAATTCGAAAATACGAATTATTATTTTGCTGTGACTAACAGCCATACCAATCTAGAAAAAAAAATTGGAAAATTTCTTGTTATTTTTCTCCGACATTTGTATAACCTTTTTATGTGAAAACCAATCTGTATAAAATTAGCGTAAGATTATTGACTAAATCAATATAAGAATCTCAAAAGAAATTATTCATATCGGATTAACTTAGGGGTATGCATAAACTGAATGATGGGGATAAGAAAATATGGCATGTAAAATTGCTCAAGTCAAGTCTCGAAATAAATCTTTCAAATCTAACCACCATTGAATATAGCAGAAATATAAGAAGAACGATATCACGATATCTTCACAAAATTTGGCATACATACATTTACTATATAACCAAAGCAATGCTATAAAAAATTAAATACATTTTCCAGAAAGGTCTGCTAACGGGTGATTTTTTTGAGGTTAGGATTTTCATGCAGTAGTATTTGACAGATCACGTGGGATGTCAGACATGGTGTCAAAGAGAAAGATGCTCAGTATGCTTTGACATTTCATCATGAATAGACTTACTAACGAGCAACGCTTGCAAATCATTGAATTTTATTACCAAAATCAGTGTTCGGTTCGAAATGTGTTTCGCGTCCGTGTCCGATGAGCGATGAGGCTCATTTCTGGTTGAATGGCTACGTAAATAAGCAAAATTGCCGCATTTGGGGTGAAGAGCAACCAGAAGCCGTTCAAGAACTGCCCATGCATCCCGAAAAATGCACTGTTTGGTGTGGTTTGTACGCTGGTGGAATCATTGGACCGTATTTTTTCAAAGATGCTGTTGGACGCAACGTTACGGTGAATGGCGATCGCTATCGTTCGATGCTAACAAACTTTTTGTTGCCAAAAATGGAAGAACTGAACTTGGTTGACATGTGGTTTCAACAAGATGGCGCTACATGCCACACAGCTCGCGATTCTATGGCCATTTTGAGGGAAAACTTCGGACAACAATTCATCTCAAGAAATGGACCCGTAAGTTGGCCACCAAGATCATGCGATTTAACGCCTTTAGACTATTTTTTGTGGGGCTACGTCAAGTCTAAAGTCTACAGAAATAAGCCAGCAACTATTCCAGCTTTGGAAGACAACATTTCCGAAGAAATTCGGGCTATTCCGGCCGAAATGCTCGAAAAAGTTGCCCAAAATTGGACTTTCCGAATGGACCACCTAAGACGCAGCCGCGGTCAACATTTAAATGAAATTATCTTCAAAAAGTAAATGTCATGAACCAATCTAACGTTTCAAATAAAGAACCGATGAGATTTTGCAAATTTTATGCGTTTTTTTTTTTTAAAAAGTTATCAAGCTCTTAAAAAATCACCCGTTATATCATATAGCTGCAATATAAACAAAATGACTTTAGCTTAGTTCTTACACAGAAAACTTTTTTATTTGACAAGATCTCTTTACGAAATTGAGTACAATTATTTCTTATGGCAAATCAAGACATTTTTCAGATTAAGCGACTATATTTTATTGTTGCAATACAAACTAAACGACCAAAATCAAATTCTTGAGAGGAAATATGCATACTTGTTGAAGATATATTAGCTGCGGTGAAACCGAAGTTAACGTTTTTTCTTGCTTTTTCTTAAAAAATTTCAACTCTTACAATTAGACAATTTTTTAGATACTCAATATTATTGTTACAAAAACTAATTTACAATAATTTAAAATCAATTAATTGCATAAATTGTAAAATTATTCTGTTGAATTTTAACACTGGTGACTGCACTCACACTTATTATCATAAAAGCACACGCTTTACGTAAACGAAATGAATTTGATTTAAATGGAAAAAGTTAGTTTTAAGCGGTTCTGTGGAATATATAAAATTTTAATCAAAATACAAAGCATTTCAACAAATAAAAGTGATCAATACTTGCAAATAATTGTTTTCCAACACTCGGCATCAAATGAAAGTATGAATTTCCTTAGCTCGAATTTGAATTCATCGGCCCAAATTACTTTACCTCGAAATGTGGTTGGAACATTTAAGTATTGTTTTGCAGGCTCAAGTCCTTTTTTTCCTACTCTAGATGGAAAACATAGGTCGTTTTTTGCGACATATTTTTTGAAACCAAATGTTCGTAGTTTCCTTTGCATTGTACTAAAGGAAATATTCAAATCAAAATTTTCGATCAACTCCCGCAATAAAATTTCAGGGTTTTCAGAAACTTTTCTTTGTACAAGTCCACGTGTCCACGGTGTTCAAAGTCCAAAATGTCTATACACGCTGAGCGACTTGTACGAATAATTTAAGTTTTGCATGTTTTTCTTCTCTTTCTTGCCTCTTCGATCTATATTTTTCATATTTTTCAATGTATTAAATCTTTAGTAAAATTCAGTTTTATCTTGAAAGAAATGAACCAAAACTAAAATTTTACTTTCATTTGACGCGCACTCATAGGCTCTGAAAAAATCTTAAGCTCTTTTAAGATTGAAGTTCTAAACGTTAGACTCACTAGTATGCGCAACTTAAAGCTAATTGCCTGTGCTTGGTCGAATTTAAGAATTTCGATTATAACAAAAAACGCCCGTTCGCAGGTATAGTCTTTAATACAAAAGCCTTCTTCATTCCAATAGTTCATTAGTTAGCCTAAATCTTAACCTAACGGCTTAGACTAGAGGTATGTGTGTATACAAAAAGGGGTAAGTATGTAGTTCTAATTCAATTCAGCAATTGTAAGTTCATGGTAATAGATTATTCTAATACATAGGTAGTAGATCATGGTTATGGTTATATACTACAAAAATTGTAAGTATTTTACATTATGTAAAACATTTTATAATGTATTTAAATATTTCAACAAATTTATTTCTAAAAAAATAAAAAATATTTTTTGATTTATAAAGTCTCATGACGCAACACCGGCCACCTTGACAGGATCATGATCCTTCAACTTCGACAGGCAGCAGGGCGAACTTGTGAATAGGGCGCTTAATGGTGCCCGCCTTGATTGCCACGTCTGCCACTCGTACCTTTCCGTCTCGTCCTTCTACGGTTGCGGGGATTCGTCCTAGTGCCCACTGCTGCGGTGGCGTGTTGTCTTCGTGGACGAGGACGAGATCGCCGGGCTGCAGGTTCGTTTCGGGTGCAGCCATTTGTTGCGCTCCTGAAGACTGGTTATGTACGTTTTGGACTACTGTCGCCAAAACTGTTGCTTGAGACAGCAAACAAGTTGCCATCTCTCGCAATAGCGAATTGGGTCCGTTGACACTTGTGCCGGTGATAAGGCTCGAAGGGAGCACCCTATTAGTAGGTGTACTGGAGTCAATGCTTCGCCGTCGCTGGGATCCTGGCTCAACGGTGCGAGGGGCCGCGAGTTTAGGACGACCTTCGGCCAGCAGTGTTCCTAGCTCTTCGGCAGTGAGCAGCACGTTGCTCATTGCGCGCACGGCGAGGTGTTTGGCGGACTTCACTGCCGCCTCCCATAACCCGCCGAACTGCGGCGCCCTCGGCGGCGAATTCCATTACTTCCGGAGACTGGGACAGAAACTCCTCTTTGAGCTCGCGCAACTTGCGATCGGCGCCGAAGAAGTTGGTTGCGTTGTCGCTGTATATCGTCTGTGGCATCCCTCGGCGACCAATGAACCTTTTTAGGGCAGGAATAAAGGAATTAGTTGATAAGTCAGAAACTAATTCTAAGTGTACGAGTACTACTTTAGACGTGAAACAAACGAAAACTGCGATATATCTTTTTACGGGTGGACGACCGCGTATTTTTAATGTATAAACTGGACCACAAAAATCTACGCCACATATAAGAAAGGGTCGTAGCGCTCGAAATCTTTCAACTGGAAAGTTTCCCATTATTTGGGTTTGCAACTTCGGCTTATAGTAAAAGCAGTGAGTGCAGTTTCTTATGGTTCTACTGCATGCCTCTCTTGCAATAATCAGCCATATGGGTTCTCTAAGAAGCGCAACCAACGCTTTTGCCCCTGCGTGGTGATTTCAAAACTGCAGGAACCGTAAATAATTGATAACGAAGTGCGAATTCTTATTTATTAATAATGAGAATACGGCATCATATGGGAGAGGTGCATTTAAAAGGCGACCTCCTACTCGGATTAATTTAAATGAAAGCGACATATCCGAGCACTCATGCAAAAACGGATTGAAGTTTTTGCAAATTTGCGAGTAGCGTGGTGCCTTTCGTCAGTTTTTGGATTTTATTCGCGAATTCCGCATGTGGAATCACCTGAACAATTTTCAAAAAACTCAAGTGTAATTCGTTAGATGTCAGGTCCTTTCCCTCCGTAGGCATTTTTGGTCGTCTAATCCACCGTAATAGATAGGCAACCACACGAAGCAATTATTGTGGAGAAAAGAATTTTTCGATAACGTTCAATTGTGAATTCTCTTTCCCATTTATGGCTAGTGTGAAAGTATTTTTCTCTAATGCTTCTTCGTCTTGGGAGAGCTGGAAGTGAGTGTTAATTGGTCATAAAGCGGGGTCTTCTAAGAGGAACTGTGAACCGCCAAACCATATTGAATTATTCAATTCATCCACGTTGCAACCCCGAGACACTTGATCCGCAGGATTTTGTTTTGTTGGCACATGTCGCCAATTTATATTGTCAGTCAATGCTTGGTTTTCGGGCACTCTATTTGGGACAAAGGTTTGTAATGAAGATGGATGCGTTTTTACACAATGCAATACGATTTCAGAGTCTGTCTTAAATGTATGTATATGCAGCATCCGTTCGCTCTTATTGAAGCGTCGGAGAAGCCGTGGTTTTGGCATGTAGCAGTCGACTCTAGGTTTACATACCGAGGAATGCTTATTGACGAGAGTTGCAGTAGGTTGGCTTTGAAATTTTGGTCAAGGCGCAAGGCAATCGACTCATTCCAATCTAGTTTTTGGATCCAAAGTTCTTGCAATAAGATTTTTGCTTTGGTAACTGTTAGCAGAGTAAAACGCGTGTTGACTTGGCGACAGTATAAAACAGAAGAAGGAAGTTTATTAAATAATGAACTTAGCTTCTATTCGTAATGACATCTGTATGTCTAATAATATACAGGGTGTTTCGTAAGATTATAAATATACAATTTTCTTCTCAACACCTTCCCTAAATTGAATATTTATGTTCATTACAAAATGGATATAGAAATGATAGTTCGTTATACAATCAGAAATGAATTTGAAACAGTAATACAATTCAGTTATGAGTAAGAGAAAATACTTTACTAATAATTAGATGAGGATAAATTACTTTAAGCCAAATTCATTTGACAGTTGTTTCGTTTTTGGCGCAGATATTGCTTTCGTAAAAATATCAGCCATCATTTTATCGGTGCCAACATGGTATAACTTAATTTGGCCATCTTCAACCTTTTCCTTGATGAATTTTGATTTGATGTCTACATGCTTCGTTCGACTTGAGTATGAGTTATTTTCAGCTATGTGTATAGCGCTCTTATTATCGCAGAATAAGGTCATAGATTTCGAAACTTTGGGCACTAACTCTTTTTCAAATCGCTTAAGCCAGATCGATTCTTGTGTAGCAGCCACCATAGACATTAACTCGGCTTCAGTAGATGATAAGGCTACAGTATGTTGCCTTTTGGTAGCCCACGAAATGGCAGCATTCTGAAAAGAAAAAACATAGCCAGTTGTTGAGCGGCGATCACTTACGTCATTTGCCCAGTCAGCGTCGCAAAAACCAACGATTTCATCAGGACTCCTCTTATACACTAAGCCCTTGTCAATAGTTCCCTTGAGATAGCGCATGACCCGCTTTACTGCAGTCCAATGTGCCTTCCCTGGATTCGTGCTGTATCGGCTTAACAAATTGACAGCAAAGCATATATCAGGGCGCGTGACCTGCGCGGCAAACAGCAGACATCCAATAGCTTGCTTATAGGGAACAGTAGCCATTTCCCTTTTTTCGTCATCATTAGTTGGGCACATCTCCGCGGATAGCTTTTGGTTAACGTCGAGGGGTGTGCCTACAGGATTGCATTCCTCCATGCCGAAACGTCGAATTACATCGGCAATGTAGGAAGCTTGGTCGATCTTCAGAGTACCTTCTTTGAGATTTTGAGTTATACGCATACCCAAAACCGATGATGCTGCACCTAGATCTTTCATTTTGAAAGTTTTAGAGAGCTTATTTTTTAGTTTGTTCAACAGCTTTGTATCATTGGCGAATAGGATGACATCATCCACGTAAACAGCGACGAATAGCATTTTTTTGTCAGCGACAAGAAAATATACGCATTGGTCGACGTTGCTGCGTTGCAAGCCGAAACTAACTAGGGTTGAATTGAGCTTTATGTTCCAGACACGACTAGATTGCTTCAGACCATATAACGATTTTCGCAGCTTGCAGACGCGACCGGATCCATCGTCAAAGCCACTTGGCTGAGTCATATAGATCTCTTCTTTAAGCTCGCCATTTAAAAAGGCACTTACAGCATCCATTTGGTAAACAGTTAGATTATATTTCACCGCAAGAGCAAGCAAAAAACGAATTGATGTATATCGCACCACTGGTGCGAATGTCTCGTCATAATCGATGTACTGCTTCTGGTTGAATCCTTTCACCACAAGCCTGGCTTTATAACGTACAGGATCCCCGTCTGCATTTACCTTTCTTTTGAAAACCCATTTTGATGGAATGGCTTTCTTTCCCATAGGCAGGGCTGATAGTTCCCAAGTGCCGTTAATATAATGAGATTCAATTTCTTCAATCATTGCAGATTGCCAAAGTTTATGGTGTTCGCTTGCCATCGCTTCCTCCACAGTGTTTGGATCTGATGGTGCATATTCAGTTACGCAGAGATTATAATTTGGTCGTAACATATACCGCAATCGCTCAGAGCGACGGACTCCTTCATGGTCCAAGTCTGTTATTTCTTCGCGCTCCATTGCTGATTCGTGATTCCCTTCTGTATGCGAATCACTGCTACCTGAAGTTTCGCCACTACCATCTTCTGTTGGTAATTCTTCCACATATTCCCCCTCTGAATTGGCAACGGAAGTTGGCTCTGGTAACCATAAATTAACCGCATCTGTCTTTGCATCTATAGCTGGAGGATTTTGATTAATTTGATTTTCAATAAAAACTACATCACAGCTAACAATAATATTTTTCGCTACAGGATCATACAATCTGTATGCCTTTGATTCAGTACTGTAGCCTACGAGAATACATTCTCGAGATTTAGGTTTTAACTTACTGCGTTTTTCTTTGGCTACGTGAACCATTGCCTTACAACCAAAGACTTTGAGGTGTTTCAAGTTTGGTCTTTTTCCTGACCACAACTCTTCCGGACTCAGATTGTTACCTCTGCATGGTGTACGATTCAGTAGATACGCTGCAGTTACAGCAGCCTCAGCCCAGAATCGTTCCTCCAAATTTGCATCTAGCAGCATGCATCTGATTTTTTCCGTTATTGTCCGATTTAGCCTCTCTGCAACGCCATTCTGTTCGGGGGTGTAGGGTGTCGTTTTCTGATGGATAATGCCATATTTCGAAAGATATTTGTTAAACACTTCATTTACATATTCGCGACCATTGTCCGTTCGGAGAACTTTTATATATTTCGAAGATTGATTCTCCACCATTGCTTTGAATTTTACAAATTCATCGAAGACAGCTGCTTTTGATTTAATTGGGATAACAAACACTTTTCTGGAATAGTCATCCACAAACGTTAACAAATAGCGCGCACCAGAAAATGAGTTAACATTTAATGGACCCATTACATCACTATGTATTAGTTCCAAAGGTTGTTGAGCACGCTGCCCTTTTTCACTGTGTGACGCTCTGGTCTGCTTACCTTTTATGCAAACAACACATTTGTCGTTACCACTGGTTGTAATTTTAACACCTTCCGAAGCATTTCGGATGGCAGTGACACTTTCGCGACAGACATGACCTAAGCGCCTGTGCCATAAGTTATAGCTTGCGACGCCCATCGCTGCATTATCTCGTTGTACACAGTTCAGACGATAAAGACCATTTATTTTGATCGCAGTTCCAATTAGTTGCTTGTCCTCGTTTAATATTTTGCACCAATTGTCTTTAAAATATAGTTCTTTCCCATTGTCTGTCATTTGACTCACCGAAAGTAAATTCGCACACAAACTAGGAACGTACTCAGCATTTTTGATAGTTGCGTTAACATTTTTATATTTATTAGCTAAAGAGAGTTGCACATCGCCAGTGCATTCAACATCAATTTTGTTATTGTCAGCGATAATTACTCTCTTGTTTATCGCGCGTTTTCTATTTGTCATGCATTCGTTGCTTTTTACCATATGTTGAGAACAGCCGGAATCGACATACCAGTCTTCGTTGTTGTGCATATTAGCATAAAGCGATGAAGCAAAAAGAACCTGACTCTTTTGTTTTTGCTTGTCGTCTTTCACTATTTTCTTTCGACAGTTTCTGCTTATGTGCCCTAGTTGCTTGCACGAATGACAGCGAACTTTTGAAAATGTTTTTGCCTTTGTATAAAGAGCATTTTCGGCACCTTGCTTTGCATCAAATGTCGCATCTTGTAAAAGTAGATTTTTCACAGCGTCTACAGTGAGCGTTTTCTTGGAGTTTTCGACAGCGAGCACTAGCGCTTGAAACTCATTGGGCAACCCAGCTAACATGAGTGATGCGGTTAGTTCATCATCAATTTTTAGACCTGCGTTTCTAACTTTAAATGCAGTCATTATCATTGAGTTTACATACTCTTGCATGGTCACGCAGTCTGACAGCTTGAGTTGCACCAATTGCTTCAACAGTTCCACCTTACGCGTCAAACCTTTATCTTCATAGGCTTCCATGAGTGCTTCCCATGCGTCTTTAGCTAATGTTTTATCTGCAAAGTGACCGAAATTATTTGGCTCCACCAACATCGTGATTTCAGCTAGTGCTTTTTCATTAGCATCACGATCAGCCTCAGTGGCAGTAACAGGCAAACCATTCTGGACCATCTTCCAGTGGCCCTTTATGACCAAATATGATTTTGCCTGGCATTTCCATACATCAAAATTCTCACGACCGCGAAGTCGTTCGACGGGTACCGAAAAAACGTTCGACATTATTTAAATTGTAAAATATATTCCAAATCAAAAATCAATATATTTAATTTACACACAGAACCTTTTTTTTACCCGGATTTTTTATTGATGGGTTAAATTAACTTTGTGTGGCAAAGGCCCATAACCTGTTAGCAGAGTAAAACGCGTGTTGACTTGGCGACAGTATAAAACAGAAGAAGGAAGTTTATTAAATAATGAACTTAGCTTCTATTCGTAATGACATCTGTATGTCTAATAATATACAGGGTGTTTCGTAAGATTATAAATATACAATTTTCTTCTCAACAGTAACTAGTGGGACTAATAATCCAAGATGATGGAAAAGGCGAGCAGAGACTGATAGTATGTTTCGTTTAGTAGCACGCAGATCATGAAAATTGGCATCCAAAACAAATCGAAACAAATCCTCTTTCGGCACCCAGTGGACTCCTAGTGTTATAGTTGAGTTTTTGTCATTGAAGCTTAATGACTTTTCAGTATGATTATTGTTTAAATATTTAGGGTGGTTCAAAAACCACTTCATTAAGGTGAATCCGGCCGAGTTTAATATTTTAATTACTTCACTTTTTATAAGATCTAGAGACTCAAAACTTTCAGATCCTGTTAATAAGTCATCAACATAAAAGTCTTGTTTAACGGCCAATGAGCCGAGTGGGTATTTAGTTGCATTAGCATCGCTGAGCGTTTGTAAACACCGAGTTGCAAGAAATGGTGCAAGCGCAGTACCGTAAGTGACGGTGTTAAGTTGAAAAATCTGAATTTGCTTTAAGGGATGCTCTCTCCACACAATGAGCTGACAGTTTCTGTCGTCTCCATTTATGATTATTTGGCGGTACATTTTAGTAATGTCTGCCGTTAAAGCGTACTTACGTAAACGAAAACGTTCATTTAATGAAATTTTAGAAAAAGGACGACTCGATGCATCAAAGACAACTCGTAATTTTTTTGTTGTGCTTTCGGGCCTCAAAACACACTGATGCAGAATGAAATAGTATGGTTCACTCGGGATCTTATTATTTGTTGGGCTCATGTGACCCAGCGCTTTATACTCATTCATGAAGTCCAGATACATTTTACGAAGTTCTGGGTCTTTCAATTTTCTCCTCTCCAGGGCCTGAAATCGCCGAACTGCGATTCTATAGGAGTGACCGAGAAACTTACGGTCAGCCCTTAAGAGCATTCTGACTTGGAGCCTTCCTGAAGGTAATACTTCAATTGTTTTGAAGAAAAATTGTTCACACTCATTTTGTTCAGGTGTGGATTTGTTGCCACGTGTTTCTGAAGGAAGTTCCTCCAGAGCCCAGAATTTTCGGACTACTGAATCTATTGACGTTAAGTCTTCTTCAGTTTGGCATAATGTGCTATTTACTTTGGGAGGAGGACTAAGACTGCTGACATATTTGCCAGAAACAATCCATCCCGAAAGAGTTTACTGTAGCGTTGGTTGCTTAGGGCCACTTTTAATTTGACCAACCGCTAATAAATCGAAAAAGTTTCTGCCCCTAATAACATATAGATCTTTTGAGATTTTTGGAATTCTGGATCCGCCAATTTAATATTGTGTGGAATTTCTCAACCATTAACATTAGTTGAATGATCTGGATGATTAGCCGAAATACCTCGCATAATCCAGAATTGTGCCGAAAATTCATATTTATTTACGCGCGACTTAACGAATGCGCTTAATTTGGCCCCAACTTTTGTACTTGAATTTGCAATCCCTATAATATTTAATGTCATGTTTTGGCGTCGAATCCGCAGTTTTTGGGCCAAATCCTCCGTCATGAAGTTGACTTGACTTCCTGAGTCTAGCAAGGCTCTTGCGGACAGGTACTCTCCACACCTTGATCTCACCAGAATAACTGCTGTTGCTAACATCACCCGATCAGGCGCACTTATTGTATGCATTGCGTGTTTAGTTGTTGTTGGTTGGCAGTAAGGTGTGGTGGGACCGATTACACCCGGACATCGAATCGCTCTGAATTTGAATTCCGTATGTCCCTTACGCAAACAATTTATGCATAAGGGCACCGATTTGATAAACTCATATCTCTGTTGAATAGAGAGGTTTTAAAAGTGGGGCAAGCTGTTAAATAGTGGCCCTTAGATTTACACTGCTGGCATGTCGGCTGCTTTGTATTCGCTGCAACAATTCGTTCCATGTATGTGAGGCTGTTTCACGTGGTTCGCGCTGGCTGCTGCTATGGGTCTCGACCTCGAAGATGATGCGCTTTCAGCTGATAGGTGCTGGTACCGTCTATTTAAGGTAGCTTCACAATCCTTCCAAAATGGTAACTTGTCGTAATCCAGCTGTTCTTCCCACTTCGAAGTGCCGGCTGTATATGACTCATTGCTATCGCTGGGCGATGAGAAACAAATCACAAATGCGATAACAGATTTACATACCGATGGAGTAAATATTTTTTTGCGCCTAAATAATAAGTACAAATATTACTCCAAGTGTTTACTTACATAGCGGTGAATCTACATTAAATGTTTTATGAATTTGTTCTTAAGCAAAAATGTAGGAAGTAAATGAATGTTCTGAGGTTGCCAGTAATATAATAATATATTATATTTATTCTTTTATTTGATGCCTAGTGAATATATAGGGTGAAGGTGAGCGTAAACGTGTTTTAATGTATACAAGTATGAACATATATGTTCTAGTTTTAAGCAATTTCGCTATTGCGAACTATTGCATTGCTTCAGGAATCACACCTTTGTCTACTTGTGAGTACATATGTATTGCTAATTGTTATCTGAAATGAAGGTGTGTCAAAGTCCTTACGTCTACATTTTGAACAAGAAAGACAATTAAATATACCAAGTTAAAATTAATCCAGCTTCTCACTCAGCATATATTTATTAGGAAGATGAAATGACTAACAATTGCTTTTCATTATAGTACGGTATAACATGCAAGAAATCTTTTTCAAACAAGGGATCCGAAAGTCTTAGTTTAATATATGTAAACAAAAATAGCTTGGAACATCAACAAAGAATTATTATATTAGGTTGTCAAAAAAGTCTTGCAGTATTTTTATTGAATGATTTATTGAATTTATTGAAATGGCTTATAACGGTTTGATGACTCATGCCCAGCTCTTGACCGATGCTACGGCTGCTACTATGCCGGTCTCTTTCGACCAATTCAGCAATTGTATCGCAATTTTCGACGAAATGTCTTCCGGAGGGTGGCGCATCTTCGACCACCTCTACACCAAAACGAAAACGTTGAAACCATCGTTGTGCGGTGGAAATGGAAACTGTATCGGGTCCACAACTTCACAACTTTTATTGACAGCTTGAGATGCTTTTTTGCCTTTATCGTAGTAGTACTGTAAAATATGCCGTATTTTCTCTTTATTTTGCTCCATGTTTGCGCCGCTATAACTCACGAACAACTTAACAGAAACGACAATATATCAAACACGTATTAGCGCGTGAAATGAGCTTTCCATAAATGTAGAGAAACTAGAACTACGCGCTTACAGCGCCAACTAGCGAAAATACCGGAAGACATTATTGACAACCTAATCATCCTAACATCTAACCTAACCTAACATCTAACCTAACCTAACATCTGATCCAAGTAGAGTTCTTTTTCAATAGCCGATTTTTGACAGGTCACGCGTGAGTCCTTTCATTTTATTTTTCTTCAGTGCTAGCATGTCCAAGGAGACCAATTTACCTGTAGTCTTTTCGAAAAAAACTGTAGCTTTAGCGTCGGGAAAAAACGCTTTTATACCCGAAATATCAACTTAAATCATTTGAACGAACTCGCGCTCTTTTGAGGAGGTCGAAGATCATCCAGAACGATGCATGTCTTCAACTCAAGCTTCTGGTACTTTTTTGTTACAATATATGCTCATTTCATACCGGTACTCCTGGTAGTACATTAAAAAAATTACGTAGGATCTTTTAAAATATTTTTTAAAGAACGAAGGTCTGTAATAAAATTTTCGTATTTCTAAGCATGGAAATACTTATCAATGGAAGCCCCAGTGGAATTCAATTGGATCGTGCCAACAAAAATTTTAAATAACGTCGAAATTGTAATATCAAGAATATATTCCTAAAACACCCAACTAAACAAACCACCACCAAAGAAGCGAACTTTATTATTGATTAAAATAATAATCTTTTAGTTTTTTTATACAAATGGACTGTTTTCGGCCCTTTGGTGTCATTTCAAGTTTTGTTTCAATGAAAATTGCACGCATGTTGTCCACGGAGTTCCAAGAATATATATATATATTTTGTCATTATCACCGCTTTATGGAATTAAAAATATCTTGAACATTGTAAGAAGATTTTTAAAAATCTTGAACATCCTTGATATATTTTTAAAAATACATACCTTAAGAGAGCCTGGTTTAGAGGCTTCAAAAAATCGGTCGGTGGGCAGGATACAGGTTGCAATTTCTATCGGAAACAAAAAATTTAAAGAGATTCATATTTATTAATGATCTATCTTCTAGCTAAACTAAAAAAAATTCCAAAAAAATTTTAAAATTTTAGAAATTTTTTAAAAGTTGAAAAAAAGTGGTTTTTGACCAAAAAAAAGTTTACTTTATGTTGTTTAAAAATATGTTCAAACTTGAAATTTCTTAGTTTTTTAGTATGACTAGAAGATAATTTAATGCCAAAGATAATAAACTTTGCGTCAATTCCATACGACGTATAGGTTTATTTCTATCCTGTCCGCCAATTAAGAAACATCGTAAAAATGAAAAACCGAGAAATCCTGCGTCAAAGTTTTCGCTTCGTGCCAAATAGGTCATATATCTGCCAGACGCTCGGTCATTATTTTCTTTCTAGCTTCGAAAATATTTCAAATTCTCATCTAAAACTTTGAGGACATATTCTTAGAAAATGAGTGATGAACACAGCCATGTTTCCTTTATTTACATATTTGCAGATATATTTTATAGATTTTACGGAATGGCAAAATTCTACATTTATGTGTGCTTTAAATGTCTTGGAGAGTAAAGGCGAAAATTGAACAACCCAACGATTATCAACTTCAATATCCTGCTGATTCACTTTGACTGCTGTTGACCTTCTATTGTTATCAGTGCTTCGCTGGCGGCAAAGTGGATAACCATCATTTCCACAACAGTTTCTGATACTAGTTGTCTAGGAAAGCGCTTTGAACATTTTCCGCCAACCATACATGGAGAAATGGGATTTAATATTAATATTTATATATGGATCATATTTTTTGTAACAATCTCATGTAACAATGGATCTTTATCATTATCGGGAATTTCCGCAGATATCACATAATCAATTTCATTTGGTCTTGTTGTATCTATCACCCAAATAAGGATGTGGGAATGGGGTAATAAGCGTTTTTGCTACACTGTTGAATACATCCAACAGCGCGTTTCCCCGAACACACGCTGTTTAACAATGAAATCCATGAGTGATTTTAATTTTCTTTTGAATACCCATGATGTCGTGTCTATCAATGGGTGATTGGCCCATAAATAATTCTTGCCGAATTTTTGTCCACTGTGGATTGCATGTGAATGTTATAAACAAATCTGGTTTCCCATAATGGCGTACGTATGGCATAGCATCCTAAGCATATTCATCCATATGTCGTGGACTTTCGACGTATGTTGCTGGGAGAATAGTTGTAATGCCTACATTCTGGGCATTTCCATCAGTATGGATGGCATCCCGAAGATGTATGTTTCCTCAGAACGGAGTTTTGTCTGGTTCAACCTGATAAATGTTAATCGCTTAGTTACTACTTTTACATTTATCGTCTTCATTAAAAAATGATACTCATCTTAACCTTGCCAAAATAAGATAGGGGTATTGTAAAGCATCATATGATCAATGTGTTTCGCACACGGGGGGGCCCTTTTCCCATTTTAATAACAATAGCGACTTCATCGATTGTTGTGGCTTTAAAATGTCTTATGTGTTGTCCTGCAGGCGTCTTATCGGCGTTGATAACAATTTTGTGGTTATCAGAGGGCATGTGATCTGATGGAAAAGTAATTGAAGCCACAGCTGTTCTTTTTATAGAATTCTTGTGTGCACAACGCTGATCGACTTGTTTTGCTGAATCGCTCATGAAATAAACGCAACACTTAAATTTTGTTGGT
>CM050323.1:89813077-89831321 GCA_027475135.1 Bactrocera correcta
TTTATTACACATTTAAGGGTTTGCATTATGCTCTACAATTCACACCTTCTTCATCTTTATTAGCGAAGGCACCGGTTACGAGGTTATAAGCGAGCTTACAGCAGCGCGGCAGTTTTTTCTTCTTTTCGCAATTCGAGATACGAAGTGCCAAGAACCATGAATCTTTCGCAGAACCTTTCGAAAGCTCGAAGCGTCAATTCAACAGGTGTCTTCATCATTCATGCGCTTGCATATAATGAGTGACTTAGAGAGTTTAGTAATTGTCCGCCGAGAGGTATTTACATTTAAATCGCATATTCAGTCCGATGTAGCAACTGTTGGCCATTGTTAGTCTGCGTTGTATTTCGAGGTTGGTTGGTGACAGGAAATATTTCGTCTTGCCCTCGTTTATTACCAAACGCACTTACTTCGCTTCTGTTTCTAACTTGGAAAAAGAGTAACTAACGGCACGATTGTTGAGGCCAATGATATCAATAAATTTGGCGTACGCCAGCTGCTAAACACTCTTGTAGAAGGTTGCAGCTCTTTTTGTTTTCTCCACAAACATACATTATTTTCTACACAAATCAAAAAGTAATTATTATAACGGAACACAATTTTGCGCAATAATTCCTTTAAAATATTCCACTTTTTGTCCAAAAGTTGTCTATATCCAACCAAAACTATTCAAACCCTTAGGGGCTACTAAGCTCCCATATACCCAACATAAAATTTTTCGAGCTTCCCATTATTTGAGTTATCTGAATGAAAATTAGGGCTAGTATACAAGTAGATAGTAAAATATATATAGTAAAATAGATATAATTGGGCGAAAACATGACCTAGCCCCAGTGGCGGATTTGCCCTAAGGCCCAGTAGGCCCGGGCTTAGGGCGGCTAGGTATTAAAAATCACTGATAATAACAAGATTAACAAGAAATAACTCATATGCAAAGTATCTTAACCGTATGCTTATATAATCTTCCTAAATCACTATTTTTGCGTTTTAAAGTATAAATAAATTCGTACATCGTACATATAAAGTATCTAGGAAGATGAAGATGAAGATGAAGAGGTACTTAGTAACCTAACCTATTGTTATTACGCGCGTGTCAGTCAAGCTCGTGCGGACGCGCGTGCGGTACTTCGCGCCGCCGTGACCCCAAAAAATGAAATGATTTCCCCAAGAGTGAGCGCATTTACATAGATAAAGCGCGACAGTTGTCGAGACATTTATTTGAACGTCAGCTTCTTAATGGTGAAAAAGATCCGCGAAAGTACTGGATGTGTTATTTGTGGTCCTTGTTTGCTTTTTAATGGCGGGGAGAGTCAGTTCGACAAAAAAGAAGGTTTCAATGACTGGAAAAATTCATATCATCGACTGTCAACTCATGAGAAATCGCCCACTCACAAATTAACTGTTCTGCATATGAAAGAACGAAGCAACGTATTATGTCGCATTGACCGCGCATTAACAATGCAATTAGATGAAGAAATAAATTACTGGAAAAACATTCTAAAAAGAGTAGTTGCATGCGTAAAAGCACTTGCATCACGTGGTTTGCCTTTCAGATGACAAAAAAAAAAAATTTGGATCAATCCACAATGGAAATTATGTAATGTCCTTAGAGCTTATCGCCGAGTTCGATCCCTTCTTAGCTAAACACATTACACGTTATGGAAATCCAGGCTCAGGATTTACGAGTTATCTTTCTTCAACAACATGCGAAGAGTTCATTCAACTTATGGGAAACAATGTTTTGGAGACAATTGTAATGGAAATATTAACAGCCAAATATTTTTCTTTGATCATTGACTCAACACTGGATATATCGCACGTAGACCAGCTCACTTATGTATGTAATCAGATATGTCCTGCCTAATGGATCACCTGTAGAACAGTTTCTCAAGCTTATTCCAAAAACATGCCACAAATCACAAATCACAACAAATGACAAATGACAGATGCTTACTTCAACTTTAACTGAATTGGGAGTTGACATTTCAAACTGCCGCGGGCAATCATATGACAACGCAGCTAACAAGGCAATTAACGGGTGATTTTTTAAGAGCTTGATAATTTTTTTAAAAAAAAAAAAACGCATAAAATTTGCAAAATCTCATCGGTTCTTTATTTGAAACGTTAGATTGGTTCATGACATTTACTTTTTGAAGATAATTTCATTTAAATGTTGACCGCGGCTGCGTCTTAGGTGGTCCATTCGGAAAGTCCAATTTTGGGCAACTTTTTCGAGCATTTCGGCCGGAATAGCCCGAATTTCTTCGGAAATGTTGTCTTCCAAAGCTGGAATAGTTGCTGGCTTATTTCTGTAGACTTTAGACTTGACGTAGCCCCACAAAAAATAGTCTAAAGGCGTTAAATCGCATGATCTTGGTGGCCAACTTACGGGTCCATTTCTTGAGATGAATTGTTGTCCGAAGTTTTCCCTCAAAATGGCCATAGAATCGCGAGCTGTGTGGCATGTAGCGCCATCTTGTTGAAACCACATGTCAACCAAGTTCAGTTCTTCCATTTTTGGCAACAAAAAGTTTGTTAGCATCGAACGATAGCGATCGCCATTCACCGTAACGTTGCGTCCAACAGCATCTTTGAAAAAATACGGTCCAATGATTCCACCAGCGTACAAACCACACCAAACAGTGCATTTTTCGGGATGCATGGGCAGTTCTTGAACGGCTTCTGGTTGCTCTTCACCCCAAATGCGGCAATTTTGCTTATTTACGTAGCCATTCAACCAGAAATGAGCCTCATCGCTCATCGGACACGGACGCGAAACACATTTCGAACCGAACACTGATTTTGGTAATAAAATTCAATGATTTGCAAGCGTTGCTCGTTAGTAAGTCTATTCATGATGAAATGTCAAAGCATACTGAGCATCTTTCTCTTTGACACCATGTCTGACATCCCACGTGATCTGTCAAATACTACTGCATGAAAATCCTAACCTCAAAAAAATCACCCGTTATAAAAGCCTGCAAGCAAAAATAAAGGAAATTTCACCCCTTGCTGACTATGTTCCCTGTTCAACACACTCGCTGAATTTAGTAGGTGAATGTGCAGCTGAAAGCAGCCAAGAGGCTTGTTCGTTTTTTTTTCCACTTCAAGAGTTATACAATTTCTTTGCAGCGACAACTCAGCGTTGGGAACTCCTTCAAACCCATTTTACCTTCAAACGTCTATCAACGACTCGTTGGTCATCCATGAAGCACTAGTCATCATCGAAAATGACACACAACAGAAGAGAACCGTTATATGCGAAGCAAGAGGTATTCGTTTGAAACTGGAACGTTTTAAAACGGCCCTCATGGCTGTTTTTTGGGGATGTTTACAAGATCGCATTAACGCCACAAGTAAACAAGTAAGGAAGGGCTAAGTTCGGGTGTCACCGATCATTTTATACTCTCGCATTATAAAGTGATAATCGAGATTTCACTATCCGTCATTTACATATTTTTTTATTTTGCTGTAAAATTAATTAGATTAGTAGTTCCTGAGATATGGTTTTTGGTCCATAAGTGGGCGACGCCACGCCCTTTTTTAAATTTTAAAAAAAAAAAACCTGGGTGCTGCTTCCTTCTGCCATTTCTTCTGTAAAATTTAGTGTTTCCGACGTTTTCTGTTATTCGGTTAACGCACTTTTAGTATTTTCAACATAACCTTTGTATGGGAAGTGGGCGTAAATATTATCCGATTTCTTACATTTTTGAACTGTATATGGAAATGCCTGAAGGAAATGACTCTATAGAGTTTGGTTGACATAGCTATAGTAGTTTCCGAGATATGTACAAAAAACTTAGTAGGGGGCGCGGTCACTCCCATTTTTAGAAAAAAAATTACGTCCAAATAAGCCCCTTCTTAATGCGATCCTTTGTGCCAAATTTCATTTTAATATCTTTATTTATGGCTTAGTTATGACACTTTATAGGTTTTCGGTTTTCGCCATTTTGTGGGCGTGGCGGTAGGCCGATTTTGCCCATCTTCGAACTTAACCTTCTTATGGAGCCAAGAAATACGTGTACCAAGTTTTATCATGATATCTCGAGTTTTACTCAAGTTACAGCTTGCACGGACGGACGGACGGACAGACAGACATCTTGATTTCAACTCTACTCGTCACCCTGATTGGTATATATAACCCTATATCTGACTCTTTTAGTTTTAGGACTTACAAACAACCGTTATGTGAACAAAACTATAATACTCTCCTTAGCAACTTTGTTGCGAGAGTATAAAAACTTCAAAGTGTGGAAATTGACATTACCATTGTCATGGAACTGTACGAGGCTTTAATACATTTGTTGGCGAAACAAGAGAGAATTTCGATGATTTTGAAAAAAAGCGAAAAAACTGTCCTTCGTACAGGAATACGAAAAAGATTTTCGACGCAATCGAAAGCGTAAGCTGCTTCCTGGCGGGACAAATACAAGTAAAGAGATGCAACAAAAAATTGCCGTGAAAATTTTAGAATAAATACTTTTTTAGTAGTAATTGATACATTGTTAAAAGAACTGAAAAGACGTCGGGATGCTTATAAATTACTCTACAATAAATTTTACTTTATTACCAACCTAATGAATCTGACATCTCGGAAGTCGGAGATAAGGGCAAGGCATTGCAAATAATTTATTCTACTGACTTAGAAGATGATTTTACAGAAGAATTTGTTGAAATGGTTACGAACCGAAGGTCTTCAAACCATTTACCCATGCGTGGATATTGCTCTTCGTATGTGTGTGTGTACACCTGTCAGTAACTGTACTGGAGAAAGATCGTTTTCTTGTTTGCGGAGAGTGAAAAACTATTTACGCATAACATCGACGGAGCAGAGGTTAAACGATCTTACTTTGCTTAACATAGAAGCTGATTTTTTAAGCAAATTGGAAGATTTGATTAATGGCTGCGCTTAAGTGCAGACCAGTTTTGTAACACATTGTACGATTGTACGAAACATTTATTTTATGAAAAACAAAAACCATTTTTAAATGTTTTATTTAAATGTCCAATCATCCCTGAAATCTCGGAAAATATTATAAACTAGCTTTTAGTTAAAAAATTTTTTGAATCAATTAAAAGTGGGAATAAAGTAAATTTATAAATTATGTCTTTAGTCTATAATTATGGGTGTGGCGGCATTTTTGCATCAAGATTTTCAAATATCTGGTTACTTTACTGCATATATTGGTGATTGAATGTGACATAAATTAATGAAACCGAGAGAAAATTGTTTGAGTATGTGGGTTCACAATACAGGCAGTTAGCAGATAAAATCTGGTCACTACAACCCCCACTTTACTATATATACTACATATAATGGCTTTCCTTTTTATAACGAACCTTATGCCGAATACCTGTATGTCAGTCAGATTATGAGTTATTATGAAGATATAAAATTGCTTGGAAATTCCTGCAAGTTGTAAGAGTATAAAATTTTCAGTTGCACCCGAACTTAGCACTTCCTTACTTGTTAGGTATATCCTTTAGTGACGCTGTTTTTTTTTAATTGAGTGATTTCACTTTTATTAGACCCAAATTATCTCTCAAAATGGTTTTCACTGATCCTTCCGATAATGCAACATGCCAGTAAGACCAAACAACAATTCCTTTATTTTTATGAAGTGTTGATCATCAGTTGATGTAGATGGCTTTCTTGAACGTGGTTTGCCGTCAACGTGCTCTTCACACATTCGAAAACACTTGCTTGCTACTTGCCTTTCCAACATTCTGATCTTTTCGGCACCAGAAATCTGTTCAAAAAATTTAGTCAAACTTCTTTTATGAATAATTTCACTCATCGTCAAAATCTCGAGATGCACTTCATGTACTTCAGAAAGAGAACCGTATACTAAACACGAATGATTATTTTGCTGTGACATTGGCACAAATGTCACTAACAGTCATACCAATCTAGAAAAAACAATTTGGAAGTATGAGTGTACGAGCGAAATTTAAATTAAAAAGTCTTGTTATTTTTTCCGACATTTGTATAACCTTTTTATGTGAAACCCAATCTGTATAAAATTAGCGTAAGATTATTGCCTTAATCATGATAAGAATCTCAGAAGAAATTGTTCATATGATGGGAATAAGAAAATGTGGCATGTGCAATTGCTCAAGTCAAGTCTCGAAATAAATCTTTTAAATCTAACCAATAGCAGAAATATAAGAAGAACGATATCACAATATCTTCACAAAATTTGGCATACATGCATTTACTTATAACCAAAGCAATGCTATAAAAAAATAAATACATTTTTCAGATAGGTCTACTATATCATATAGCTGCAATATAAACAAAATGACTTAAGCTTAGTTCTTGCACAGAAAACTTTTTTATTTGACAAGATCTCTTTACGAAATTGAGTACAATTATTTCTTATGGCAAATCAAGACATTTCTCAGATTAAGCGACTATATTTTATTGCTGTAATACAAACTAAACGATCAAAATCAAATTCTTGAGAGGAAATATGTATACTTGTTGAAAATATATTAGCTGCGGTGAAACCGAAGTTAACGTTTTTTCTTGCTTTATCTTAAAAAATTTCAATTCTTACAATTGGAAATTTTTTTAGATACTCAATATTATTGTTACAAAAATTAATATACAATAATTTAAAATCAATTAATTGCATAAATTGTAAAATTATTCTGTTGAATTTTAACACTGGTGACAGCACTCACACTTAGTATCATAAAAGCACACCCTTTACGTAACCGAAATGAATTTAATTTAAATGGAAAAAGTTAGTTTTAAGCGGTTCTGTGGAATATATAAAATTTTAATCAAAATACAAAGTATTTCAACAAATGAAAATGATCAATATTTGCAAATAATTGTTTTCCAACACTAGGCATCAAATGAAAGTATAAATTTCACAGACGTTATTTTAATGGACTTTGGATTTAAATCCGTTGACTGCTTCACTGATGATTGTATGCACTGTGGTTTTAAGCGATCAAAAGGTTTAAACCACACTCGCTTATGTGTTTTTTTAACTCCTTAGTTCGAATTTGAATTCATCGGCCCAAATTACTTTATCTCGAAATGTGGTTGGCACATTTAGATATTTTTTTGCAAGCTCAAGTCCTTTTTTTTCCTACTCGAAATGGAAAATATAGGTCGTTTTTTGAGACATATTTTTTGAAACCAAATGTTCGTAGTTTCCTTTGCATTGTACTAATGGAAATATTCAGGCCAAAATTTTCGATCAACTCCCGCAATAAAATTTCAGGGTTTTCAGAAGCTTTTCTTTGTACAAGTCCACGTGTCCACGGTGTTCAAAGTCCAAAATGTCTACACACGCTGAGCGACTTGTACGAATAATTTGAGTTTTGCCTGGTTTTCTTCTCTTTCTTGCCTCTTCGATCTATATTTTTCATATTTTTCAATGTATTAAATCTTTAGTAAAATTCAGTTTTACCTTGAAAGAAATGAACCAAAACTAAAATTATACTTTCATTTGACGCGCACTTATAGGCTCTGAAAAAATCTTCAGCTTTTTTAAGATTGAAGTTCTAAATGTAGACTCACTAGTATGCGCAACTTAAAGCTAATTGCCTGTGCTTGGTCGAATTTAAGAATTCCCATTATAATAAAAAACGTCCGTTCGCGTGTATGGTCTTTAATACAATAGCCTTCTTCATTCCAATAGTTCATTAGTTAGTCTAAATCTTAACCTGACGGCTTAGACTAGAGGTAAGTATGTATACAAAAAGGGGTAAGTATGTAGTTCTAATTCAATTCAGAAATCTTAAGTTCATGGTAATAGATTATTCTAATACATAGGTAGTAGATCATGGTTATGGTTATATACTACAAAAATTGTAAGTATTTTACATGATGTAAAACATTTTATAATGTATTTAAATATTTCAACAAATTTATTTCTAAAAAAAAATATTTTTTGATTTATAAAGTCTCACGACCCCACACCGGCCACCTTGACAGGATCATGATCCTTCAACTTCGACAGGCAGCAGGGCGAACTTGTGAATAGGGCTCTTAATGGTGCCTGCCTTGGTTGCCACGTCTGCCACTCGTACCTTTCCGTCTCGTCCTTTTACGGTTGCGGCGATTCGTCCTAGTGCCCACTGCTGCGGTGGCGTGTTGTCTTCGTGGACGAGGACGAGATCGCCGGGCTGCAGGTTGCGTTTCGGGTGCAGCCATTTGTTGCGCTCCTGAAGACTGGTTATGTACATTTTGGACCACTGTCGTCAAAACTGTTGCTTGAGATAGCAAACAAGTTGCCATCTCTCGCAATAGCGAATTGGGTCCGTTGACACTTGTGCCGGTGGTAAGGCTCGGAGGGAGCACCTTATTGGTAGGTGCGCTAGAGTCAATGCTTCGCCGTCGTTGGGATCCTGGCTCAGCGGTGCGAGGGGCCGCGAGTTGAGGCTGGCCTCCACTTCGGCCAGCAGTGTTCCTAGCTCTTCGGCGGTGAGCAGCACGTTGCTCATTGCGCGCGCGGCGAGGTGTTTGGCGGACTTCACTGCCGCCTCCCATAACCCACCGAAGTGCGGCGCCCTCGGTGGTATAAAAGCGAATTTGAACCCTTCTTCGGCGGCGAATTCCATTATTTCCGGAAACTGGGACAGAAACGCCTCTTTGAGTTCGCGTAACTTGCAATCGGCGCCGTCGAAATTGGTTGCGTTGTCGCTGTATATCGTCTGTGGCATCCCTCGGCGACCAATGAACCTTTTTAGGGCAGGAATAAAGGAATTAGTTGACAAATCAGAAACCTATTCTAAGTGTACGAGTACTACTTTAGACGTGAAACTAACGAAAACTGCGAAATATTTTTTTACGGGTGGTCGACCGCGTATTTTTAATGTATAAATTGGACCATAAAAATCTACGCCACATATAAGAAAGGGTCGCAGCGCTCGAAATCTTTAAACTGGCAAGTTTCCCATTATTTGGGTTTGCAACTTCGGCTTATAATAAAAGCAGTGAGTACAGTTTCTTACGGTTATATTGCATTAGTCATATGCGTTCCCTAAGAAGCGCAACCAACGCTTTTGCCCCTGCGTGGTGATTTTAAAAGTGCAGGAAGCGTGAATAATTGATAACGAAGTGCGAAACCTTATTTAGTAATAATGGGAATTCGGCATCATATGGGAGAGGTGCATTTAAAAGGCGACCTCCTACTCGGATTAATTTGAATGAAAGCGACATATCCGAGCACTCATACAAAATCGGATTGAGTTTTTGCAAATTTGCGAGTAGCGTGGGGCCTTTCGTCAGTTTTTGGATTTCATTCGCGAATTCCGCATGTGGAATCACCTGAACAATTTTCAAAAAGCTCAAGTGTAATTCGTCAGATGTTAGGTCCTTTCCCTCCGTAGGCATTTTTGGTCGTCTAATCCACCATAATAGATAGGCAACCACACGAAGCAATTTTTGATGAGAAGAGAATTTTTCGATAAGGTTCAATAGTGAATTCTCTTTCACATATGTATATGGCTAGTGTGAAAGTATTTTTCTTCTTCGCTAATGCTTCATCGTCTTGGGAGAGCTGGAAGTGAGTGTTAATTTGCCATAAAGCGGGGTCTTCTAAGAGGAACTGTGGACCGTCAAACCATATTGAATTATTCAATTCATCCACGTTGCAACCCCGAGACACCTGATCCGCAGGATTTTTTTTTGTTGGCACATGTCGCCAATTTATATTGTCAGTCAATTCTTGGATTTCGGACACTCTATTTGCGACAAAGGTGTATAATGAAGATGGATGCGTTTTTACCCAATGCAATACGATTTCAGAGTCTGTCCAAAATATCATTTTTTCAAATTGTCGATTCAACATTGGTGCAACTCGTGACCATAATTGGGCAAGAAGATATGCTGCCGAGAGCTCAAGACGCGGAAGAGACTTGGTCTTCAGCGGAGCCACTCTAGACTTTGCAGTAAGCTGCATAGCTTTTGGCAGATTGGCTTCGTATGTATGTATATGCAGCATCCGTACGCTCTTATTGAAGCGTCGGAGAAGCCATGGATTTGGCATGTAGCAGTCGACTCAAGGTATACATACCGAAGAATGCTAATTGACGAGAGCTGCAGTAAGTTGGTTTTGAAATTCTGCCAGCTAGTGTCAAGGAGCAATGGAATCGACTCATCCCAATCTAGTTTTTGGATCCAAAGTTCTTGCAATAAGATTTTTGCTTTGGTAACTAGTGGGGTTAGTAATCCAAGATGATCGAAAAGGCGAACAGAGACTGATAGTATGTTTCGTTTAGTAGCTCGCAGATCATGAAAATTGGCATCCAAAACAAATCGAAACAAATCCTCTTTCGGCAACCAGTGGATTTCTAGTATTATAGTTGAATTTTTGTCATTGAAGATTAATGACTTTTCAGTAAGATTACTTCGAAAAATTTAGGGTGGTTCAAAAACCACTTTGTTAGGTTACGCATCCGAGATGCAGACAGATCATGTTGCAATTGATTCTTCCATTGGATACGTGAGCGCTCTTGCTTCTGTTGTCCACCCTTAGGTCTCGAATCGATGAAGCTTTTCGTTGGATCAACATCTTTCATGCGAACGATATAACTTAATCAGCGCATTCGTTACAACTCCGTAAGCTGTAAAGACCATACAATTCGTGGTGCCATCTCTGCAATATTCGTCACTAACGTGGACAGCTCCAAAGGCCTTGTGAAGGAAAATTCCCTCGAATGATTCAAGGACTTTTTCATCTTGGAGGGACGATGCTGCACCATGTTTCTCCACCATATAATAGGACGGGGATGATAAGAGATCTATATAGATTATGTTTTATCCAAAGCAGCTCCTGTTGGCAAGAGCTATTCGGCGTTTGACTTATAGGTTTAGATTGTTGGTAGAATTCATGATGGTTCCGTGATATATATAGTCTTGAATTTTTTTAAATTTGAGATGACAAGAAGTACATTTGCAAGACGTAAGAGATTTTTTTTTGTGTGATCTCCAAGTGCTTACTTTTGACTACGTTCGTCACAAGACTACTCACTTTCAATCGCTTTTTGGGCTGGAAAATGCTGTCCAATCGCCAGAGTTTTTTATATACTTTTATTATTATTTTAGATTAGATTAGTACTCTGATTAGCATTAAGCACAAAATCTCCCTGTCTGAACTGCTATTCGAGCAACCCGCTTTTGGCGGAGCTGATGGTTGTGCTCAAATTGATTCCACTTAACCGTATGAATTTCGTAAGGATACCAAATAGGGTACGGCATGGTGTTTTATGTGAGTTCTGGCCATACATGACCTAACCTCAAGGAAGCACATAGATCAAAACAATACGTTTGATCAGTGCCCACATTCATACAAGCTATTTGCAAGCTTTATTTGCTTCCAATTGGTGAAGTGGAAGGGTCACCATTTCCACCTTGGTCGTGTTCGAGGCCGACCCAAACCTCTGCCGTGCACTGAACTGATTTTTTTTAGTTCTGCCCGTATTTAGGTTTAAACCACAGCCTTGACGAGTTTTCCCAAAGAACCAAGCACAATATGCAGATTGCAGAAAATTCTAAGAGTTTACTACTTCTTTTGCTAATAAAAGTTGGGCGCCTATCACATTCTAGGAGTGGTAAAATTTGTCGCATAAATGTCTTTTAATTAGAAGGAATTTCTTTCACAATCTATAATATCATTTTAAGCTGAGTATTTTAGCAATATTTCTAACAAGACAATGCTGATATTTAGAGACAAGCTCAATTACAGACATAGACCATATTGGATTTTAGTCGCCACTTACGACAGACATAACTTACTGAGTGCACATTCTACGCCCTTTCCGCTAAGAAAAGGACAGAGTAATAAAGTAATATCTGAATTACTGAAAATGTTTTCATCCGACCTAATCATGTACTGCAGTTGTACATGTTGTAATTACTATAAATTTTAGGTTGACTCTTTATCCTGCAATTTGTGCGGAGTGCCGCCCTATCAATGCTCGTATCTGTCTATAGCTTATTCACTTGACGGGTGTTAAAGGCAACTATCTAGGCAATTTACTGAAACACAAATGATTTCAACATTTCATCATGTGAGTTTGTGAAAATATTTTTGCCATTTTCGGTGGAGCAACTTCTTTGGCTTTCATCATTCAGCACTTTTACAAATCAAATCAGCCATTAAGTATTTTCCGTCCATTTCTGTACTGAACCACCTGTAGTGTAAGTATATATGTACATATATACTTGTATATATAAATGGTATATACATGCACCACTGTTCATGCTTCATCTAATTTTCTTATACATATAAACATATCTTCAAATTTATCCATCTGCAAGCAATTTCATCTCAAAATATACATACAATGAATGCTTTTAATCCCTTCAAACCTTTTTCTGCGGCCAATATTTAACTATCGAAACCAATCGACCAACTTTGTAGTAGTAACCACCTTTCGCACTCAAACATGGTTTAATTTGGCTAGATTCGACCATATTTGCACATTAAGGTGTTCGTTATTTCAAAAGTTGATTGTGTTTTTGCAAATAATAAATGAAATAATACTTAAACAAAAGGATTCAAAGCAAAGAAACTCTTAATTTTTAATTTAAACCATGCTAAAATCATTTTTTCCTATATATTTTATGATAGTTTTTCATTCTTGCAAAAAAATTTAACTTGCAAGATTAAGAAAGTGATTTTCGGATACAAAATTCTTTGCTCTACACAGACGGGCTGAATGATTTTTCTATACAAATATTGCTTAAAAGCTAAACTCATTTACATAGTACACCTTGTCGTAACAAAGAATGCATAAAGCGTTGTACGCATGCTGAGGGCATTTATCATACAGGCCAACGAGCTAAAACACTCGTTCGACATGCTTTTGGACCGTGCAAAAGCTGCATTGAAGCAGAGAGAGACTATTTTGAATAAACTAAATGGATTTTGCAGAAAAAACCAATTGTTCTGTTTTATTTTTTTAAGTCCTATTTACGTTGGAACGCACCTTGTATATATCCTTCTTCAGAGTTGTTGGTTGTTTTAAAGGGTAAGAGAAAAATGTTTTAGATATAAATTTAGAAAAAAAAAGATTATGTTGTTATTGTATTCTTGTATTTCTTGAGGGCAAAAGCTGGGAACTGAGGAAATAACCGACACCTTATTGAATTTATCTCTGTATATTTGTAAATTGTCAGCAAACATACATTGTCTCGGCTCAAATATTTAAAGTTTTAACTACTTGTAATTTAAGCTGTTTGCCTTACGTTTCATGCAGTTCACCAGAGCATCGTTTTCGATACGGCAATTTGAGCTTTGCAGTAATTGAAAATCCTGTTACATATTTAACTAATACGTGGTATGATGTCTACAACTACTCCTGCCATAGAGATTTTTCAATTGTTTCATAATTAAATATTGCAAAAACCAAATTGGGCTCAGAGCCGCCATTGGTGTCTTCTGCTTGTGTCAATTACTTTTAGTTTGGGAAAACCATAAATTAGCAAGTAAGAATGAAACCGAGATTATCTCTTAGTACACTTTAGATTTTTCGTAAATATCTGATATCAGGGGTTAAATCGTCTTGACACAACATGGATAATAATCGTAATTCTCAATTTTATCTAAGACTTGGTAGTTTTTCAGCTAGCACTAAAAATAATAGCCCTTAGAAGGTTCTAGTATGATCCCCGCTTACTTATTGGTTCGATATTATTAGTACTTATTTAAAGAAGATTCAAGATGACTTCACAAGAACAGAATTAGAGTGGAATCCTCAATGGAGGCTCAGATTAAAAAGGCCTGCCAATACGTGAAGGCAGCAAGTTAAATTACTAGCATTTAATAAATTGAATTAAATATTTTTTGAGGCCGTGGAACACTGGATACTTATATATTAAGAGAACACCCATTATTATAATTTGCGTCTTTTGATCCCTTACTATGACCGTTAAAGATAAGTTTCAATCACAGCGATGATTTCCCAATAATAGTCATAGCAATAGCAATAGTACTTTCTGGAACCCTAAATATTATATTTACACTTATCCGATATTTCAATGTGATAAGTAGGCCGGAAATATAATATATCAGACAAAATTATGCGTCAGAAAGTAAGTAAGGACTTTACGACTTAGTCTGTTTTGCCTTGCGAGAAAAAGTTATACATGGCAAATTTTTTCATTATTTTCACTCAGCTTTTTCAACTTCCCCGAATTTAATTTTTTTTGGTTAAATGAAGCTTAAAATCTTACCTTTCCAACATTATATGATATAATATAACGTGATTGGTAGCACTGGAGATATTCGACAGCAACGACCTCTATTGATAAAATACGAAAAGATTTTTTTCAATACCCATTATTAAATGAAATATAATGTCTCTTGCAAGGAAAACTATTATCCCAATTTTATTTTATATATATTATATTATTTATATATATTATCACAATTTTATTTTACGTTACACAAATATGTACATCTTGTTTGGTTTTTTTTGCTTATACGAATAATTGTGTTAATCGTTATGCGGGAAGGTGAGTATGCATTTTTTCAAAATACTCGTAGTTATATTAGTAAATTCTTTTAACATTTGGTTTCAATGCATGAGAATGGAGCAAGTATTGAATAAACGTCACCTATAACAAAACAATATGTATTTAAGGTATTACATGGGCCTCTTCGGTTAAATGGCAGCCTTTTTTCAACAATTTTTTTCTCATATAAAAAATTAAAAATTTTATTAAAAAATTTTTATTATTAATTGGCATATGGCAAGCTCTGTAATGCAAATCGTAACACATTTTTCGACACATATGTGACTATTGCCATTACCACTGACATTATTCTCAATGGTGCTATGGCTGTTATTGCAATTGTTTTTTTTTTTCGCAGTACTACGATGCATTTTAAACCATTGACAGCCTCCAATAAACTTTAGAGCGAAATAAAAACCAATTGGGGTACTCACAACGTGTCATAAAGTTATAAGTCATAAACAAAAATTTAGGCAAAATACAATGGTTGTAAACACGTCGTTATAAATTTGTTGTCGTGAATCACTTATAAATCAGCTCATTGAAAAAATATTAATTACAATATTTGCAAAAATAAGTATTTTGCAGTCAAAATGCCCGTCGAGCCTTCCCATGCTTTTGCTTTGTTAGAGCGCTTTACATGAAGCAACTTTTGTTACTAATTCTCGGGCGATTCTTTTTGCTATCGCCCATTACCTTCCCACGAGCAACTTGTGTTGCGCAACTCTGTTCGGGTTTTTTTCTCATTCTCTTTCACTGTACTTTAACCCATTGTCTACTCTTTACTTTAACCCATTGTCGTTTCTTTTTCCTTATAGGTATTTGGGCCGCTCTATCACATATATATATCTGTCGATTAAGAAATACATTTTATTTATAATTCAAAATTAAAACAAAGATTATATGACAGACTTTCAAATATATCACCCTTTTTTACTATCGTCTGAATCAACTTGTATGGCTTTCTCCATACATTTCACAATATTTTTAATTAATTCGATTTTTTTGTCATACTCCATTTTCTTAAATATTTATATTATATTATGTATATTTGTATACATATTTGCAAATTACTTACCAAAAGATGAAATTAAATTTTTTAATTATATTCAAAATATTAATTTCAAAAAAATATACGCAAATGCAACTATGTACTACGAAAGAAAGGACACGAATGCCGAAAACGTCGCAGCGAACTGTTACGAATAAGAACACAAAGCGAGTTGCTGAACACTGGAAACTTGGCGCGATTCTCCTTTCCTCGTGTACCCCTCGCCTATAAACCAAAAGTTGCCGCAACAAAAGTTGCTGCATGTAATAATGCACTTATATGCTGTACGCATATAACGAACCTTCGAGCGTGACAGCTTCCAGTCCACCGCAAATCGTCTGTAATACATTTGAGACGTTGACTTCTATAATTAAAATTATAATATATTACTTCTAAATTGTTTACCTCAAAATCCCTTTTTTGTGTCAAAAATTCAGTTAATGCCTTTTCTTCTTCAAACAGCCACTTTCTGGTTGGATTGGAACGCACCCGCTTTACATTTGTCTAAACGCGAATTTAATTAGTTAAATTGTATTTATTATGCATTTTTATATTACCTGCATAACTTTATATTGCTTCATTATTCCGAAAATCCTCGACAAAAGAAAATTGAAAGAAATTTAAATTGAAACACAACTGTAACCACAACACAAAAGCAAACTGATGTAAAGAGAAATCAGCTGATCAGTCATGACGAACCGAATACATAGCGTTCAGAGTTGTATTTGCGTAAACTTATTTTAGTATGCAATCCAACAACAGTTTTTTTACACTAGAATAAAAACTTATGACTTTATCATTTTACGATGCTTTAAGACACGTTGTGAGTACCCCAAACATACATATGTATATGGGGTATTCCATACCAAATCCACCACTTTTGAACCAGACTCCTTTAGATTTTGCTGAAACTTATCCATCCTTTTCTACCCTTTGAAAAACATTTTTGAGAATTTTTTCAATATTTTTTGTCCAACTTCAAAAAAGTTATGAATGTTGCTATTTTTTGCTAAAAAAATGGCTTTTTTATTTTCAAATAGCCATAACCTCTGTAGAAAATGACTTTTGGGGACCTTTTTTTCATTTTTGTTTTTGAATGAATTTTTTGAAAAAATACACAAAAAAAAATTAACACGATCAACTATATAAAATAATAATTTTTTTTACATGGTCGCCATGGCTTATCAAGAATGGTGGAACGCCAAAAAGTGTGCAGAACGATCCAATGCAATAGGCATGTATTGTAATTGCAAAATTGAAACAAAATATAATTTTCAACACCACCAATAATTTTTTGGGTGTAGTATTACCCAACAATAGTATCGTCGGCAGCACCTACGTCACCGTTGCACTTCACGCAACGATATGTCTAATTTTTACGAGGAAAGTTTCGCAAAGCATATGATGCGGCTGATATTTTGACTGAATATGTATGCCCATCCACAGTACAAACGTATGTATCTGTATGTGTGGGAATTTAAAACATAACTTTAGTGAAAGCGTATGTACATCAGTGCGCACAATATAAAATTAAATTAAGTGTCAGAATCATTCGACCTGGGTCCTGATAGAAGCTTAATAGTTTCTCAATAAAGATCAAATGAATGTAACTTCATCTTGACTTGAAAGCGTCCTTTCTTTATAAGATACGATAAACGAGAAAACAAAACTTCAAAGCTTTTTTATATTTTTACAAAGAAAGAAAGAATTACACATTTAAATAAAATATTTTGGGTTTTTAAGCAAAGAAACTTAACAATATAGAAAATTTATAAATGTTGATTAACAAGTCTCAAATCCTTCGGACTCTTCAACTGATCAAAATATTAAAAAAGTGATTCCAAATCGTTAGGCAAGTGTTAAAGAAATGGCAAGAAAGCTCGACATCTCTAGCAAGTCCGTTTGAATGATTTTGGCAAAAATTTTTGGTAAGAAACGTATATTTGGTCGACTCGTCCCGAAAAAACGAAAACTTTTTCAAAAAGTGTACCGTAAACAAGTCTCATTGAACATGCGTGATCGTGCAAATTCCGATCCCACATTCATGGAGAGCAAATATAACAGCCGACGAGACATGGGATTATGAGTTTTACATGCAGAGAAATCAACAATCATCGGAATGGAACCTGATTTCAGTCGATTGAAGAGATAAAACAAAGACCATTCCAAAAAATGCTTATAAAAGTTTTTCGAGGATTTGAAAAATCATTAATATAAGTGTATTACATCTGGTGATTACTTTGAAGGCGATAAATAAATATCAATATATGTATATATATTGAGTTTGTCACGAAGTTTGTAACACACAGAAGGAAGCGTCGGAGACCCTAAAAAGTATATATGTATATAAATGATCAGTATGTTGAGCTGTGTCGATTTAGCCATTTTTTTCCGTCTGTCTTGTCTGTCCGTCTGTCTGTTCGTCTGTCTGTTCGTCTGTCTGTCTGTATATACACGAACTAGTCCCTCAGTTTTTAAGATATCGTTTTGAAATTTTGCAAACGTCGTTTCCTCTTCAAAATTATGCTTATTTGACGGAACTGCCGATATCGGACCACTATAGCATATAACTGCCATACAAACTGAGACGACAGTCTTGTATGGAAAAACCCCATGTCAACCAAGTTCAGTTCTTCCATTTTTGGCAACAAAAAGTTTGTTAGCATCGAACGATAGCGATCGCCATTCACCGTAACGTTGCGTCCAACAGCATC
>CM050323.1:89832321-89847463 GCA_027475135.1 Bactrocera correcta
TCGGGACGAGTCGACCAAATATACGCTTCTTACCAAAAATTTTTACCAAAATCATTCAAACGGACTTCCTAGAAATGTCGAGCTTTCTTGCCATTTCTTTAACACTTGCCTAACGATTTGAAATCACTTTTTTAATATTTTGATCAGTTGAAGAGACCGAAGGATTTGAGACTTGTTAACCAACATTTATAAATTTTCTATATTGTTAAGTTTCTTTGCTTAAAAATCCAAAATATTTTATTTAAATGTGTAATTCTTTCTTTCTTTGTAAAAATATAAAAAAAGCTTTGAAGTTTTGCTTTCTCGTTTATCGTATCTTATAAAGAAAGGACGCTTTCAAGTCAAGATCAAGTTACATTCATTTGATTTTTATTGAGAAACTATTAAGCTTCTATCAGGACCCAGGTCAAATGATTCTGACACTTAATTTAATTTTATAATGTGCGCACTGATGTACATACGCTTTCACTAAAGTTATGGTTTAAATTCCCAAACATACAGATACATACGTTTGTACTGTGGATGGGCATACATATTCAGTCAAAATATCAGCCGCATCATATGCTTTGCGAAACTTTCCTCGTAAAAATTAGACATATCGTTGCGTGAAGTGCAACGGTGACGTAGGTGCTGCCGACGATACTATTGTTGGGTAATACTACACCCAAAAAATTATTGGTGGTGTTGAAAATTATATTTTGTTTCAATTTTGCAATTACAATACATGCCTATTGCATTGGATCGTTCTGCACACTTTTTGGCGTTCCATCATTCTTGATAAGCCATGGCGACCATATAAAAAAACTGACTATTTTATATAACGGGTGATTTTTTTGAGGTTAGGATTTTCATGCAGTAGTATTTGACAGATCACGTGGGATGTCAGACATGGTGTCAAAGAGAAAGATGCTCAGTATGCTTTGACATTTCATCATGAATAGACTTACTAACGAGCAACGCTTGCAAATCATTGAATTTTATTACCAAAATCAGTGTTCGGTTCGAAATGTGTTTCGCGTCCGTGTCCGATGAGCGATGAGGCTCATTTCTGGTTGAATGGCTACGTAAATAAGCAAAATTGCCGCATTTGGGGTGAAGAGCAACCAGAAGCCGTTCAAGAACTGCCCATGCATCCCGAAAAATGCACTGTTTGGTGTGGTTTGTACGCTGGTGGAATCATTGGACCGTATTTTTTCAAAGATGCTGTTGGACGCAACGTTACGGTGAATGGCGATCGCTATCGTTCGATGCTAACAAACTTTTTGTTGCCAAAAATGGAAGAACTGAACTTGGTTGACATGTGGTTTCAACAAGATGGCGCTACATGCCACACAGCTCGCGATTCTATGGCCATTTTGAGGGAAAACTTCGGACAACAATTCATCTCAAGAAATGGACCCGTAAGTTGGCCACCAAGATCATGCGATTTAACGCCTTTAGACTATTTTTTGTGGGGCTACGTCAAGTCTAAAGTCTACAGAAATAAGCCAGCAACTATTCCAGCTTTGGAAGACAACATTTCCGAAGAAATTCGGGCTATTCCGGCCGAAATGCTCGAAAAAGTTGCCCAAAATTGGACTTTCCGAATGGACCACCTAAGACGCAGCCGCGGTCAACATTTAAATGAAATTATCTTCAAAAAGTAAATGTCATGAACCAATCTAACGTTTCAAATAAAGAACCGATGAGATTTTGCAAATTTTATGCGTTTTTTTTTTTTTTAAAAAATTATCAAGCTCTTAAAAAATCACCCGTTAGTTGATCGTGTTAATTTTTTTTGTGTATTTTTTCAAAAAATTCATTCAAAAACAAAAATGAAAAAAAGGTCCCCAAAAGTCATTTTCTACAAAGGTTATGGCATATTTCAGCAAAATCTAAAGGAGTCGGGTTCAAAAGTGGTGGATTTGGTATGGAATACCCCATATACATATGTATGTTTGGGGTACTCACAACGTGTCTTAAAGCATCGTAAAATGATAAAGTCATAAGTTTTTATTCTAGTGTAAAAAAAACTGTTGTTGGATTGCATACTAAAATAAGTTTACGCAAATACAACTCTGAACGCTATGTATTCGGTTCGTCATAACTGATCAGCTAATTTCTCTTTACATCAGTTTGCTTTTGTGTTGTGGTTACAGTTGTGTTTCAATTTAAATTTCTTTCAATTTTCTTTTGTGGAGGATTTTCGGAATAACGAAGCAATATAAAGTTATGCAGGTAATATAAAAATGCATAATAAATACAATTTAACTAATTAAATTCGCGTTTAGACAAAAGCAAAGCGGGTGCGTTCCAACCCAACCAGAAAGTGGCTGTTTGAAGAAGAAAAGACATTAACTGAATTTTTGACACAAAACAGGGATTTTGAGGTAAACAATTTAGAAGTAATATATTATAATTTTAATTATAGAAGTCAACGTCTCAAATGTATTACAGACGATTTGCGGTGGACTGGAAGCTGTCACGCTCGAAGGTTCGTTATATGCGTACAGCATATAAGGGGGCGACGAGGAGAGGAGAATCGCGCCGAGTTTCCAGTGTTCAGCAACTCGCTTTGTGTTCTTATTCGTAACAGTTCGCTGCGACGTTTTTCGGCATTCGTGTCCTTTCTTTCGTAGTACATAGTTGCATTTGCGTATATTTTTTTGACATTAATATTTTGAATATATTTAAAAAATTTAATTTCATCTTTTGGTAAGTAATTTGCAAATATGTATACAAATATACATAATATAATATAAATATTTAAGAAAATTGAGTATGACAAAAAAATCGAATTAATTAAAGATATTGTGAAATGTATGAAGAAAGCCATTCAAGTTGATTCAGACGAAAGTGAAAAGGGTGATATATGTAAAAGTCTGTCATATAATCTTTGTTTTAATTTTGAATTATAAATAAAATGTATTTCTTAATCGACAGATATATATATGTGATAGAGCGGCCCAAATACCTATAAGGAAAAAGAAACGACAATGGGTTAAAGTAAAGAGTAGACAATGCGTTAAAGTACAGTGAAAGGGAATGAGAAAAAAACTCGAGTTGCGCAACACAAGTTGCTCGTGTGAAGGTAATGGGCGATAGCAAAAAGAATCGCCCGAGAATTAGCAACAAAATTTGCTTCATGTAAAGCGCTCTAACAAAGCAAAAGCATGGGAAGGCTCGACGAATGCATGGAGTTTTTTTCACTTCTCCTTGGCATTTTGACTGCAAAATACTTATTTTTGCAAATATTGTAATTTATGTTTTTTCAATAAGCTGATTTATAAGAGATTGACGACAACAAATTTATAACGACGTATTCACAACCATTGTATTTTGTCTTAATTTTTGTTTATGACTTACAACTTTATGACACGTTGTGAGTGCCCTAACTGGTTTTTATTTCGCTTTAAAGTTTATTGGGGGCTGTCAATGGTTTAAAATGCATCGTAGTACTGCAAAAAAAAAAACAATTGCAATAACAATCATAGCACCATTGAGAATAATGTCAGTGGTAATGGCAATAGTCACATATACATATGTGCTGAAAAATGAGTTACGATTTGAATTACAGAGCTTGCCATATGACAATTAAGTAATGAGACTGATTCCGTAAAAACCGTGGGTTTTCCTTGCTTCGTAACATTTCTGGAACGCTGCGATTGGGATGTCCGCGAGTACCCTCGCCACGGCCACCTGGATGTCTGTAATAGACTCAAAATGGGTTACTTTGAACACCGACTTCGTTTTAAGAAACAAAAAGTAGTCACAGAGTGACATGTCGGGCGAATAAGGCGGCTGTTGCAACACGGCGATCACTTTAGAGGCCAAATACTGAGATACGCTGAGGGCGGTGTGGCACGGCGCGTTATCGTGATGAAGGATCCAGTTACGAGCGATGTCTGTCGAATAAGGCGGCTGTTCCAACACGGCGATCACTTTAGAGGCCAAATACTGAGATACGCTGAGGGCGGTGTGGCACGGCGCGTTATCGTGATGAAGGATCCAGTTACGAGCGATGTCTGAGCGCACCCTGTTGACTCGTTTTCGCAATCTTTCGAGTACTTGGCAATAGTGGGTTTGATTCACAGTTTTCCCCGGTAGAACGAATTCTTGTGGACGATTCCAAGGCTATCAAAAAAGTCAGTAATCATCGTTTTCACCTTCGACTTGCTCATGCGAGCTTTTTTCGGGCGGGGGACGCGCAGAGACAACCATCGAAACACCTAGGCACGACTAAGCGACTAAGAGCACAATCACCGTGCCGGAGAGATGCCGAAAAAAGATAAAGGCAATTTCAAGGTCACAGGTTTACCAGAAGCGCGGCAATAAAATCAGTCTCATTACTTAATTGTCAACCAAAGCATACATTTCTATCAAATAATTCGCGATGCAACATCCAGAGGATAAGTAGGTTAGAAAACACTATGCGAGAAATATTCTACGGATCATTTCTAAAACCTGTTTCGAGACAGCGAGATTTAATGATTTAATGAGTATTTTTTAGAAATCTGAAAGATTGATTGTATTGTATTGTATTGTATTGTATTGTATTGTTTCCCGATTTAATCGATTCCAACAAATTATCAATATAATATAAAACCACAGCTATGTATTAAATTTTATTTTGCTATCTCAAATACCAACGAAAAAATGTATAAGATTCCTTAATACCTACGCTAAACACTTTACACGTTTGTTTGATCCCCAGTAAAAACATCCACTCTAGTAAAAATACATCTGTAAACGAGTGTCCGGATTCACAAAACCGAGAGAAAGTGTTTGCTGTGAAAAGTGTTGTTACTACTTAAGTGACGTTGATAAACGATTTGAATTTAAAATTCAGTTTGAAACTTATGCGTGCACGCATTCAACATGACTGAATACAGGGTTTGCCCGGAAAGTAATAGGACTGAGCCGTTTTAAAAAAGTTGAGTGAACAAATTGTTATAATTCTTTAAAAATATTCAAAATCTGCTCTGCGATTTCCAATCATTCAAGGCATTCTCCGGAATAGCCTCGAGAGCTGAGGCGCATTATGCTTGGATGCCCTCTGTTGTCTAAAGATGCTTGCCTTTCATTGGCCTTTTCAGGCAAGGAAACTAAAAAGGACTCAATGATCCATGTCTCCTTACCTGTTATTAGGTGTACATTGTCACATTGTTGGTGTTTGTCGAAGTCGTATGTCTTCCAGTACGGTCTTTATCAGCGACCTCTTCCCAGCCCTCCAAAAAGGCCGGGTCCCACCGAAACACACAATTTCTTGCTAAAGCAATATCTGCGTAAGCCTGCTTGATCATATTAAACGTCTCTGTCGCAGATTTACCGAGTTTCATACAGAATTTAATCGCGTACCTATGCTCTAACGAACATTTTCGGTTTGCTCCACTCACAGAAACACGTCGTTTGTCCTGACTCTCCAGGTACTCAGAGGCAACTGACCAGCTGCTCGTTCGTTAGCATGAAACAATGAGAGTCGCGGCAAAAGAAAATCAGTGCTATTATTTTCCGGACAAACCCTGTTTAATTATTAATATGTCATTATTACCCTATGATGTTAATGCTGTATTAAGGATAGTTTAAAAAATTTAAAAAACAGTTTTAAATACCTTGAATAACCTTGCTGTGTTTTGAAGAACAAAGATGTTAGACAAATTACATCAATAGTAAACGAATAATACAAATATTGCTCATACACACACCACCATATTCCCCGGTCTGACTTATTGATCAAATGAGAAACTATGTTTCGCTGCTCCTGTAGAAGTAGAGGTAAACACAACTTATCTTTGTGATAAATTAAAATGTAAACTTGTCAATGCAAGTTCGAAATTCCAACTCGAACCACGAACTCTTTGAGCAAGATGATCGTGAGACAAACTATTTTCAGCAGTCTTTTAGTCAAGGAGAATGTACATTTCTTGTAATTCCTTTACTTCCGAGACATAAAGTGCTAAGGCTCTAGGTTAAGTGCGCCGTCTTTAAACTCGTTTTTCTCGAAACAGTGTTCTTACAGTCGGTTGGCAAGATTTCTCGAGAACTACTCAACCGATTTTTATGAAATTGTACTCAGGTTCTTGAGATACAATTCTTCAATACTTGGATGAAGGATTTTTTTCCGTTTTTTTACCATTTGAAACAAAAAAATTCGCAAAATTTTGACTATATTTTATTTTTTTTTTTTTGTAAAAATGTCTGCCAAAATTTCAGTTTTCAGTTCTATGTTAATGTTTTAACTAGAACGCGTTCTTTTTTCACTTAAGGTGATCCTGTAAGGAGTTATAATACCAACGCGGGCGCATCTTTTTTCCGAAGGGTCACCGGAAATGGCGGCGCAATGGCTGAGTTTGAAATAATTTTATACAAAAGTTTCACAATTTCTTTGTTATTAGTGCATATTTGTAATAATAAAATTTTTTTTATAAAATTTTTAATTTTTTATATGAGAAAAAAATTGTTGAAGAAAGGCTGCCATTTAACCGAAGAGGCCCATGTAATACCTTAAATAGAATACATATTGTTTTGTTATAGGTGACGTTTATTCAATACTTGCTCCATTCTCATGCATTGAAACCAAATGTTAAAAGAATTTACTTACATAACTACGAGTATTTTGGAAAAATGCATACTCACCTTCTCGCATAACGATTAACACATTTATTCGTATAAGCAAAAAAAACCAAACAAGATGTACATATTTGTGTAAACTAATAAGAAAAGTATCTAAAAAGCTATGATAAAGAAGCACTCAGGCGATCGGATAGCATTTTCCAGCCCAAAAAGGGATTGAAAGTGATTAGTCTTGTGACGAACGTAGCCAAAAGTAAGAGTGGAGATTACACAAAACAAAATCTCTTACGTCTTGCAAACTATGCACTTCTTGTCATCTCAAATTTAAGAAAATTCAAGACTTTATATATTACGGAACCATCATGAATTCTACCAACAATGTGCATCATCGTCCATCCAAGATGACAAAGCCCTTGAATCATTCGAGAAAATTGTCCTCCACAAGGGCTTTGGAGCTGTCCACGTGAGCGGCGAATATTTCAGAGATGGCACCACAAATTTTATGGTCTTTACGGCTTACGGAATTGTAACAAATGTATATCGTTCGCATGAAAGATGTTGATCCAACGAAAAGCTTCATCGATTCGAGACCTAAGGGTGGACAACAGAAGCAAGAGCGCCCACGTATCCAATGGAAGAATCAAATGCAACACGATCTGTCTGCATCTTGGATGCGTAACCCAACAAAGGATAGAGGCAACGGTTTATAGACGTTGTTCAGGAGTAAGTCTTTCCATGATGAAATTCCAAATAATCGATATGTTTAAAAATGAATCCCTTTTTTTCAATTTCATAATTTTTTTTGTTTTTGTTGTATTTGTTATTATTAGGAAAAGGTTCTTATGTAAGAAAAAATTACGAAAGTTGTGCAGGAAACTAGACCATTTCACTTTTTAATAAAATAATGGGCCACTGGCAGTAATATTCACGTAGTAGCCATTAAAACGAAGAAACGTAGTTTACATTCTCTTTGCAAATATATCGGTCGGAGTTAGTCTGTTGTCGGAGTTATAATAACAAAATACCTACATAATTCATTTACCATTTCTCATTGTACTTTTCACATTGGTTTCTACAGGATAATTTATGTTTTTTTCTGAAGTATTTATTTAATAAGGTTAGTCAAATTAATATACTGTTGGAAAGTTTTGATAGACCCTTTTGATACTTTTACAAAAGAATAGGTACTATAGTATTTTTTTATTTTCAGTTGAATTTTCGTTTCTAAAAATGCCAGCAATTAGACGTACAAACTTAAGTCGCAAAACCCGTAATTCTGCAAGTCAGAGAAATACAAGGGAAAATCAAACTGATGAGCAATGTGAAACGCGAAATGATTCCGTTCAACTTCATTTCTTGATGGAATCGGAACTAACAAAATGAAAGTGTTGCGTTTATTTCATGAGCGATTCAGCAAGACAAGTCGATCAGCGTTGTGCACACAAGAATTCTATAAAAAGAACAGTTGTGGCTCCAATTACTTTTCCACCAACACAAGGTATTGGTTACATTATTCAAAACCGCATTAGATCACATGCCCTCTGATAACCACAAAATTGTTATCAACGCCGATAAGACGCTTGCAGGGCAACACATAAGACATTTTAATGCCACAACAATCGATGAAGTCGCTATTGTTATTATGGGTGAAAATGCAGAGAGCCGAGATATTGATTTACACCGTCATAACAATCCAATGCAGCGCGTGTGCGAAACACATTGATCATATGATGCTTTACAATACCCTATCTTATTTTGGCAAGGTTAAGATGAGTATAATTTTTTAATGAAGATGATAAATTACAGGTAAATAAACATTTTACGTTTTTAATTTTTATCACAGGCTTAGCTAATTTATATAATTTTAACACAAAAAAAATTAGGTTCTGAAACTATCAAAAAAGTTAGTTAAATGAATTATTATTCATACAGACTGATGGTTCAAGAAAATGAGGTCAATCACATTTTAAAATGTCGGCGTCTCTTTCACCAATATATCGTCGTTATGTATGTAAAAGTGGTAACTAAGCGATTAACGTTTATCAGGTTGAATCAGACAAAAATCCGTTCTCAGGAATACATATGAGGTGTGTTCAAAAAGTATCGCGAATCGTAACAGACAGTTTTCTACGATTGCTGGGGCGTGGTGCATCATGAGTTCTTTCCACAGGGAAGAACGGTCAATAAGGAATATTACCTGCGAGTTATGCGCAATTTGCGCGAAGCAATCCGCCAGAAACGCCCGGATTTGTGGAAGAACAAAAATTGGCTTTTGCACCACGATAACGCTCCTGCTCACACATCGTTGCTTGTGCGCGACTTTTTGGCCAAAAACAACCCACTAATGATGCCGCAGCCACCGTATTCCCCAGATCTGGCCCCCTGTGACTTTTTCTTGTTCCCTAAACTGAAGAGACCCATGAAAGGACGACGTTACGCTTTTCTTGACGAGATAAAGGCGGCATCGAAGGAGGAGCTGAAAAAGATAAAAAAAAAAAATTATTTTTTGAAGTGCTTCAAAGATTGGAAAATCCGTTGGCACAAGTGTATAATAACTCATGGGGATTACTTTGAAGGGGACAAAATAGATATTCATGAATAAATAAATAATTTTTGAAAAAACACAAAATTCGCATACTTTTTGAACACACCTCTTACATCTTCGGGAAGCCACCCATACTGATTGAAATACCCAGAATGTAAGCAGAACAACTATTCTCCCAGCAACATACGTCGAAAGTCTACGACATATGGATGAATACGCTCAGGATGTTATGCCATACGTACGCCATTATGGGAAACCAGATTTGTTTATAACATTCACATGCAATCCACAGTGGACAAAAATTCGGCAAAAATTATTTATGGGCCAATCACACATTGATAGACACGACATCACAGCATGGGTATTCAAATGAAAATTAAAAACACTCATGGATTTCATTGTTAAACAGCATGTGTTCGGGGAAACGCGCTGTTGGATGTATTCAACAGTGTGGCAAAAACGCGGATTACCCCATGCCCACATCCTTATTTGGGTGATAGATAGAACAAGACCAAATGAAATTGATGATGTGATATCCGGAAATTCCCGATAATAATGAAGATCCACAGTCATCGACTAAAGCTCGCTCTGTGTAGACGTGTTTCGGCTTATCTTTTGCTTATTTCGCACAGTACACATCCGTCTTACGTGCACGTGTTTGCTTAGTTAATCTCTGTTTTATTATTATACCGCATATCGTTTTTCCTACAAGTGTTTTCTAAACAAGTGAATCGAGTGTGTAGATATAATAATCATGGCCCCCGGGCCACCCAACCTCGGGAATAACAGGTTTGCTTTGCTTGCCTCAGAATCCCATCCATAATTTTCCCGACTTGCCTCAGTCTAGGAAAGAAAACCCTAAATTTATTATTGTTAGTGCTTCCGATTCAACGAAACCTATCTCTAATTATTCTTGTTTCGCCGTACATAAAGCATTAGAAGCTATTAGTAAAGAAATTATTTCGATTTCTGAATTACGTGCTGGCAATCTGCTACTGCTTGTGAAAAACAACCAAATTGCCCAAAGGATCATTTCAACTAAAAAGCTACATGGTGTGTGCGAAATTGTTGTAAAATATCATGACAATCTTAATAGCGTAAAAGGTACAATCTATGCACCCTGCCTAAACAATGTGAGTGAAAAAGAAATAATTGAAAATATGAGTAACCAAGGCGTAGTCGGAGTGTACAAATTTTCGAAAACTGCGGAAGGAGTTTCACAATTCACTGGAGTTGTGCTACTTACTTTTGATCTGTTCGAGCTACCAGATAAAGTTGACGTTTCTTGGCGTAGCGCTAAAGTGAAACCCTACTACCCTAACCCAATGCGGTGCAAAACTTGTCAACGGCTTGGTCATACCGCCAAACACTGCAAAAATGCGCCCGTATGCATGTCATGCAATCTTCCCCCCCATCCTCCCCCATGCTCTCGCACGCTCTGTGCAAACTGCTCTGGTAACCACCCATCATCTGCCAACGCGTGCCCGAAATACATGCAAACGAAAGAAATACTTAAAATAAAATGTCAAAACAAATGTTCCATGCGCGAAGCACTTAAGCTTTACAAAGCACAAACACCATCGATGCTTAACTCCTCTTTCGCCGAGGCAGCTAAAGAAGCACAAAAAGCAAACAATAACCCTCCTCAAAGCTCCAAATCTCTAATCTCACCACCCATCTCATTAAACAAATCACCGATTACTACTTCATCTGAAATTTCTTCTGTTAACCCACCTCAAATAAATTCTTCTTTACCTAACCACTCACCACAAAACAACAACAATCAACAACCTAACAATGCCTTAGTTTCCTCTTTTACACCTCTTCCGCAGACTCTATTACACACGCCCTTCAATCTCGAATCTACTCTCGCAAACATCATTTCGCAAGCTAACGCTTACCAAAACAAAACAGAAGCAGACGCTTCCATGAAAGAGACAGCTGACACCTCAATTGTCAATCTCTCTTTAAACCAAACTATACCTCAACATAACGAAAACAACTCGAAAGAGCAATTTATGTCTATAGACGAATGCAATTATTAACATACATACATATTTGTTATCATAGCATAATTTTGTGACAATCCCTCTCCCGCTCTCAATGTTTAAGATCCTACAGTGGAATATGCACGGTTACCTCAACAATTACACGCAACTAGAACTTCTGTTGAAAGAATATTCGCCAAGCGTTGTCTGTCTCCAAGAGACTAATATTGCTGCTGGTAAGTCAGCAGCTTCGCCCCATCAGTACCAAAGCTATTTTTACAACTTGCCTCAAAACAAAACTAACAAGCAAGGCATTGCAGTTTTGATAAAAAAATCGATACCCCATAGACAAGTTCCCATTACTTCAAATATTGCCACAATTGCAATAGAAGTTTCACTATCTTTCAAATTTACTATCGTGGCCCTCTATATACCACCTCTACAAAACTTCACATGCAGCGAACTTAGAAACATTTTGCGATCAGTTTCTACTTCATTCGTTATAGTTGGGGACTTTAACGCCTGGAGTCCCCTTTGGGGATCAACTCTTTGCAACAATCGAGGTGCTATCATAGAAGATATGATATTTTCAGAAAACCTCACTGTACTTAACGACAACAAACCGACTCACTTTTCCACACACAAAACTTTTACCTCTGTTGACCTTACATTATGTTCCTCGAACATCGCCCCTAAACTAACTAGCAATACCCTTCCCCACCTCCACGGCAGCGATCACTTCCCTATTCTTACTATTTTACGCACTTCGTCAGTCTTTAAGGCCCAACCCATTCCAAAGTTCCTAACAGATATAGCGAACTGGGAAAAGTTTCAACATACTGCCAGCGACCTTTGCGAAAAATACCCCTATTCGGACAATATCAACAAAGAAGTTGCCACAATTACAAAAATTATTCGGACTTCTGCTCACCTTTCCATTCCACAATCCAGTAATAAAATCTTTACTAAAACTGTGCCGTACTGGTCTCCTGAGCTATCACAATTAAGAAATGTAAAGCGCTTTTATTGGTCGGAATATAAACGGACAAGATCAAACCAAAATTTAATTATGTATAAAAAGGCTAACGCGATGTTTCGTAGGAAAACAAAACAATCTAAAAGGGACAGCTTAAATAAATTCTCGGAATCTATCAATCATAAAACAAACCTGAAAAAAGCATGGTTCGATATTAAAAAATTATCTGGAATATACCCACAATCCCAGTTGATCTCCATAAGTAATGCTAATGGGCCTATCGTCAACGCAAAACAGCTATCTAACTACTTCGCAGCATACTGGTCAGAATACTCGCAGGACTCAAACTTTCATGCCACTTTCATTTCAGACAAAAACAAATATCTCAGTACTTCCCCTTATACGTTGTCTAACATCACAGATTGCAATATAGAACATATTGAACTACAAGCTACACTATCCTCTTTCTCAGGCAAAACCCCGGGTGCCGACAGAATATCGTACCCCATGTTGCAACATCTACCTTCATGTTTGATGGCCAGATTAATTAAGTTATACAACAACATTCTAAATAAAGGCATTTACCCCCAAACCTGGAAAAACGCTATTATTATCCCCATTCCTAAGTCAAGTAGTCCTGCAACAGAAGCTTCAGGTTTCAGACCCATTTCACTGCTTAGCTGTTTAGGTAAACTTTTCGAAAAAATTATAGCTCATCGTATTTCGTGGTATGCCATAAACAATAACTCCATTAGTCCGCATCAAGTGGCTTTTAAAGAGGGGCATAGCACCATTGATGCCTTGCTCCTCTTCGAAAGCTATGCTTCTACTGCTCTTTCCAATAGAAACCACCTTTCCGTGCTAAGTATAGACTTCGAGAAAGCCTTTGACCGCGTGGGAGCTCATGTAGTTTTACGTCAGTTGGTAAAATGGAACCTTGGTGGAAAAATTCTTTTCTCACTAATCGCAGATTTGTTTCCAAAGTAAATAACACCTTTTCGGATTATTTCTCTTTACATAATGGTATTCCCCAAGGTTCCCCGCTATCTGTCATTTTGTTTACTGCTGCATTCAATGAAGTTTGTCACATAATTGATAAGTATAAAAATATTTTTTATATATGCTATGCTGATGATTTATTATTGGTCTCTAAACTAAATGACCTTAACCTTGTTAAACAAGATTTTACTAATATATTAGCTGATTTAAGTATATGGTCCGAATCATCTGGAGCCAACGTATCTTTAAACAAGTGTAAGAATTTCCATGTTTGCCGCAAACACAAATGTAATTACTTCACATTAGTTTATAACAATATTCCAGTTGTAAATACTACTAAACTTAAGTTTCTAGGTTTAATTTTTGATAAAAAATTAACTTTCAAAGAACATTGTTTGTATTTAAGAAAGCAGCTGGCTGCCAGGCTTAACATTATTAAATACTTAACATCCAAACACTGCTTAATTAACTCGTCAACGCTAATAAATGTAACCAGAGCTCTTATATTATCGAAGATAGACTATGGCCTACCCATCTATGGCAACTGCGCGAAAAGTGTCATCAAGTTACTGTATTCCCCATACCACATGGCTGTGCGCAGAAGTCTTCGCGCTTTTCCGACATCGCCAACACAATTCATACTTGTGGAAGCGGGGCTACCCACAATCGAAGAAAGATTTACACTTAACCTAAAAAAACTCATACCGAAGCTGTTTCTTTGTTACAATAATATTCTTTACGAAACAGTGTTATCCGAGCTGCAACGGAAAAAGTCTTCAGGTCGTAAGTCGTCAATATTCCTCTGCATCGAATACGCCAGAGAGCTTGATATCACATTCCCTTCTCTCCGTCAAAAAGTATCTTCTCCGCCTTGGATGATAAACAAATCATGTTTCATGCTAAACTTGGAGAAATACGGGAAAAGTAGTACCTCCCCCACAGTATTTCAACGCCTTTTCGCGGAATATACAACTCCACTGCTCCCAGAATGGAAATTCGTTTTCACAGATGGTTCAAAAACCGACATTAGCACAACATTCGCCGTCGTTGACTCCGAGGGAAGAACAATTACAGCAGGAATACTTCCCAGCTACGCCTCGGTTTTCACAGCTGAAGCTGTCGCTATCTTCAACGCAATCATCTTCGTCGAAAAATCTAGTTTTAAAACAGTTATCTGCACTGATAGCAAGTCAACCATACACTCGGTAATAAATACAAACAACAAGTCCTACTTAATTTCCTGTATTCGGAGCAAATTAATCGAGAACAACAATCGCTTGAAACTAATGTGGGTTCCAGGACATACAGGCATAAAAGGAAACAATCTGGCAGACGAACGGGCTAAACTCGCAGCAAAAGAACCACTAATAACTTTTGACTATATTATGAAAAAAGACTTGTATAAGTGTATATCGCAGCTCCAATATAGCTCACATATGGAGACTTGGAGATCTATCCAGCACCAATATACCGCGTATAACCCGAACAGGATAAAACCAAGCTATCCCTCCAGCTGCCGGTGCAACGACATCAAAGCATTTATCCGATTACGCCTAGGACACACAATTGCCACACATGCGCACCTCCTAAATCGTTCTAGTCCACCAGTTTGCCAACACTGCCCGTCGTTAGCTTTAACAGCCTGTCATTTACTCGACGAATGCCCACATTACGCAGCGATTAGAAAAAATATCTTCGACGACCAAATACCGTCTGCTCTGTTACAAACGAGTTCCTCCGAAAACGTAACAAAAATATCAGCATTCTTAGTACAAACAGGATTAAAACCACAAATATGATTATGTTTATAAACTTCCCATTACTTATTATTTATTTTGTTCTTAATACTTTTCTATTAGCTACAGAACGTTTATTAACTTTTACACCTAAGACTTAATTAAGCAATAACTATACATTTTATATTTACATCAGCGAGCCGAAGGTCCTGGCAGCCAGTGCTCCTTTTTTCGTGGAAAAGTAATTGTATTATTGTTTCACGTTTTATAAATAAATAAATAAATAAATGAAGATCCATGAGATTGTTACCAATTATATGATCCATGATCCCTGTGGAAGAATAAA
>CM050323.1:89848463-89910854 GCA_027475135.1 Bactrocera correcta
AAAATTTTGTATTGCGTATGAAGTAGGGTCTACAGATCTACGTGAAAAGCACATCGTTTTACATTTTTTAAGATTCAGTGGCATGTCATTTCTATCACACCAAGAAACTAGATTGTTTAAGTGTGTTTCCAACTGACATCTTTCGCTGTTTGAAGTATATGTTTTAAAAAGTTTTACACCGTCAGCATATAGTAAAACTTTTGAAAACTTAACAATAGATAAATAACAAGAACAGAATTGGACCAATAAGGATACCTTGAGGAACGCCTGAAGGATCATTGCTTATGTCAGAAAAAGTATGGTTAAATATGATTTGTGGAATTCTATTACTAAGATAAGAAGCAACCCATTTCAGAAATATTGGTTGAAAACCAAGAAGATCAAGTTTATTCAAAAGAATTGAATGGTTTACTTTATCAAAAGCTTTACTAAAATCTGTGTATATAACATCAGTATTCTTATTCTCACTAAAGCCCGTTGATACATGTGATACAAATTCAAGAAAATTAGTTATTGTGGATTTCCCTTTTCGAAAACTGTGCTGAGAACAAGAAATTAGTGCAGAGATCCGGAAGGTTATGTCATCTGTTATAATTGCTTCAAAAAGTTTAGGTATTGCTGACAACTTTGCTTTTCCCCCTATAGTTTTTAATAGATGACGTAAATCCACTCTTATTTGAAGGAATTATAAATGATTTTTCCATATAGATGGAAATAAGCCTTGCATAAGAGATAAATTAAATAGTTTTGTTAGGGGTTGTATACTTCGCACATTTCTAAAGAAAGCATGAGAGAATTGTATCTGGGCAATAATTATATGATTGTTCTAACATATTTAACTGATATAAAACGTCTGCCTCGGAACTGGTAGATGCATTAATGATAAAAATCGGGCATAACTTGTGCTGATGCGGAACTTTTTTTGGAGATTTTGGAGAGTAATTGGACCTACAGAATTCAGCGAACATATTAGAAATGGTGTGATTGTCACTAGACATATATCATAGCGGACGGAAAATTAGAAATCCTGCGTTTGGAGTTGACGAAACCATAGAACAATTTTGGATTACGTATAATATTATTCTTTACTTTGTTTATAAATATAATTATTATAACATATTTTGTTAAGTTCAGCAAATTATCGACGCAATTTAGAATATTTTGAATAGACAGAAACTAAACCAGTTTTTTTTTATTAAGTATAAAAGCTAAAAGTGAAGAAAGCAATGACAAAAATATTTATAACAAATACATGCAATAAAAATTGTTGCTTATCAAAGATAGCAACCAATGTAGCGAACAGTTTGAGATGCACTGGAACACATGAAAAGTGAGAAACCCACAAATAGCTGTGGACAAAGATGGAAACGAATAAAAACATGAAAGTAATTTAAGTAAGCAATATAAATTAACACTAACAATTACACTATTTAAAATATAGCACAAAAACAAATTGAAAATGACTCGGCGGAATAAATTAAAACTAGCCAACACACAATTAAAGTAAATTTCAATTGCTGTAGTATGTAGAACAATACAACTGTGATACTTATCTTAACAGCTCACTTAATTCAGATAATTTCACCACAAACTTTTAAATATTATATAAATTAAACAATTTTCTAACAGCACGAAAGAACAACTGTACACGAGAGTTTGCGAGATTTAACAAAATATGTGTTTTTCATAAAAAAATATATTTAATAAATAATGGTAATTGCATTACTTTTGGGACTGCGTACATTCGCGCCTCTTTAATTGGCGCAGAAATGGAAGTAATTTATAAACGTATGACACGCACGCAAGCAAAAGGGAGAGGGTGGGCCAATTGAAACCGGTAGGAAACCTCGCAGAAATAATATACGCCCGCACTACAAAACTATACAAAATATTAGTGCCGTAAACACCGTTGTCGAGTATATGAGTTAAATGTGTACACAACGCCCACGAAACATGGACATATGTTAGAAAACACTTTTAGCTCCATGCTTTGCAACCAAGTGAGCAACTGAATCGCCTGCGTAGACGTAGTGAACGGCAGCTTAATTTTTTATTCCTACGTACATACATAAATCAACGTCACAGAGCATTAAGACAATCATTATTTTAATTGTAGAGTCTAGAAGACTGCTGCACATTCACACATACTTATGTATATATTGTCTAGTGAATATCAAGAAAATTCACACCAAATGCAATAATAATGTTATTTAAAAAAACTTGGACTTTGCAAGTGCAAAAACTTTTTAATCAAACGTTTTGGTGACTACAACCCGCTGTACTCTTAAGCGTCGCCTTCAGTAATTTGTTCAGTGCTATCGTGTGCATCATTACAACAGTAGTGTGTAGTGATTAAATTATTAAGATATCAACATTTAGCTCTAATAATAGCATAATTACTATTTTTTCTCTTAGATACGAAAAGAGGAAGTAATTGAGAAAGTTAAATTGTTTTGAATAAAATCCTATATCATTCGGTGACAACATCATTAAAGAGGAACATATCCATAGTTGTAGCGTCTCCCACCATTTTTCAATTACTGTACATTTTGCTTGAATTCTAATTTGAAAATCCATTAGTCTTGTAATCCTTTAGAAAGCTTTCTTTAATTTTGGACATATATATCCAATTGTTTCAATTTGAATATTTTCACTAATGAGACAAATTTCGTTTAAGAATGTCTTTTAAGGAACGAAACCTAAAAAGTTTGTAGTTATTATTAATTAAATAAAATTTAGTCAACACATAAATTTAATTAGAATTGTTGTTTTTATTGTTGTATTATTGTTTAAGTGATGCAAAGAAATTTGTTTAAACACAAAATAAATGAACAAAAGTATTCGTAGGTATAAAAAGTCAGAAATTGAAATAAGTGGTTTGTAGATAAACACACTTCATTAGCAAATTTATTGCTTCTATTTTATAAACCTTAAAGGCAACAATTTTAATTGAGATTTAACAGGTGATTTGAAAAGGCCTGACGCATAGATGGCTATCCGTAAACTAAATCCACATGATTTTTAGTTAGACCCAACCTTCAAAATATTGCTTGGATCATCAGTTTGTGAATTATATCATTTTGAGTGAAGCAACTTTTGTTATTCGGAAAAATATGGATAACTCTTGCAACTGTCAGGACCCAGAGGATCACAATCTAATTTTAAATATACCTTCGACATATTTAGCATAAAAAGTTTTAGAAAACGAAAATCATTATATGGGAGTTGGAGTGGTATCGACCCGATTTTATCTATTAACTATCATAATGCCACATATTATATTAAAAAATGTGTCCTAGGCTTCATTAAGGTACCTCACATAAAATAACCTTCGAAAATCCTGATAGTTGTTATGTGGGGGGTAGGTGAATTTTAAGACCCAATCTTATACCATGTTCAGACCGAAAATTTAAGGGGATTAGGTTACCTTTAATTATATTCACTTATCAGCCCGTTCTCATTGCCGTTAGAGAGACCAAAAAACAGCTGTTTGTCATTCAAGAATTTATATCGCTTAATATTTATCAAAAGAAAAGATTGGCATATAGCATTTTGAAATAAAAGCCGTATTTATTTTAAATAGTTATTTTCCATATAACAGAAATAATGGATGTATTTTTTCATTTGTTAAGTTGATTTTCAGGTCAAATTAGATTAATTGCTTTAAAAAAATTGTTTGTTTACATTTTTTCCCTTTGTAGTGTCTAAGTCAGCTGTGATAATGTAACAGATTTCCAACGCTGACAAGTAAAATCAGAGTCGCACAGAGCGATTTAGCGTGGATCAGTTTCAAATCATTTCAATGTTCAATTTCAATTTTGTATGGCGAAATCTTGATAAATTTATAAGACTAGTGGGATAAACCACTCAACAGTCGAAATTGTGTGATTAAGTATCGGTCTGAACATGGTATTATCCATTTAAAGAAACAAGGAATATTGTTATGAGTACAATTCTCTCTCTCATTTTAATTAAGATAACTCAAATATTGATTGATATATCCATCATAAAGTCACTAGGAAATTGAAAAATCTTTATATTAGAAATATGTGGACTCAGAGAAGTGTTGACCCGATTCAACCCATTTCTAATACACAGAAATTTTATTGTCAGGAAAGGATTTTTTTTTTCGAATTTTAGTTGTACTTAGATATCACACATGGAATGATATTTCCGGTCAAAAGTCAACTATAGTTTCTGGTGTCCACTTATTTGGTACTTAGGAAATTGAACAATTTTTGTTGGATTTTAACAATTTTTACAAAAAAGTAAACAAGACTTGAAAAAAATAGAACAAATAGTTTTTTCGGTAAAATCAATTTATTTTATTCAAAATAGTATCCTTCTGCTTCAATACATCTTCTTGCACGGTTCAAAAGCATGTTGAACGAGTGTTTTAGCTCGTTGGCCGGTATGGCCGCCAGTGGAAGCCTTTTGAATGGCCTCTACGTCTGCATAACGCTTTCTTTCATGGGCAAATGAATTTTTTCGAAAGGAAGCGCTAGTGTTCGGTAGAAATGCGATATATCGATATTTTCTAGATGTTCAATTCCGTTGAAATTCCCATGAATTTCAATGAACTAATCATTGATTTTTGATGATTTCACAATGAAATGTCGTGAAATTCTTACCGGACAATCAGTAAGGATAGGAGATTCTAGCGAATCAGTTGACATACAGATAGCGCCACCAGGGGCGCTTGATTCAAAAAGTACTGTTTACTTTGGAATGCACCTTGTATATTAAGGGAATTATTAGTGCAAAATTGTATCCCGTTATATCAATTGATCTTTGAATTGCGTACTGGAGAGTAAAGTCATCAAGTGGAGTAATAGGAGTTCATATATTATTTGCGCTTGGTGAATTTGGTTGTTGTAGTTTAGAAGTTTAGGAGACATGTACATTCATCTTTTTCCACTTTTTTACGAATTTTTTTCCAGACGTGCGAATTTAAAGTTTCATATCTCAATTTAGAAGCGCATACCGAGTTCCATCAAGTTATCAAAATGTTTCAGATTTAAAATTTTCTTGTCATTCTGATTATTTATAACCATATTTATATATAACACCACATCTAAAGGGTGATTTTTTAAGAGCTTGATAACTTTTTTTTTAAAAAAAACGCATAAAATTTGCAAAATCTCATCGGTTCTTTATTTGAAACGTTAGATTGGTTCATGACATTTACTTTTTGAAGATAATTTCATTTAAATGTTGACCGCGGCTGCGTCTTAGGTGGTCCATTCGGAAAGTCCAATTTTGGGCAACTTTTTCGAGCATTTCGGCCGGAATAGCCCGAATTTCTTCGGAAATGTTGTCTTCCAAAGCTGGAATAGTTGCTGGCTTATTTCTGTAGACTTTAGACTTGACGTAGCCCCACAAAAAATAGTCTAAAGGCGTTAAATCGCATGATCTTGGTGGCCAACTTACGGGTCCATTTCTTGAGATGAATTGTTGTCCGAAGTTTTCCCTCAAAATGGCCATAGAATCGCGAGCTGTGTGGCATGTAGCGCCATCTTGTTGAAACCACATGTCAACCAAGTTCAGTTCTTCCATTTTTGGCAACAAAAAGTTTGTTAGCATCGAACGATAGCGATCGCCATTCACCGTAACGTTGCGTCCAACAGCATCTTTGAAAAAATACGGTCCAATGATTCCACCAGCGTACAAACCACACCAAACAGTGCATTTTTCGGGATGCATGGGCAGTTCTTGAACGGCTTCTGGTTGCTCTTCACCCCAAATGCGGCAATTTTGCTTATTTACGTAGCCATTCAACCAGAAATGAGCCTCATCGCTCATCGGACGTAAAGCGCGAAACACATTTCGAACCGAACACTGATTTTGGTAATAAAATTCAATGATTTGCAAGCGTTGCTCGTTAGCAAGTCTATTCATGATGAAATGTCACAGCATACTGAGCATCTTTCTCTTTGACACCATGTCTGAAATCCCACGTGATCTGTCAAATACTAATGCATGAAAATCCTAACCTCAAAAAAATCACCCGTTACCTCACTTGGTTTTAGTTGATACACTTGAAACTTTTAAGTACGAGTGAACAAAACTATTATACTCTGTACTAACAGGTTGCAAGAGTATAAAAGCAAGTAAGGAAGTGCTGAGTTTGAGTATAACGGAATATTTCATACTCTTGCAATATGGAATGATTAAAACCAGGGAAGTACTTTCATGTACATAAGGCTTAATAGTTATATGAGGTCTAGGGCGAGTTTTACAGGATTGTATTCATTAACAAGCACTAACTTTAATTACATAAAGCAAGTACATTAACGTACAACCATGTATATATAATATAGTATCTCGGTGAGGCCTCTATGTGCCTTAGAGCATGCGTTGAAATATTTTCTTTGTTCATACACTAAATTACCTTTTTATACTCGTGGTTGTACGTATCACCTAAAACTAAGCTAGATAGATATAGAGTTATATGTATATAAATGATCAGGGTGGTCAGGGGATTTGAAACCCGGCTGACTGTCTGTCTGTCCGTCCGTCTGCCCGTCCTTCCGTGCAAGCTTTTCGCCATTAATCGAAAACATATAAAGTGCCATAACTAAGCACCGAATTAACATATAAAACTGTAACTTGACACTGAGCATCGCAGTAGCAAGAGGCACCTGTGGCGGTATGGCCCCACCCTTTAACAAGTTTAATGTACATATCTTCTAGGCACCTGTGGGGGTATGGCCCCACCCTTTAACAAGTTTAATGTACATATCTTCTAGGCCACTTAAGCTAGAACAACCAAATTTGCTAATTACAAATTGTCTACACTTCCACCGACATTGTGAAACTGGATGGAATCTAAGGACAACCCCGCTCACTTCCCAAATAACTGTTAAAAACTACTTAAAGTGCGATAAATCAATAACTAAATACGCCAGAAATGTTAAGTTTTACCACCGATATGAAATGAGAGAACCTTATGGGAGCTGGTGTATAATTGAAAGACGGGCGTGGTACCGCCCACATTTGCTTAAATTCTATATCTCGGGACTCGACTAACCGATTTCGACAGAATTTCGTACGAGGTGTTCTTCTGACATTCTTATGTCACATTGTGGAAATGGATGAAGTCTGACAACAACCACTCTTTCTTCCTATACTGATTTGTTTTAGTTTCCAGTTAACAAATCAAGAAGAAATTAATATAACGGGATAAAACTTTGCACGAATAATTTATTTAGTGTGTGTCACCCAATAAAAACTGTTCAATCCCCTAGGGACCGATTATTTAGACCCCGGTATCTACAGTTGTTTTTTGACCGAAAATGTCCTTAATCCTTCTCTTATAATGGTATGTCTGTATGTAAAAATATTTTAGAGTTTTGGAACCAATGAGCAAAACGACAAAAAGGACTAGTAAATGTTGGAACGAACGACTCGTCATAAATGCCGCATATCTCACCACCCAACTACTTGACACCTTTAAAGACAAACCGCTGAGCTTCTTGCTGCTTTGCATTCGATTATGCGAACGTACATATGCATATGTATATCTGCCTCTTTGCCATCTTGGTATTTTTAATGTCCTTAACAGTCGTAGACCTTACAAAGTAAGTCGATTACAGATGCGGACCAGTACCTCAGTTTTTAGATATCCACCAGAAATTTTGCATACGTACTTTTCTCATCAAGAAGCTGAAGCTAAAGCACATAGTATAGCTAACATATAAACAGAATAGTATATATAGTATATGGTATAGAATGCTGTTTAAATTAACGGAGAATTTGACATTTATTATTCCTTAAGGCACAAAGCAATCTCATATGGTGGGAAAGGTGACCCAGAGACGAAAAACCCACTCAAAGCAGGTGAAAGGTAAGATTATGTAAACAGTTTTCTCCGTTTATCAAGGTGTGGTGCACTCCAAATTTCTTCTGATGGGCGAAGCTGGTAACAAGGAATAGTATTTGAGCTTCTGGTAGCTATTTGTAAAAACATGCTGGGATTATGGGTTGACAATTCTTGGTTTTTGCAACACGATAATGCATATTTGAATACTGCATCGATCCTTCATGAGCTTTTCGCCAAATTTTCAACCAATAATGTGCAACAACCATCGTCTTCGCCTGATTTAGCTCCTTGTGTCTTCTGGCTATTCAGTAAGCCGCTCTGGTTAAACCAATTTGGGTCAATTGAAGATATTAAACGTGAACGTGAAGAGTATTTAGGCCAAGGGGGATTAATTTGAAGCAGAAAAAATATATTTGGAAGAAAAATTAAGAATTTTTAAATTATGAACAAAGTCTAACTGTATTTTACTGACAGTAGTATTTTAAAATGATTATACTTTGACTAGAGTTTCTACTTTTAGAAATGTTATTGTAATAAGCGAGTTTCTTTAAACTTAAAACTAAAAAGGATTTCTTTTTAACTACAGCTTATTTATGTATATTTTCATTGCAGCCTCTTTGTATAATTTATGATATAGGTCTAGGGACTTCTTTTATGGTCTTGTGAAAACTCTAATACCAGTAAATTGCGATTTAGCTCGTATTTTAAGTTAATGTTTTCGTGCAAATGCGGTGCCTTTGGGTTTAAGTTTTGTAAGTTTCAAGAAAACGGAGTTTGAACCGAAATCTAGGAATGCCTACTTGTACTTAGAAATTAATATCTTTTTTCCACCGTTTTTTTTGCCAAATGCCAATTAAAATTTTTTTTGCGGTAATAATTGACCCGCGACTATGTCATAATTTGGTTAAACCTTATTTGTAATAGTTAATCTTCCTATTGGAATATAATAACTGCAATCAATTTCTATAATTACTACGTTTCTCAAATATTACCTAATATTTCTGCTATAGAAGTACAAGCTGCTATTAATGCCATTCATGTGACTTGACCTCCTCACCCGTATTAGACTAAGAAGTAAAACTTGTTTTTCAAACAATCGAAATTAATAAATAATATATTCCCAGTAATCGACTAGCTTTCGCGCCGATAAGTCGTGTCTTTTCTTACTTTTTACTTTTTCTTTTACTGTTCGCGCGCAGAATCTTATTAAAAGTGCGCATCAGTGTTTCTCGTGCAAAATGGCCCCTGGGCCTCAAACTATCGAGGCGAATCGTTTCGCCGTATGCTGTAAAAGTAATACTGATAAAAGTTTTCGGTTATGGATTTTCCAGAACTCTCAGATATAAAAGTTGACGACCCCAAATTCGTAAGTGATGGAAGGTACTGACTCGGCCAAACCCCTTTCCTACTATTCCTGCTTTGTCATTTATTGTGCCATTAAGCAAATTAGTGAATACGTTTACTTTACGAGTATATCTACTCTACGAGATGGTAAACTACTTCTGCTTGTCAAGAATAACGATATTGCAAATAAATTCCTGAAAGTAAAAGAACTGCCCAACATATGTTCAATATCAGCCACCCTACCAGTGGCGTAGCTAGGGGAGGGTGGCAGGGGCGGCCCTCAAACCGGGTGACACCCGAGCCCGACTATGACAATCAGATCTACCTATCAAAAATCGTAAATCTGTGGCAGAGAGCATAAAGCCACTAATCAAATAATCTAAATAATAATAAATTGATATTTAAAAACAAAACAATGTGCACACTGTCAATCGATCAGGGATTCCCCCAAAATTTAATACCCAGTTCACGCACAACCAACGCTAGTCAGGGGATTCCCTTGAGGGGTTAGGTGGGTTTCAGAGGTACAAAACAAAAGTATTTTTATGATTTTTTTTTTAGTATTTAAAAAATATAATATGTTATATCAAAGGTAGATATTCGAAAAATATCTCCTGAATATTTGATACAAAAATGTTGAGAATTCAGCCGTTAAGTTCTCATATTCCTCGGTGTCTCACAAAAAAGTGCTCTCGCCGTGGACAGCATAACTTATTATTGGTTCATATAATATTAAAAAACTAAGCATATTCCGTTAGTACGTATTTAAATCTCGTTTTGGAACGTAGAAAATTAAAAAATATCAAAATATTTCTTTTTTTCTCAGACTTTGAACAAAAAATCTAATTTTTTGGTAATATTTTCGCCATTTATTGGTCAAAAACAAAAGGTGTAATGAAACAAGAAAAAATCCTTCGTTCAATAACTAGACAATGTTGTTTTAATAAATTGCACACAATACGAACTAAATCGGTCGATAACTTTTCGATAAATCATGTCCACCGACTTCAAAAACACAGTTTCGAGAGAAACACGTTTAAAAAGGGGCACTTAGCGCAGCTAGCCTGGAGCGCACAAGTTCTCAAAGTTGTATCTCGGAAGTTATAACTCAGATCAACTTTAAAATTTAGGTCAATATTCAAGACGTATTGTAGAATTTTATAAAGCAAACAAAAAAATCGATTTTTTGATATTTTTAAACCCACCTAACCCCTTGATATAGAGCTCGTCACTTGTATTGTGGATTGGGAAATTTCTTTTGTTTCCGACCACACTTATTTAAATATTCTTTTACGTGAACGTGTGAAAGTTTAGTGCAAAGTGTTTGCTAATTATTAGATATTAAAACAACAATTTTTGTATAAAACCGAGTTAATAGTCGATTCTTGAAGAAAATAAAGTAAGTAAGTAAAGTATTTTTGCTATTATTTTCTAGTCATACCTACTTAAATACATATTTACACCCAGATGCAGGATTGTTAATTTATATAAAAATATATTTCACAAAGCTAGTGACGTAACGTGTATACGAAGAAAAAACTATAATAAAATTTATTATAATATTCGAGAAAAATTACTATAATTAGTTAGTAATCTCAAAACCGGATTAAATTTAAGAATAATTACTAAGCCTAAACGAAAATTAAAATTCCTCGGTTAAATAAATTATAACAACTAAGGTATCGAAAAATTACTAACCAGTTTATAAAAATCAAAAACTGTATAGCAAATTGTGTTAGCTGCATTTTAAATAATAATAGAATATCATTACAATCATAATAATTATTAACAATTATAATAATTATTAGTATTTTGTGTGACAAATATTCAAAACCTCTTCTACGAAAATTTTTATTCTTGTATAGTAAAAATTACTAACAGCGGATAGTAAAAATTGAAATACAGCTTATAAACATACGTCATCGGTGTAGTTTGATACGTTGTTTAACAATTTTCTTGTGGAAGCATACCGAAGCGTGTTTTGATATTTGTTTTTATTTGATTATGCGTATGCTACGGACGCAGCGTGTCAGTAGCTTCTTATTTCAGATAAATAAAAATGTAGAACAAGATGCTCTACATTCCAAAACAGTTCCTCTTACGGTGTTTGCAGATTGACCTATCACTACCGTTGACATAAGTACATATGCTGCGCAAGGGAACATGGAGTACCACGAACATTGCTATATTGACTTATAAAATTATTTTATAACAATACAGTTTTAAGAGATTTTTCCGATTTGGCCATCTATCGAAGGTTTTTATACTAGAAATCGACATTACAAAAAATTTTAGTAAAAAGTTCAATGCTGACATAGCACTTATTGTAATACAGTTCATAGAATTTGTTTTTATACTTTTTAAATTCTTGTAATCAAATGGTAATAAATTTAATCGAGTCAGTACTTTTTGATGTTACGAGTATGAATATAATTATTTAATATGTTGTAAAATTTACTATCTCAGTTATTAATTTAATATTTCAGCTTTTAATTTTTGATAAAAAAATTTAATTTTTAAGAAGAGATATTTTTTTTTGTATATAGATTTTAAAATTTATTAATTTTTTCTCCGTGTAGGTGTTTATTTACTGCTACAATTTCTTTTTGAAATCAACGTATACTTACTAAATAAAAATGTTTTGATACAGAGAACGAAATATGCCGCAGGAATTCATACTTCGAAAAGACAAAGCGGGTTTCAGCAGAGAAAAGCCAAAAAGGCTAAAATGGATGAAATTCAGAGCATGTCTGGATCTCTTTTCAAATATGTCACAAAAGAAGATAGCAGCCAAAGTTAAAGTAAAGTATCCTAGTCTCCTGCTGACGAAAGTAATGATTCACATCTTGAAGAATCATATTCAGATAGCAACATCGACAATACAGAATCAATGAAGACGACCGATCAAGTGCTGCAACACTTGAGAGGTGTTTCACGTTGGAGTTTACCGGTTCCCAATAATGTTCGCATTGACATAGTAAAAAAGGGCAGTGAACATTTCCAGAACAAAGAAGGACCGTTTTCTGCTGTATCTCGTAATGGTTCAAAGATTAAAGGTAATTCTCGTCATCTTTCACAGGAATGGTTTTATAAAGAGATGCCTAGTGGTGAAAAAATTCTACGATCATGCATGGTATTTTCTCCTATATCAAATAACTTGTACTGTTTTTGCTGTCGTTTATTTGCTGTCTGTAACATAAAAGAACTTTTACAACTGGATTTTAGAAGTGGTGGAAATTAAATCCTGAAGTATTGGACCATGAAACTTCATGCAAACATTTAGAAAACTTCGAAAAGTGGAAAACATTGAAAATGAGATTAAATTCTCACACCTTAATAGATGAAGCAATGTTGCAATTAATGAATACGGAAAAACAGAAGTGGAAAAATCTTTTATCTAGATTATTTGATATAACATTATTTTTGGCTAAACAAAGCCTAGCATTTTGTGGACGTGATGAAACCCATGGGTCTTCCAATAAAGGTAATTTCTGAGAACTAGTGACATCAGTTTCAAAGTATGATGCTGTACTCAAAGAACATATATTATATTTGGAGCATCAAAAATCACCTAATTTAACATATTTATCACCAGAAATACAAAATGGGTTCATAAATGCTTTAGCTAATCACGTAAAATGTCAGCTTGTCAACGAAATTAAATCGGCCAAAAATTTCGGAATCATGTTTAATAGCACACCTGACGTTTCACATGTCGATCAAATGTCTGAAGTAATTCGTTATGTAAAATATAATAATAGAAAAGTAGAAGTCAATGAAGTATTCTTAGGATTTTTTTCCTTACATGGAAAAAATAAGCTGATTTAAGCGCTGATATACTAAAGAAGCTTGAAAACGATGGCTTAGATGTTATGATGTGTCGTTCCCAAGGCTATGATAATGCTGCAGTTATGAGTGATGTACACACAACAATTTTTATTGGTTGTATAGATTATTCAATTAATTTATGCGGCCAATATTCGTTTGTACAAAATGTAACTTGTGTTACATTTGCAGTGGAAACAATATTTAACTTTTTTTCAACTTCCACAAGCCGCTGGGAAGTGCTCCTCAATCACTGCAAAGCATCTGTTAAAAGACTTTCGACAACGCTCTGGAGTGCTCATTATGGTTCAGTAAAAGTATTGGTTGAAAATATTGATGGGATAATATCTGCAATTGAGGAACTATGTGACAAAGACGTAAATATAGAAACAAGAGGTGCTGTACAAAATCTTATCTCTACTGTGTCAATTTCTCACTTCTTTGTTTTCTTTTCTTTTGGAATGATGTGCTAAGGGAAGTGAACAATGCTCAGATTGCATTGCAAAGTAAAGGTTTATGTGTTGATGAAATAATCATAAAACTAGAAACACTTCGTCTTTTCATTGGAGAGAAAGGGTTGCATCTAGCAGGAGAGGCAATAGATTTTGCTTTACAAAAATTGGAGGAATGCAACATTTCGAAAGAACGACGAATTCGTCGCAAGAAACGCATGCCCGGTGAGTTAGCCACCGATACTGGACTTACACTTAGAGCGGAACTTCAAAAGGACATGTTAGAATGTCTTGACAGATTCAATATTGAACTCGAAACACGAGTAAAGTCCACTAAAGACGTAGCTTCATTGTTTGTGGTTGTGCGGTCAAAGACCTTGCTTTTGACAAACACTGAACAGTTAAAATTTCCTATATCAAAATTTACTAACCTTTATGATGAAGTATCAGAAATAGAACTACTTTTAGAAATACCAACATTGAGAGGAAATTTAAAAGCGACTAATGTTACTGTCTCTAATTGGGTGACGCTGGACTATTTCAAATTCATTGTGGAATGGGATTTTGCAGCATCTATTCCGAATCTGACGGTCGCACTAAAGTTATTTATGACAATATGTGCATCAGTCGCTTCATGTGAGAGAAGCTTCAGCAAATTAAAATTTATTAAAATTTACTTACGGTGGTCTACAATGACTGAAACCAGATTAAACAGTCTTAGTATTTTAACGATAGAACATGTAGCAAAACAAAATATAAATTTTGAAGACGTGATTTCGGAGTTTGCAAGTGTCAAAGCTAGAAGGAAGAAATTTGTAACACTCGTGTTTTAATAAAATGTAAATGATTATTATTTTTTTATTTTAAAAGTTTTGATTGAGCTTTGGGGTGAAATCTTCAAAATCCGCCTATGCTAGCCATGCCACTGCACCCTACACGAGTTTTTCAACCAAGTAAAAGGAACTATATTTGCTCCATTTCTAAACAACGTTTCCGAGGAGGAGATAGTAAACAAGCTCAGCTTTCAGGACCTCAGTATTTAAATTTAATAAGTTTGTTGAAGGAAAATCGCACCCCTCGAGGGTTTTTTTACTAACCTTCAACCTTCTACAAGTTATCAAATAAAATTGACGTTGCCTGGTGTAAACTTTTGGTATGTCAATATATTCCTTCGCCAATGCGCTGCAAAAATTGCCAACTTCTTGGTCATACAGCAAAGCGCTGTAATCGTTCACCTCTTTGTGTTAATTTTTCACTCCCCACCCATGCCTCATCTGTTTGCGAACGCATTCTTTGGATCAACTGTTTCCAATAACACGCACCATCCTCTAAAGACTGTACCAAATTCTCACAAGCAAAAGAGATAATAAAAATTAAAACAATAAACAAATGTTCAATGCGCGAAGCAATAAAAATGCATAAGGAAGAAACAACACCAGCACTTCTATTCAATAACACATATGCTTCAATAGCGTCCAATTCCAACGAAAATATCGAAACAACAAACACTAACGTTGACACTTCCACCAGCATAGACACTAACAACATTAATTCTCTCAGCAACATTCAAAGATCAAATTCACCAAAAATCACCAAAAATAGCACTCAATCTAAAAACATTTCTCCTTTACAGTAAACCAATATTTCCAAATCGCTCATAGTGGAATCCACTCAAGCATTAGAAAGGAACATTTCAACGACTTTAAGGACAAACGGAACTAACCTCACACGCCGCTCCATAAACTGTGATAGTCCACCAAGACGCTCTGCCTGTGAAGATTTCACCATTAATAATAGCCCACCAATGATTCCCAATACAACCCATCCACTAAAATGACTTGACCACACCAAACAAACCCATCATTCTCTCCGTCTTCTCAATTCCAATCCCTACCATTCGATCCCCTTCCTTCCCTTTCTCAAGTACTTTTCAACACCCAAGAATTAATTACATTCGAAGATGAAATTTAATACAAACGATATCTGAGCATACTATATACAGATAAACAAAATATTTTTTTCTCTCTGCCTTATTAATGACGCTTGAAATCATCAGAGCAAAACCCAGACGTTATTTGTATTCAAGAAACACATGTCTCAGTTACTCCCAGTAACAACATTTCCTGTTCTAGGCAATACAGCGGTTAATTTTCGAATTTACATAACATCCAAAGCAATAAGCAAGGCGTTTGCATTTTAATAAAAAAATCATACCACATAAAATTGTTGATTTAAATTCCTCACCGTCAACAATAGTTCTTCAAATCAACTTAAATTTTAGCTTTACTATCATCAAGGGGCACACCTAGTGTGACAGCGTAAAAAAAGGCATTTTTTGGGATCAACCAAAAAAAAAAATAGTCTATCACTCGTTTTTAAATTTTGATGGTATATTTATACATGTTTTAAAAGTACAAAAAAAATTTTTGAAAGAAAATATTAAATATTTTTAAAATGACAAGCGATCTCCGGCGGCGCCAAAAAAAAGGCCCTCCACTGCTGCCATGATTGCAACCTTCTCTGTTGATAAAACCTAAAACAAAAACATTCACGTTAAACTAAAATATATTGCCTGTACGATGACATTCGGGCTAATAAAAAAAATCAAAAATTGACAAAATGGCGGCATGTTGACAAAAAAGTTAAGATTCACCCAAAATTATGGTCGTTTTTGGCCTGCTAAAATTCGATTTTTGATTGGATTAAAAAACTGGAGGGTCATCGTATGGGGAACTATGTAGTAGGCCATTTAAAGTTGACCCATCTGGCAGCGCTGTAACTTTTAACAGCGCTGACAAATCGGCTAATGTCATACCGCGTTAGAAGCGTCATTCGAAGACAATTTATACCATGGAACAGTACACTCCAAAAGAACGCGCTGAAATTGTTCAGCTTTATATTCAAAATAACTTTTCAATTGTGTTAACTCAACGTGCGTTTCGCAAAAAAAATAAAGTGAAAAGTGCTCCAGTTAGGAACACAATTAAGTCTTTATACGCAAAATTTGTGAACACCGGTAATCTCAGTAATGCCAGTCATGCATCCAGACAACGCACAAGACGTTCTGATGAAAATATCGAAGCTGTACGAGCCAGTATTGAGGAGACTCCATCGACATCGAGTTATCGCCGCTCTCAGGAATTAGACATCTCTCGCACCACTCTCCGACGCATAATTCATAAAGATTTGAAGATGTTTCCATATAAAATTCAAATGGCACAAAAACTAAACCCAGCTGATTATCCGCGACGCCTTAATTTTGGCAAACAAACAAATGGGTCAACTTTAAATGGCCTACCCTGTATATAGAGAAGATGCAAGAAATATGATAGCAATCGGATCATTTTTCTCCGAGTAATCACTCCAGCAAACTCGAAAAATGCTGTTTCGAGAAAAACGCGTTAAGAAATGCTCCGTATCCAATGCAACTATCCAATTACCCAGCGGCTACTCTTTAAAATGGCAGTAACTCAAAAACTGTTTCAGATATCGATTTGAAAATTTAGTTTGTTATTTTTAATGGAATAACTTATCGAAAAATTAAAAAATTGATTTTTTTTTTAATTTTGTACAAGGTGTGCCCCCTTAATACGTTTTTAGCGAAACTGATTTGTAAGATTTACTTTCCCAACTACCCTCTCCGGTTTTGTGGACTGGGGACTTCAACGCTTCCCAGTCAAAACTTCACAAGCTTTTCCGATTTGGTGGAACAAAGATCTTGGCCATATGCGCGACAAAAAAAGCATACTGGAATACTTTCAAGTTATCAATGTCTGAATATAATATGAACAATTATAAAAAAGCAAACGATCTCTTTAAAAGAGCTGTAAAGACGGCTAAAAGAAAAAGTTTTGAAGTATTCACTGCCAAAATCTCTCCTGGGTCAACTACCAAAAAGGTATGGTCAGATATTAAACTTTTGACTGGAATCCCTCACAACCGAATTAATTTCATTAATACAAATCAAAGAATTCTGACGAATTCCGCAGATATTGCGGCAAGCTCGCCATTATTTGGTCTACTTGTTCGAAAGATAGTAATTTTTTTGCAGAATATATCGCAGAAAAACAACATTGGATATCTGCCACCTATACACCAACTAATCTCTCCGCATCAGCAAGAAGCTTAGAGTGCGATATTACTTTCCGCGAACTAGAGTTTGCATTACAAAATGCTAAAGGAAAAACACCAGGCTTTGATGGGGTATCCTACCCGATGCTTTCAAACTTACCTACAGCTGCTAAAGAAAGACTACTTCGCCTGTACAACACAATTTTCCACAAAGGATCCTACCCACAAAACTGGCGAATAGCCACCATTATCCCCATTATTAAACCAAAGAAGCCATCGAACCTAACTACTTCTTACAGACCAATTTCCTTGTTATACCGCTTAAGTAAAATTTTCGAAAAAATGATTGCTAGGCGACTTTCATGGTTTGCTACAAAAAATAATTTTATCAATCACAACCAAACGGTTTTCAAACATCGGCACAGTACAATGGATTCACTTATTCAACTCCACCACTATGTATCTGACACTCTCCTCCAAAAGCCATGCCACTATCCTGGTCATTGATTTCGAGAGAGCTTTTGATCCCATAGGAATTCATGTAGTACTAAGCCAATTAGCAGCTTGGAAGACAGGTCCAAAAGTTTTTAGAATAGTAAAAGCTTTTATGATCCTAAGGAAATTTCAGGTTCGCATAAACAATGTTCTAGATCATTCAACTAGATAATTTGCATCCTTTCAAAAATGGTATACCGCAACGCTCGCCACTATCGGTGATGCTTCTTATTATAGCTTTTGATAAATTAACAGAGATATGCCTTAAAACTAAAGGCATTAAACTCACTATGTACGCGGACGACGCTATTATTTATTGTAATATAAAAGATCCTCAACTGCTAACAATATTTTCAAGAAAATACTAACAGAGTTTAAGAAATGGGGCATGAAATCTGGTGCAACAATTTCCATTCCAAAATGTTAATTACTACATATTTATAAAGAGACAAAATGTCTATATCCACAGTTAGTTTCTGAAAATAATGATTTAGAATCCGTAAGAAATCTTAATATTTTAAGAGTATATTTTGAAAAAGATTTAATTTTCGGTATCAATGTCTACACATAATTAAATATTAGGTTGTGGTATTTTCGCTAGTTGGCGCTGAATGTGCGTAGTTATAGTTTTATTCGTCGCATCGGATCATGCTATACCTTTTTGGAAAGCTTATTTCACGCGCTAATAAGTGTTTGATGTATTGTCGTTTCTTTTAAGTCGTTCGTGAGTTATAGCGGCGCAAACATGGAGCAAAATAAAGAGAAAATGCGGCATATTTTACAGTACTACTACGATAAAGGCAAAAATGCATCTCAAGCCGCCAATAAAATTTGTGAAGTTTTGGACCCGATACAGTTTCCATTTCCACCGCACAACGATGGTTTCAATGTTTTCGTTCTGGTGTAGAGGTGGTCGAAGATGCGCCACGCTCCGGAAGGCCTGTCGTCGAAAATTGCGATAAAATCGCTGAATTGGTCGAAAGAGACCGGCATAGTAGTCATCAAACCGTTATAAACCATTTGAAGAAGCTTGGAGTCACTAAGAAGCTTGATGTATGGGTGCCATACGAATAATTTCAATAAAAATACCGAAAAGACTTTTTTGCCAACCCATTATTTAACTAGTAAATGATCTCTTATTCATCCCAACTCTCTAATAAACAAGATCTTTAATGCTCGCTAAAATCGACCACTGTTTACCTATTTTTGGATGGTGCGCAAACTCTAATTTGAAACTTTTGGAACCTCCTTATCATATATCGAGCCGTCGGAGTATAAACGCTTCCCCTACATCACCTATCAAATGTATCTTAGCGGAATGTGGCCTTCCAATGATAAAGGAAAGGGTATACGAACGAACGATGCAACTAATTCCAAAACTGACATAAACGGAACTTCAAGCAAACAATCTACTTTACGCCGTTGTATCAAATACGGAAAAGACTTAAACATATATCCGCACCCCAAAATACAAGAGGGTTAACAAACAGCCGGAGTGGGTGTTAAAAAAAGAAGCTATTAACATGTTCCTGCACACCTTCAAAAAGAGCAATACCAGTAATTTAGTTTTTTAGAAACTCTTCTTAGAGTTAATGAAAACCTATGAAGAAAACAATTGGACTGCAATTTACACAGACGGGTGCAAAGCGATAAACACAGCTTTTGCTCTCACCAAACCAAATGTAAAAGTTATTACAGGCGGGATTCTTCCTTGTTACTCGTCGATGTTTACAGCCGAGGCTTTTGCCGTTTTCAAAGCACTAGAATATGCGATACATAGCAAAGGCAAATCTGTTATTTACTCGGACAGCTTTTCTTGTCTATCTGCTATTTGTATCATTTGCAACACAGCCTCACTTATCTCGAATATTCGTGACCTGTGCGTTAAATACAGTCATAAAGATGCACTACTCTGGGTACTAGGACATGTTGGGATTATGGGAAATGAACATGCAGACCACGCAGCTCGGTTTTTTGAATCAGCGCCAACCCTGCAATATGAGCACACGACAGAAACGACCTCTGTAATATGCTGGACCGCTGCGTCCACGAAATTAAACACACGGAATGGAAACGTTTCGACCATCGGTACTCTACCTTTAATCCCACAAAGACAAAAGTTGTATATCCTAAGAATATATCTCGCCTACAAGCTACCAACTTCACACGTCTAAGGATTGGCCACACACAACTCACACATCAGCATCTTCTTATTGTCAAAGTAAAACCATTTCGTGCAAGCATGCTATCACTTCATCCCATCTTTAACGAATGTTCGGCTTTAGCGAGTATTTTTTTTTTCCAAACTATCAAGAATTGTTAAAGCTTCCTTCGTTTACAAATATTATAAGCATTTATAATTTTATTACTGATTGTTACCTAAAAAATAAAATATAACTTTAAATTCAGCTGGTAACCTATGATATTTGTTTGTTCAGAGTCGATGACTTTAATAGCTCGTACTTTTTTTTTAATTAGGTTTAATACTACTTTGTATATTTCTACTAATAAATAAATAAAAAATAATATATTTCTCCAATTATTAACCGAAAGTGTCTATTCACACTAGCACATAAATAAAAAATGTATTAAATTTTCGCTTTACCATACAAATTATTATGTCAACTGTGAGCTTACTCTTATTAAACATATTGCTTATTGTTGAAATGGTTTACGAGACAATTCAATTAGAGAGTTTGTAAGTAATTGTGTCGGATGTTCTAAGAATGTAAATTCAAATTTTTCTACATAAGTATGTACATCGCACTCAGTTAACTTCCGTATACATATCTATTCATGTACAACGATACAAATTCACATTTCCATGTCATCTCAGCGATTTTAGCACTCTTCAACCCTGTTTCCTCTTTGTCACAATGAAATTTTTGCTATTCGTTTAGAAGCAAAGTTCATTTCTAATGAAATGTTGGAAGAAATTTATATATATCGCTTATACAATATTAAGTGTTTGTTACAAAAATATCTTGTTTCCTAAACTATGCCAATAATTTTTAGATGAGTTCTCATTCCCTTTAGCTGTAGTACAATGAAAGCCGTAATAGAATATGTGCGAAACTGTTGGTGCATGAGTGCAATATGTATGTGAGTAATTGCATTTCATGCACGGCATTCTCACACTTGCAGAGAATGCTTGTACGTTTTGCTCTAAAGCAAGTGACTGCGGAATTCAGTGCAGCAGTTGTTGCCATGAAAGAAAACAGTTGTGCAACTTTAACAAAACGTTATGCGGCATTATATTTTGTTCTTAAAATAATATGAAATAGGCTTAAAGAATGTTGAATGAATAAAAAAAAATTCATGTCCGTTCATATCAATGATTTTGATTACATCTTGTTTTATAGCTTAATAGGGGTGAGAACCTTGCTATGATCTGTAAAATTATTATTCGTAAAGGGTGTTCCAACAACATGTGAGAAAACAAATTATTTCAGTTTTTTCCACACCACACTTTGTAAGGCGAAGAAATCTACATTACTTTATCTTGTAATATAAAATAAAGATCATTATATTATTTTTAATTTAGGAATATTTTAAGAACTGAATTAGACATTAGTAAATATTTTTTTTGTTTCGAAAATATTGTAATCAAATATTTCTACTAAATGAACCTTTTTATCTCATAGGGGAGACGAATGTACTTTAAATTTAATTGAAAATAAATTAGTTTAAGCATGAGCATTTCACTTCATTTTTTTTACGATAAGTTATTAGATAATGTCATTTGATGAAACAATCAGTTGATGATCGTACAATTTGCACTACTAAATTAACTATTAAGGGCATATTGAAACTGGCTGAATCTGAATATAATGATCTTTATTTTGGTGCTTAAGTTTGCAATAAAATTGCATTTGTAAAATATTTGTTTCTTTTACAAAAATTACTTATGATTTCCTTCAGTTAAGCAACTTGCTCTACTAACACTCATAACTTAGCTCTTTCCAACAGATTTTGGAATATAATTGTTTCTATATTTTATACTAATAAATTTTTTTATACAAAAAGTTGTAAATAAAAATGTTTGTATCTGTTAAATTTGTCAAGCTGTTCACCAAATCGCCAAAAATTGAGTTAAGCACATCGATGCTGAGGTAATACAGGTCGAATGTTGTAAAAAACAATCGCTTCAAAAGATTTGCAATTTAATCCCATTTCTTAGCTTAGATGAATATTATAAGTTCCTGAAAATATGAAAATTGAGCATGCAATACAACTCAAACAACTTAAAGAGTTATGGATTGAATTTGCTAGTTTTTAAAGCGAGCTTGCAATTTGCAAAGCCGTTTATAGCCCGCAAATTTTGTGCTGTTTTAGTTCGTTCACGCATATGAATGACAATGATTATTGTAGTAATTTTTCCATCATTTTTTTTGTCATTGAATGTATGTTGAATATGACAATGCTATATGTAATTAATTATATTTTTTGTTGTCGTAACTGATGATATTTTATAACCACAACGTGGAAAAAGTGTTATTTTTGCTTATGCTTTGGAAAAATATATGAGTATTCAAAACTTGAATAAGACTTTGTAATTGAACATGATATTTATATATTCTTTTTACAGGATAGCAATGTTGCATCCAGACTAAAGCTGTCAAGGGTTTGTCCAACATCGTTATGGTTATACCTTCAACAGCGCTTACCCAGTTTATTTGTTAAAGTCTTTAACAACAATCGATTACTTTGCTAAAATTCTACCAAATCCGCAAGACCCCAGTGGCGCCCTTTTTCCGCCATATAAATATCACGTGTCCACTTTTAGTCTCTCATCTCTCAAATCTTTGGATTAGATTATAGAAAAAGAAGTAGAGTATATGAAGTATTTCAAGTGCGGTTGAAAATATTAGTATCACTTTATATATTATTATATATTTTCAATTTTTCTTAAATTAATTAAAATGCAATATCATATAAATTTTTTACGTCAAATGAAATCACTACATTTTCATTATTATATTGAGTTTTCAACTAGTTATGATTTACTTGATATAACAATGTAATAGTGCATATTACTAATACTTGACACTGTTTATACCTATACCTATACTTATACTTATACTTATACTTATACTTATACTTATACTTATACTTATACTTATACTTATACTTATACTTATACTTATACTTATACTTATACTTATATTTATACTTATACTTATACTTAACTTATACTTATACTTATACTTATACTTATACTTATACTTATACTTATACTTATACTTATACTTATACTTATACTTATACTTATACTTATACTTATACTTATACTTATACTTATACTTATACTTATACTTATACTTATACTTATACTTATACTTATACTTATACTTATACTTATACTTATACTTATATACTTATACTTATACTTATACTTATACTTATACTTATACTTATACTTATACTTATACTTATACTTATACTTATACTTATACTTATACTTATACTTATACTTATACTTATACTTATACTTATACTTATACTTATACTTATACTTATACTTATACTTATACTTATACTTATACTTATACTTATACTTATACTTATACTTATACTTATACTTATACTTATACTTATACTTATACTTATACTTATACTTATACTTATACTTATACTTATACTTATACTTATACTTATACTTATACTTATACTTATACTTATACTTATACTTATACTTATACTTATACTTATACTTATACTTATACTTATACTTATACTTATACTTATACTTATACTTATACTTATACTTATACTACTTATACTTATACTTATACTTATACTTATACTTATACTTATACTTATACTTATACTTATACTTATACTTATACTTATACTTATACTTATACTTATACTTATACTTATACTTATACTTATACTTATACTTATACTTATACTTATACTTATACTTATACTTATACTTATACTTATACTTATACTTATACTTATACTTATACTTATACTTATACTTATACTTATACTTATACTTATACTTATACTTATACTTATACTTATACTTATACTTATACTTATACTTATACTTATACTTATACTTATACTTATACTTATACTTATACTTATACTTATACTTATACTTATACTTATACTTATACTTATACTTATACTTATACTTATACTTATACTTATACTTATACTTATACTTATACTTATACTTATACTTATACTTATACTTATACATATACTTAAACTTATACTTATACTTATACTTATACTTATACTTATACTTATACTTATACTTATACTTATACTTATACTTATACTTATACTTATACTTATACTTATACTTATACTTATACTTATACTTATACTTATACTTATACTTATACTTATACTTATACTTATACTTATACTTATACTTATACTTATACTTATACTTATACTTATACTTATACTTATACTTATACTTATACTTATACTTATACTTATACTTATACTTATACTTATACTTATACTTATACTTATACTTATACTTATACTTATACTTATACTTATACTTATACTTATACTTATACTTATGCTTATTCTTACACTTATACTACGAATTCTATCTTTTTCGGTGATAAAATTTGTTTGTAGATTACCAGCTTAAATTTCAAATAAAATAATGTATTATATGAAAAAGTTATGGTATCAGGAATTCCTTTTTATATATAATAAAATAAAAATGTTTAAAAAATTCACTTTTGATTACAACGCAAATCTAAGGGCAATATGGTAATAATTTAGTATCCTGTTCATTTTTTGCCCAATTTATATGAGGACTATGACAATATTTTATGGCATTTGAATTTTTATTTAATTTTCCAATATTCATATAGGCAAAAGAACTTAATAAAATTCTTATGTAGACGCAGTACAGTTTGTCAAGAATGAGTTTATACATGAAAAATAATCACATTTTTTAACTTCAGTACAAAAATATGTTGCTTTTAACTTCAGTTTGACTTTTTTTTCGGTTACATTTACATACAGTATTTGAAAAGAATTTCTAAAAAAAACGGCAAATTCAATGTAAAAGCAAACAAAAAACAGCAAAAACAAATATCATTACAATTTGTTAATGTCAAGAAACTCTTTTCACAACGCGTGTTTTTCATTTCTTTAGCATGTGTTACACGATTAACAGAATTAACTACGAGTATTCTTCGCCGTGATATTTAAAATGATTTTGTCAATTAGTTGGTGATTAATTTTTGCTTTATTCACTTCTAAAATTCTTGATATTGTCTTTTTAAAATGCCGGGTTATAGTTTAAAGTAGTTCAACTATTGTAATATAATCACAAATTGGGTAAAAGTGTTAGAGAATTATCAGAACTGTTCTAAGCAACCCCAAAAACAGTGTATAATTTGATAAATCGCGCGGAAAATGAGGGAAGGCACCAAAGCGAGGAGGAGGTCCTAAGCCAAAACTTACTAAACCTGCACATCGCTTAATGATTCGGAAATTTGATCAATATCCAAAAAGTTTGGTTAGGGTTCGGACGAGTAGGAAATTTGGCTTTCAAAGAAAACAGTCTGAATGCGAAACAATACTTAAATATTTTAAAAGACAATTTATTTAGCAGTGCTGTAAAATTTCGATTTGTAACAGACGATAAACCAAATTTCAAATTTTATCAAGGTCGTTATCCTAAACATAAGGAGTATAATGTTAGGATGTGGCTCCTATATAATTGTGGCAAAGTAATAGATACACCTGTTCAAAGTCCGGACTTAAGCCTCATAGAAAATTTGGGGACATATTTAAAGAAAAGAGCCGCTAAACGGAACAAAGAATGTGACAGCACTTAAAACTGTAATTCTGGAGGAATGTCATAATATATTTAGCAGCTACGATGCGGAAAAGTTAATTCATTCCATGAAAAAAAACTACAATGTGTTATAAATGCTAAAGGTTATCACACTAAATATTAAATGTACAAATTATTACTTAATATATTTAGTACAAAAGACCGTTTCACCTTTTGTGAAAAGAGTTTCTTGACACTAACAAAATTAAAAGATATTTGTTTTTGTAGTTTTTTTCTTTGTTTATATATTGAATTTGCTGGTTTTTGTACTAATTCCGTACTTATTCCCTTTAAATACTGTATTTAAATATAGCCGAATAAAAAATAAGTTAAACTGAAGTAAAAACCAATATAATTTATTAGCGAAGTTTAAAAGTGTGATTATTTTTCATGTGTAAAGTCATTCTTGACAAACTGTATATTATGCAAATATAAAATATAAATTTGGTTAGAGCGTTGTGTTTTTCCAACAAACTACAATATGTATAAAATTTGTGTGCCATATGTTAGCATAGGGATATCTGTTTATATTTTTTTTTTATATTTCCATGGGTATTGTTAAACTTTTGTATGGTAAAAGTAAACAAATTGTATAGTTTTTGAAGGTAAATCTATATTTAAAATTTATTTATGTAAAAGAACATAAACGAATTTAAGTATGGCGATTGCCTTGATTTATTTTTATACATGTGTGCTTACTAACTCATTTGGAGATATAACATTTTAAATAGTAAGTGCGTAGATCCACTTAATTGATTTGGTGTTTTTACTCATCGATATAGATGGTTGACTTCCAATAGTTTTTATTATCGGAAAACTTATAATGATTAACTTCATATTTATGATAACGGATGATCTAAGTAAAGGTATTTTTTTACTAGTTTTTTTATGACAGATCACGCAAGTTATAAATTATAATGTTCCGGTCTGTACTGTAGCAAGAATCAGACTGACTCTGCCATCAGAAGAGCAACTCAAGTCTGCTCCAATGTGTGGGTGTACCACACATTCCAACATACTCAAAAGATTAGGTTGTCAAATATCTCCCTTTCGCTTTTTTGCCCTTTATTTAATGCATTATAAAAAGTGTTACAGTGATTGGATTTAGTTCAAGTATGTGCCTTTTCGTTCGATAATCTTTTTCCATCTAGACCGCAACTTCATAAACCACCCTCGTAGGAGCCCCCTTCCTTATTTGCAAAGGGCTCGGACAGCCCCTTTTCATAAGCCTCTTTTGAGTTCATCTGTACACCAACAGGAATAGGTGGTAATCGCTTGGCGCTATGTCCGGGTTATATAATGGATGCGATGAAACCGCCCATCTGAGCTCCCTTAGCTTCTGACGAGTCATCAACGAAGTGTGTGGTCTGGCGTTGTCTTGGTGGAATACTACACCCTTCCTGTTGGCAATTCTGGACGCTTCTGGGCGATCGCCTGCTTCAAGCGGACTAGCTGTTGGCAGTAGATGGTAGAATTAAGCGTCTGGCTATATGAGAGCAGCTTATAGTGAATGATTCCCTTCCAATCCCACCAAACACACAGCAAAACCTTCCTGGCTTCAATCCCGGCTTGGCCACTGTTTGGAACGATTCACCGGCCTTCGACCACGACCGTTTTCCCTTGATATTGCGGTATGTGATCCATTTTTTGTCGCCAGTCAACATACACTTCAAAACTTGGTCGAGTTCGTTCTGTTTCAGCAGCATATCGCAGGCGTTGATTCGGTTCAGAAGATTTTTTTTCGTCAAATCATGCGGCACTAAAACATCAATTTGTTGTGTATCCAGCCTTCTGCAGATGTTGAAAAGGGTTCGGTGGCTAACTAATATCTTCTGGGCGATGCCACGAGATGTCACATGCCGGTCTAACTCGATGTTTTCCATAATTTGATTTGCATTCGTCGTCACAGGTCTTCCGCCGGCTGTCTTATCTATAGTGTCGTTTGCACCCGCTCTAAATCGTCGAAACCATTCCTCCGCCTTTGCGATTTGCCTTTAACGAAAGAAAACTTTCAAATAGCGCAAATTTCGGCGTTAGTGAACTCTATATTTACACGTCTATAACTGTTGAACGCAATATCCAAATTAATCATGCATAACGTCGTTTTGTAGGTTATCTCAAGACCTTTTAAAGATATATAATATTGTCAGATATAATTTATAATTTCGAAACTTATTTTTTTAATTTTTTCGTTCACATAAGTAAATAATAACAATAATTATACTTATTAGTATTATTATTATTAATGATGACACCTTCACTCTTCTATTTCTTTGATATTCTTAAAATGATTAAGTTCAATATCGCCGGTTTATTTTCAACTCATAGCTTTGCTTTAACATTTTCACAGAATGTATCCGTTTATCAATAAATTAAGTTTTGTTGTTACTAAATTTTTCTTCATTAATTCTTATTTCACATTTTGCAAAATGTGTTATATAATTATTTTGTAGCATAAAATTTCTTTCATCGTAATTTTGAATAAGCCTCAAATTATTTTCATTCTTTATTATTAAAGTATCATCACTTATTTCTTGTATTATTGTCGTATTTTTGTACTTAAATTCATAAGCGTTAAAAAAAAACAAAATTCCTACTTAATTTTTGTGTTTTTAATAACGTTTTATCTTTATAAATTTAAAATGTTTTTTTTTTTTTTTTTTGTTACAATTTTTTCATCATCTTGAGCTATTTGCAAATTTCGTTTGTTTGGTAGAGACATAATTAATTTTACATATACTTTAAAAAACTGTTTGCTATTTGAATAGCGAACATAAGTGCTGCATTTTCTAAAGCTACTACTCCTACTTTGGCAAGTTTCAGCTTATAAAAATCTATATGAAAACTATCTATTTCCACTCTGTACTATAATGATCGTCATCACGCAGCCATAAAATGTACACCCAATAATTCAAGAAATAGTATAGATCCAACCATTTTAAAAAAAACACAAAAACACACCAACACTACAAGTGTCACCGCTAGTGTAAGAAGCTGGATACATCATGATCGACTCGACAAATATAGATCGGTGACGAAGTTAATACAACACTACATATTATACATCCGACAGACCTAAGAACAAAGCACTTCTTTTTAACGAAATTAAAGTTATTAAAGCAAAAATTAGATCGATTACTCCCAAGGAAGAGGGAAGAAAGAAGAGACGGTTAATTAATTTATTAGGGACAATGTATAAATGGTTGTTCGGGGTAATAGGCGAGGAGGATCGGCAGGATATAATGGTCATTTAGAAGTAATTGAGGAAAATTCGCACAATGCAATAACAAATATCAATAAGCAGATTATTATAAATAAGCATGTTAACAATTGAATTAATTTAATGAAAACAATAGTTAAAAATGACAGGAGTAAAATTTTAAAATAATTAAATCAGCTACAAAAGGAGGAAGAGAGCTAGCGAAATAAATAGGTTCTTTACCATGATCAAATGAACAAATTAAAACACATTGAAGGGAAGATCCATGAAATTCAAAATAATATAGCCGTCGCTAAAAACAATTTAACATATCCGGTCGATATCAGTTCTTCGTAGCCCTCTCTGTACCTATTTCTATTGTGTATTATGAGTTATTCCTTCTGGTCTATTGTTTTTTTTAAATGGTTGGATCTAGCCTCTCAATGTCTGCATTACCTGTATGGGAGTTTGGTTTAAGTGTACTTCGACTCCTTCTGTATATAAGAACTGACTCAACTGTTCGGCCCTGAATTCGTTATCCACGATGATCTTCCTTGGTTTCCCGAATTTCGTGAAATGTTCAATAGACATGACAGAAATTGGAGAGCAAAGAAGGCCATCATAATGCCTTCTTTGCTCTCCAATTTGTGTCAGTTCTATTGTATGCTGCTGCAAATTTTGTTAGTGGATCAATTACTGTGACAAATGACTGCTCTTTAAAATGAAAAATGTCCACATGTATTATTTCATTTTTATTTGAAGGTGTCTCTGTTAGTGTAAACTTCGGCTTTATCGGTTTCCGGTCATATTTAATTTGCTTGCATTTTTCGCAACTACCTTTAATTAACTGTACATGTTCCCTTACTTGTAAATTTCTGTTACTTTTTTTACATTTTATGAATTGCAGCTTGCCATTGCAAGAAAACATGCTTATAGGTAATAGTTGAATTTTGTGATAATCGGCCTCCTCCACTTGGGAAAAAATACCCACTTTGCCACTGTCAATATTTCTGATTTTCAATATGTTATCCGTGTCAATAGGGTTGATCTCGAATACTTTCCTTCTATGTATTATTTGAACCTCAATTTGGGGACTACATACATATATGTTATTATAATTTGGGTTTTATACTTGTTGCCAATTTCTTCTGTTATGAAGAAATTTTCTAACAGTCCCTCTTTTGCGGAATGTATTGTATCCGACATTTCTAAATTGGATTATTTATCATTTCTTTCGTCGATTTTGGGAGAGATTTCAATTCGACTGTAAAAATCAGCTACTACATAATTTTTCTCTTTCTGATATTCAATTTCGTAATTGAACTGTTGCAGTTCCTATAGTCACCTTTGGTGACGTTGTGAAAACTCCCTTCATATATATTTATTATTTAAAAATCATATTGGGCAATAATACATTTATAATTTTATGTTTTGTGCCATATGTGTACGTCCTGAAATAAGTTATTGATTATATAATGGCTAGAAAATCTTTATATGTTGTAGCAGTTTTAATTTGAAGTTGATCGGTTAATTTCTCGTTGAGTTTTGATGTCAGCAATTTTGATGACTGATTAATATGTTATTCATTAGTCGTTAAAAGGTAGCCGGAACAGTTCTTAGTCCGAACGGCATTCTTATATATTCGTATAATCTCACCGGAGATACAAAAGCTGTCTTTTCAATAACCTTTTTTTCCATTAAAATTTGATGGTAACCTTTGGCTAGATCAAGAGTGCTAAAGTACTGCGCCTTGCTTAACTTGTCTAAGATTCCATCAATATTTGGCAAAGTATATTTATCGTCAACAGTTATTTGATTTAGTCTACGGTCATCGATTACTAACCGAATTTTTTATTTCTCATGCTATCACATATTTTTGGTACTATGATAATAGGTGAACTATATTCACTCCTACTTTTCCGAATTATGCCTTGTTTTTCTTGCTCCCTAATTTGCCTTGTGGCTTCTTCCTCATGTTTTGGAGGAATATTTATGAATTGATTTGCTGGTTTGTGGTGGTTCTTATTTCGTGGGCCACCGGTTTTGTGTTTGTCAAGGCATTAACTGCTCTCTCCCCCTCTCCCTCTTTTCGTTTATTTAGTTTTAAATGATCCAATTGAATGTTTTGCATTTTACTTTCTTCCAATGCATATACTAGCTCTTTCTCCGTTTTCGAAATCGATTGTCTTGAAATTATTAAATATAAAATCGTTTCCTAGTAGAAGATCGTAGGGTTTTTCAAAATCTATTTTCAACCATCTCATCCTAACATTGTGAGGGCATTTAAGTTCTAGCGGACATGGTGTCTTAACTCTTTCGTTAGACGCTTTCATTTCGCCAATCAGTGTGCTAATTATACTTTTATTTTTTATTGTGATACTGTACTAATTATTGTTATATTTTTTTTAGAACCGGTAACATGTACTGTTCGAAGCTTGATTTTTTCATAATACTTATAGTAGAGCACCAATGCACACCATTTTTTATTAAATAGATTAAGTGAAATTAATATATTATTTTGATTTTCCGAGGCTAATTAGTAAAAAATTCTTCCTTGTTATTCGTTTCCTCTGTCCTCCTCACAGCATTAACATCCATGGGTGTTCGGCCATTTGAACGTCTTGTTTGCCGAGTGTCGTCCTGTACATTTTGTCTTGCTAAATTACCCTAACTGTTATTACTAATATTATTATTGAGATATTTATTTGTATATTGGCCTGAATTTCCTGTCCGATAATTAATTTGGTTCCGTGGATTATTTGGGTGATAATTATTTTGCCCTAAAATTATTTTTTATTTCTTTGGGAGCATCGGCCCGAAATATTTTGTGCATACTAATGATAATTGTTTTTATTTAAAGTTGTTTATTCTTTGGTTATTTTGATTTCGGTTACTATTAAAATTTTTTGTCCTGGTCTGAATTTCAGTTTCTTGCTAAAAATATAGGATTTAAATTTCCGTCGTCCAGCCCTATGAAATTGTGGATCGTATTTGTTATGTCTGTCCATGTCGTTATATTCCGTATCATATAGACGAAAGTCGCTGAGGCAAGTTGCTTTACCCTTTGTATAAGCATTCCTGAAAATATTTCTTTCATCATACCGCCTGTTTCACTCAAAGCACAATATTCGGTGATATTATCCATTATTTCTTTGATTTTCCTACCAAGTTCACCGATACTACCCACCCTAAGGTTAGCGATGTCGTTGGTCAAAGTCATCTGGTCCTCTGTTGGTCTAAAGTGCTGTTTTAATCTTATTTTGCACGAATCCCAATTTTCTGGAATATTCAATGTTAAAAAATTTTTTGCCGATCCTAAAATTTTTAAATCATAAACTACTCTGAATGCTACCTACTGTTGTCCTGCATAATCAGCTAGTACCCTTATCAATTGCCTCAATAAATGCCGGTATAAGCTTTAAATGGCTGTAAATATTTTAGATCTTTTTCTATTTTCTGCCTAATACTTTTCCTGCTATGCAGCATTTTGTTGAAACAATTGTGTTATTTCAGATAAACAACGTTCAACGTTTAACATTTGATTCTGAGCCATAATTTTTGTTTTTTTATGCGAGATTATATTTTATTTAATATACTATATATTGGTTTTGAAAAATTAAAAAATTATTTATTTTTTTTTATTAAGAACAGTTTTTTTTATCAATAACAAAAAAAACCAATCTATAATTTTTAAGTTGTACGTACATTACAATATTGAATGTTAGTCATTAAGTACAAATAGTTTTTCTTGTAATCATTATTTAAAATATAAATTTCCTCCTTCGGTACATTTTTCCATCTGTTTTTCTTCCAATTATCAAATCATATAATATCATACTTTTTTTTAAATCTTGCTTCAATAATTCTTAGTCACAACACCACGTTTAAGCACTATTTATTCAAGTTTTTCGTAAACAAACATTACGTGCACTTTAATTTAATTTCACTTGTGGTAATTTGCATTTTTGAATAAAAGTTACATACATACTAGGGATTTAATAGAGATGTGAACATTTGTATGTGAACATTACCTGTTGTTATAGCTGCTTGTTTTTGCTACTTGCACAGTTGTTTTTTTTTTTCTTAGTGTTGCTGCTACTGCTGCTTATGGTTCTTTTGTTACGACTGCGCCAGTTATAAATTATAATGTTCCGGTCTGTACTGTAGCAAGAATAAGACTGACTCTGCCATCAGATCAGCAACTCAAGTCTGCCCCTATATGTGGGCGTACCGCACATTCCAACAAACTCAAAATTTGCCGAGTCTGCTGTTTTGGTCACTTACAGGCGTATCATGCGATGTGGTGCACAACTGCATGCCGTTAGTCGGCGTAACCTGAGATGTAACTTACGCGAGTCTTTTCAAGCTGTCGTGTTATTTTTGTCTAGTATGGTTTGGCATTTCATCATAGAAAGACTTACGTCTGAACAACAAGTGGTTACATTTTATTTCGAAAATGCGCTTTCTGAAAAGAATGTACTTCCCATGGTTCGCTCAGTTTATTGTCAACTCAATCGGCCTACTGAGCGTGCTATTCGCAACACAATCACTCATTCATTATTTAGTAATATTCGACCATATAGACCTAGTCCAGCACGCAGGGAAGAAAATATAGCAGCCATAACTTAGAGTTTACACAAAGACCGTGGGGAGTCGATTTTTGGTGAAATTTAAAATTAAAAGCGTGCAAAATACAGCTTGTGCATGGACTGAATCCGCTTGACCTGGCTTAATTGGCATTTAAATAAAAAAAATTGCCGCATTTGCAACGAAGAGCAACCTGAAGATATTCGAGAGTTGCTATTTCATCCAGAAAAAACAACAGTTTGATGTGGTTTGTTTGGTGGAATTATCGGTTCATATATCTTCAGATGCTGGTGGGAACGTAACTGCCAGTGGTGACCTTTATAGCGCCATGATAACCGACTATTTGATGCCGGAAATTAAAGCCTATTATCACTTCCGACACATCGCAACATTCAATGGGTTTATTCGATTGGCCACTAAGATCGTGGGATATAATACTGTTAGATTTTTCCTGTGGAAATATGTAAAGTTTAAAGTCTATGCGGACAATCCCGCTTTGATTAAGGCTTTGGATCAAAATAACACGCGTGACTTTCGCGAGTTACCAGTAGAAAAGTTCGAGCCAATTATCGCAAGTTGGACTCAAAGGATCATCTGAGACGTGACCGCGGTCAACACTTGAAAGACATAATCCTCAAAAAATAAATGTCGAGGAATGTTCTTTCGAATAATAATAAGCATTAATGTAAAATATAATTCCTACAATGCCTCACATCTCAGTCAATATTAAGTTAATGCACAATATTTACATTCGCGCGAACCTAACAAAAGCTGCACATGTTACTGATCTTACAAGAAACTCACAGTATTTTTACTACTAATTGAATAAAACGGAGTTGTCAATGAAGTAGAATGCAATTATAATAAATTTTTGCCTTTAGAGTAAAACCCCCAGGAGAGAAAATTCGAAGGGTAAACAGGAAGTTACATACATGCATAAAATGTGCGTACATACATTGCTACACTCACACGAGTAAAATGTACTTGGGGCAAATAAAAAAATGTCACTTTAGGGAGCGCATTAATAAAAGCAATTTAAGGCAAATGCTTCAATACAAGTTTTATACCTTGCTTCCGTGGCGCTTTCAACGATTTGAACACACACACACACAAACATATTTATGAAAGCCTCGGAATTACACATATGTATATTTTCTTTAGTTGAAGTACTTTTTATAGCTGCATTTGGGTGAGTACTATTTTTTTTCTTTCTGTACAAACGTTTTGATGTCTTTTTATACTCTAAAACTTGTACTTTACCTACACTTATTTTATTTAATCCGCTTTCTGTTCCTCTTGCCAACTTTATTGTGGAAAATTGAAATTGTATTGATTATTTTAGCATTTGACACAATAACAAACATTGGGTTTCATTAACCTCACATACCATATACATATATACCGAGTAAGTTAATCGGATGTTTGAATATTCTTATATGATGATATGTACAACTAGGAAAAGATGTCGACTTCACATTGGAAAGCACATTAATAAGAACGCTTGTGGGCAAGTCCTATAAGTTTTACTTCTACTTCGTTTTTGCTCTTAGTGATCAACCGATACTTATTATATTCGTATGTACATGTGGACAAACTTGAACGGCTGCGAGAGTTTTATTTCCAATTGCACAAGTATTTTGATTAAAATCCCACGTTTTTTGTTACCTTAAACTTTTGTATCACGTTTTGATACCATTATATACCTTTTGTATACTTCCTTGTGAAAATTATACATAAAGACGTTTTTAAGGAATTATCGTACTAGAAGTATATACATTTTTTTTTTAATCATACATATATGTACATATACACGATTTTCTTATAAGGACAACGATTATAAGTGTTATGTTCTTCTTCATTCCCTTATGTTTGTATATTCAAAGTACTACCAAAAATTTGGAAGTAAAGACAATATAAGAGATATGAATTAAGGGTTGTAAAAAAATAAATTGAATCAAAAGTTCAAAGGTGTAAAAATATTATAAATAAGCAATTATAATTTTATTTTCTCCAATAAGGTATATTTATGCATATTGCTAACCCAAAATCCGGGGAATTTATGGGTAGGTAGATAGGTAGAGTTGCTGTTTAATGACGCATATGACTGGAAGTCAGGACTCCTCACTCTATTTTCTATTCTCTGGACTGCCATGTGGCTTCATAAGAACCAATTTTTCAGCAGTATGAAAAGTATTATCTGTGCATACTCCGAGATGCTGTTAAAAATCTGCGACCGAAGTTGTAATTATATTTCTTATCAAAGTTTTGTAGCCTATAGAATATATTTTGAAGACTCCTCCTCATCTATCTCCTGAAATCTTCTACAATATTCATTACTTGCGGATCCTGGTCTACTGGCATGTCTGCCAATTTGACAGCAACCTGCTAGACTTGTAATATAGTTATCATAATATTTCATTTAAATTTTAGTAATAGGCGTTGCTTTTGTCTGCTTGTTGAGCAAGATACTTTATAACATGTTTGTATGGGTAAAATTTATGTTTATTTAAAGGCACAAAGTATTGTTTGGAACTGGTGAATTCAAAGGGACCTTTAAAACGGTCATGTTAGTATAATGTTTGGTTGAACGTTTAATACATTAATACATAGAAATGATATAAAAAGTTTCTTCATTTTGGTAAATATTCACTGGTTTTTGTGATCGCAGAGCAAAGAATGGATCATAATTGGTCCTCGTAAATGCATTATACACAAGTAAAACTAACAAGAAATAAAAAAATGTAAATGGGTTGAAATTTTAAATTATTTTTTTAATAAATTTCTTAGATATGTTTAATTACAGGATGGAGTCATCTGTAGAAGTTCACGCAAGTGAGGAAAGTTCTCTGATCGCCATGCGCTTGGGAGTGGCCAGAAACGATTTTTTTACATATGACTCAAGCAGCTCACGACTTCCGGTCTGTGACCAAGTATCTTCTGAGTCTTTGTGCGCTGGGTTTGGGACCCGCCACGTAAAAAAACACCCCCAATGAAAAAGCGTAAACAGCCTCGGATGAGAGACCCCCCTTTTGATGAAGAACGAAATAAGGACTACGAATTGAGGGCATGCACCTGGAATGTCCGGTCCCTTAATTGGGAACGTGCCGCTGCCCAGCTGGTAGATGTCCTCGTAAAAATAAAGGCTGACATCACCGCCGTCCAAGAAATGCGATGGACGGGACAAGGACAGAGACGAGTAGGTCCTTGTGACATTTACTACAGTGGCCATATAAAGGAGCGCAAGTTTGGTGTTGGATTCGTGGTGGGAGAGAGACTCCGTCGCCGAATACTATAATTCACTCCGGAGAATGTACGTCTAGCCACAATCCGCATCAAAGCGAGATTCTTCAACATATCGCTGATTAGCGCCCACGCCCCGACGGAAGTAAAGGACGATGTGACCAAAGATGCCTTTTATGAGTGCTTGGAGCGCACTTATGAGAGATGCCTCCGCCACGATGTCAAAATCGTGCTTGGCGACTTTAACGCCAAGGTGGGCAAAGAAGGTATCTTTAGCACTACGGTCGGTAAATTCGGCCTCCACGAGGAAACATCTCCAAATGGATTGAGGCTAATCGACTTCGCCGGGGCCCGAAATATGGTTATCTGTAGTAATATGATTATCATGTTGTGATAGACGGAAGACATGTCTCCAGTGTTTTAGATGTGCGTGCGCTCCGAGGTCCTAGCATCGACTCGGACCACTATATTGTTGCAGCCAAAATTCGCACTCGCCTCTGTGCAGCAAAAAACGCACGCCAACAAACACAAGGAAGGTTCGACGTCGAGAAGCTGCTATCACAACAGACAGCCGAACGATTTTCTACTCGGCTTGCACTCCTGCTCTCTGAGAGCACTCGTCAACAACTCGGTATAAGGGAACTGTGGGACGGCATTTCAAACTCCTTACGTACAGCTGCAACCGGAAAGTACAAAAGAACAGCTGGTACGACGAGGAGTGCCGTGCCGCAGCGGAGAGAAAACAGGCTGCCTACCTCGCAACGTTACGATCGACCACGACGCGTGCGGGATGGGATAGATACCGAGAGTTGAAGAGGGACGCAAGACGCATATGTAGACAGAAAAAGAAAGAGGCTGAAATGCGTGAGTACGAAGAGCTTGATAAGCTGGCCGACAGGGGTAATGCATACTCTTGTGGAACCCCCGAAGGTGATCTAGTTACCGATGCCAGAGCGTACTTAAATTATGGAGGGAACACTTCTCCAGCCTACGGAATGGCAGTGAACTCACAACACCAGGAGAAAACGAGCCCGATACCCCAATCGATGACGATGGAGCAGACGTTCCATTGCCCGACCATGAAGAGGTTCGAATAGCAATTGCCCGCCTGAAGAACAACAAAGCGGCAGGGGCCGACGGATTGCCGGCCGAGCTATTCAAACACGGCGGCGAAGAACTGGTAAGGAGCATGCATCAGCTTCTTTGCAAAATATGGCCGGACGAAAGTATGCACAACGATTGGAATTTAAGTATGCTATGCCCAACCCACAAAAAAGGAGACCCCACAATCTGCGCCAACTACCGTGGGATTAGCTTCCTCAACATCGCATATAAGGTTCTGTCGAGCGTATTGTGTGAAAGATTAAAGCCCACCGTCAATAAACTGATTGGACCTTATCAGTGTGGCTTTAGACCTGGTAAATCATCAACCGACCAGATATTCACCATGCGCCAAATCTTGGAAAAGACCCGTGAAAGGAGAATCGACACACACCACCTCTTCGTCGATTTCAAAGCTGCTTTCGACAGCACGAAAAGGAGCTGCCTCTATGCCGCGATGTCTGAATTTGGTGTTCCCGCAAAACTAATACGGCTGTGTAAACTGACGTTGAGCAACACTCAAAGCTCCGTCAGGATCGGGAAGGACCTCTCCCGGCCGTTCGATACCAAACGAGGTTTTAGACAAGGCGACTCCCTATCGTGCGACTTTTTCAATCTGCTGCTGGAGAAATTTATTCGAGCTGCAGAACTGAATCGAGCAGGTACAATCTTTTATAAGAGTGTACAGCTGCTAGCGTATGCCGATGATATTGATACTGTTGACAGTCATAAATTTGAAGTTGTGGATAATTTCGTCTATCTTGGAACCAGCGTAAACACCACTCACAACGTCAGCCTGGAAATCCAACGCAGGATAACTCTTGCCAACAGGTGCTACTTCGGACTGAGTGGGCAATTGAAAAGTAAAGTCCTCTCTCGACGAACAAAAGCCAAACTCTCTAAGTCGCTCATAATACCCGTCCTGCTATATGGTGCAGAGGCTTAAATGATGACCACAAACGATGAGGCGACGTTACGAGTTTTCGAGAGAATGGTTCTGCGAAAGATTTATGGTCCTTTGCGCGTTGGCCACGGCGAATATCGAATTCGATGAAACGATGAGTTGTACGAGGTAACGACGACATTGACATAGTGCAGCCAATTAAAAGGCAGCGGCTACGCTGGCTAGGTCATGTTGTCCGGATGGACGAAAACACTCGAGCTCTGAAAGTATTCCACGCAATACCCGCCGGGGGAAGCAGAGGAAGAGGAAGACCTCCACTCCGTTGGAAGGACCAAGTGGAGAAGGACCTGGCTTCGCTTGGAATATCAAATTGGCGCCACGTAGCGAAGAGAAGAAACGACTGGCGCGCTGAAGAAAAAAGTTTAATGACAGTAAAATAGATACTTCTATGAATTCTATTATTCACTGAACTATGAATTTTTCATGTATCTTTATAACCATTGTCACTCTTTAATGTTGGTGGGTAACTGCAGCATAATCATTAATTTTCAGCTTTTCTTATTTTTCTGCACTTTTATATACAAAGTATTTTCTTACTTCAGTTCTGGTCTCCTCTTTGAAATTCATACAAACTTCAAAAAGCCAACGCCTCCAAATATATGCAACGTTTACTTGTGGTGAATCTTTTTTGTTGTTACTTCGTACCATAAAGTGATTTACGTTTGTCATTTTATGGTCGCACGCTTGTTGCTTGTTAATTTTTCAACTGTTTTATTTTCCTTTTGGTAGTTGTTGCCAAATCAGCGTTTTCGTATTATTTTCCAACACTAAATTTTAATACACTTAGTCATTAAGCAAATTTTCGTTATATTATTAACGAAGAAGCAATATACATACTTATGACAAAGTACTCTAAAATATACATACTTATGACAAAGTACTCTAAAATGTTAATATATGGCGTCATATTTCAAAAGGTTAATACTTTTTTAATCTAAGTTTTAACTATTGTATGTTTCCAACTGCAATATTATTTGTAGTTTTTTTCAGTTCATTTCCAAATAAAGGTATTCACTGAATACCCTTTTTACATTTGGAGCCACAACAATGCATAAATTATGTAAAACACAAATACTATTTGAACTAAAGAATACAAAATGAGTAATGAAGGAAAAAATAAGCGAAGGGTATAGTTTTATCACTCACTATGCATTGTCCCAATCGTCAAGTTATTATTGCTGTCAATGAAGGCAAGATATTAAATTGCAGTAAAATAATGACAGTAGAGTCTATTTATTAGGTAGTCGAAAAAGTCTTTTCGTCTTTCGAATCACACTTCAACTTATTTTTTTTTATACTTATACTATGAAATAAATAAACAAACATGTACCACATTGGTCGACCTCTTTGCCTTTTTTTCGCTAGAGACATCAACATAGATAACTTGATACGAGACTCTTTGGTTCGAGAGAGAGCTGTCAACACTCGCATTTTTTATAACATTTGCCAATGATAACACTACTGAAAAATATTAGATTGGATATATAATAAATTATACAAAACACTAAATTAAACACTTTGAAAATGCATACATATATTCGCACAGTTCAATGAAATTCCATTTTACACTTATTTCATCAAGTAGTTATAGCGCTGCCCTTCTGGCATCCTGCCTTTTTCACGAACTGCTGGGTGACGGCACCCTGATTGTGTTTTGCTGCCAGCTCAGAAAACAGATCAGGGTGCCTTGCCAGCTGACAAGCGAGAGAGCAAGAAAAGAGATTCTGATCAAGTTATCTATGACATCATTCCATCAGTGTTAATCAAAATTTCCAGAGCAGAAGCGAGAGAACCATTGTTTTCCTATACGAACTGATACAGCATCGTCTCCGCAAACTTCACAAATTCACAAAATGGTCATTATTGGCTTGGGTGGCAACGATTGGAATTTAAGTGTGTACTGCCCAATCCACAAAAAGGGAGACCCCACAATCTGCGCCAACTACCGTGGGATAAGCCTCTTCAACATCGAATATAAGATTCTATCGAGCGTATTGTGTGAAAGATTAAAACCCACCGTCAAGAAACTGATTGGACCTTACCAGGGTGGCTTTAGACCTGGCAAATCAACAACCGACCGGATATTTACCATGCCCTAAGTTTTGGAAAAGACCGGTGAAAGAAGAATTAACACCTCTTCGTCGATTTCAAAGCCGTTTTCGATAGCACGAAAAGCAGCTGCCATTATGACGGGATATCTGAATTAAGAATAACCGCAAAACTAATACAGCCGTAAACTGACGTTGAGCAAGACCAAAAAACTGTCAGGATCGGAAGGACCTCTCCGGGCCGTTCGATATCAAACAAGGTTTTAGACCAGGCGAATTCCTATCGTGCGACTTCTTCTATCTGCTCTTGGAGAAAATAATTCGAGTTGCAGAACTAAACAGAGAAGGTACAATCTTTTATAAGAGTGTACAGCTGCTGCCGTATGCCGATGATTTTGATTTATGAAATATCTCCTGTCATCAAACAAACAGCCGTCGCACGAGCGACTTGGCTTTCACGTCACTGTTGACAGTCATAACTTTGAAGTTGTAAATAATTTTGTCTATTTAGGTACCAGTGTAAACACCACCAACATTGTTAGCCTGGAAGTCCAATGCAGGATAACTCTTGCCAACAGGTGCTACTTCGAAGTGAGTAGGCAATTGAGAAGTAAAGTCTTCTCTCGACGAATAAAAACCAAACTCTGTAAGTCACTCATTATTCCCGTCCTGCTATATGGTGCAGAGGCTTGTACGATGACAAACACTATGAGTCAACGTTGCTAGTTTTCGGGAGAAAGGTTCTGCAGAAGATGTATGGTCCTCTGCGCGTTGCCACGGCGAATATCGCATTTGATGGAACGATGAGCTGTATGAGATACACGACGACATTGGCATAGTTCAGCGAATAAAAATGAAACTGCTACTAAACACTCCAGCTCTGAAAGTATTCGGCGCAGTACCGGCGGTGGGAAGAGGAGGAAGAGGAAGGCCTCCACTCTGTTTGAAGGATCAAGTGGAGAAGGACCTGGCTTCGCTTGGAATAACCATTTGGCACCACGTAGCGAGAAGAAAAAACTACTGGCACGCTGTTGTTAACTCGAATATAATCGCGTAAGCAGTGTCTGTGCCAGTAAAGCTCTATAAGCAATACATATAATACTACCCGAAATGCAAAAAGTGCAAAGTACTTACATAAGTACTAGAGTTATGTTACTTAGGCAATCAATATACTACATATTTTACTTACTGTTTTCATACACTACTTCTAGGTAAATGAAAAGTCAACTGCATGTAAGCGGAACCCTCTTTTTTATCTTTGGGGCAACTGATTTTGCCAAATAATCAAACGCAATAAATTTTTTGGCAATTTTACATAGGCGTAATTTTCTAAGTGGCGGTACATAACACAAACAACGAGAGATATTTTTATCCGGTCAAACCAATATCAATAAAATATTTCAGAATACTAAAATGTAGAATACTTCAAGGAGCGTGAAATGGGTTTTGTAGCATCTGTTCCACTCACCCTGCTACAATTTAGGTATAAAATAATTCTTCACTATTTACTTTATAGGAAATACGATTAAAAAAAAAATGTTTTCGGCTCGATGGCGAAATACGGCTTTTTCCCTTCTAAGGTGTTTTTATTGCGAGCAAAACCCTGGAAATAAGCAACAAAAATATATACACCCTTTTACTTTGATTTCGTGTACTGGCTGGTTGTCACAAATATTATTTCTAGCATGCATTTTGTTGTAACTCTTTATAATTTTTAACAGCTACGCATTGTCACGCCTTTATTGATGTATTCTGTGCATTGTGGAACTTTTGCTGCCTTCTCAGCAGTAAAACGAAAATGCGATTGGAAAAATCTATTTAGTAGATGGGCAAATAAAATATTTCGACGCTTATTGTTAGGCTCATTGGCGTCTATCCACAGATTTATACAGTTGTCCGTTATTATATTTGCATTATGTAAATAAAAATTGTGCTTAGAATAAATAAAATCTGGTAAGAACTTGCTCTAGATCACATATAATTAACAGGCCTAGAGGAAACTATGGGTCTAAAACCGTTTTTAATCCAGCAATTTTCAAAGCGAAATTTTGCTTTAAGGAATTATAAAAATTTTACTAGTCAGTTTTAAAACTATTAAAATTGAAAACCAAACGTTAAACCCGTAGGTATACATAATAGACTACACCAAAAACCACAAAAGCTTACCAAGAACTTGAGATAGCTAAATTTACTTGCATCTGCAATTACGTAAAAAACGTTTACAGTTAGCATTTTAATCGTATTTTACGAGCCCATTTTTAAGCTTAAAATTCTTCTCACTGCCAACATGTTAAGTAATCTGAAGGTCATTATATCTCGCCTATAATTTTCAGTTGCGTGTTTCTGAAATGCATTAAAACTTACTTCATGTGCTTAAACTTACTTTAACTGCGCTCGAGCGAAGGTTATATGTACATACACATTTGGTAAAAAATATACTTAGATTTGAGTACACTTAAATTGGGGTAAAGTTTCACAAAAGAAGCCCACTATATATGCATTAATTTAATTTTTTTTAAGTAAATGTATATATACTTCTATCAAATTTCAGTAGAAATTAAAGAAAAATATTAATTATATGTAATTTTATCCATGCTAGTAGAATAACTTAATATGCTGATTTCACCAATATGAGGATAACCGTTCTAAATGCTCTAATAGTTGTGTGCCTTCACTTTATAGACACGTATTTCAAAAAGCTATAGAAAAAAATGTTAAAACTCTGTCAAATAATGCCAACTCCCCTCTAACTTTTTTCGCCTCTACAACACTACTGAAAATTCCACACAAACTAGTTTTTCTTCAATTCAATCAGCACCATTCAACCAAATATACTCAATTGGTCGTAAGGGAAAGCAAATTTGGCAGCTAGTCAACCAAGTTAAAATCTTTCCGCTCAACCTAAATAACAAACTGTTATTGCAACAAAATCGAAAAAATAACAATAATAACATGTATTAAATATTATTTAAATTCTGTTCACGTAGCTTTCCTAACAAGTTGTGCCCCAAATTTATTATCTTTCATATGAAATGCCAACACATACTCGTGTATGAATTGTACACTTTTGCAACATGTTGCTACAGAGTTGACTCCGGTACCTTAAGGTATTTCCCAAATTTTGATTCGTGCAAGCTGCAAGAGTACACAATTTTGATTGCACCCCAACTTAGTCCTTCCATACTCCTTTTCAGTATAAAATTCCGAGTCACACTCTTTTCTGTACTATGTAGTGCGATAGGTTTGTTCTTATTAAGGGGTTAGGTGAGTTTCAGAGGTACAAAAGAATGTATTTTCACTTTTTTTTAATAAAAATAATCATATATTTGAAAAATATGATACGATATGTCAAAGGTACGTATTTGAGCAATGTGTCCTGAAATTTTTATATATAAGTGTTGAAAATTCAGCTGTTGAGCCTCATCTCCATGGGTGCCTCACAACAAAAGTGCTCTCGCCGTGGACAGCAGTAGTACGTATATAACGGGTTATAACTAAAAATCTGCACTAATTTTAATGGCCTGCAATTTTGTTATTTTTAATTTTCAAATGCTTACTACGCAATTAGTGAACTGATTGCCTCATCTTTTTGACTGGAAATTTGTAACAGCTTACAAATTCAATTAGTGCTTAAAATGGCTTCTAAGCAGCAACATCTCCGCGACCGCGTTGTACATTTTTATAAAAAACGTAAAACCGCCGGGAAAAAGTTTACGTGTGGGCATTTTATGGCGAAAGGCGTCTCTAGAGGGACAATATACTCAATGTTAAGTACTCTAAAAATAGAAAGGCAACCGGGTTCTGGAAGAAAGCTGACTATTATGACGCCTCAAAACATTTGGAAGCTGAAAACAGTGTTCAACGAAAAGGATTGCATAAGTCAAACCGAAGCCGCACGAAAATTCGAATGCTCACAGCCATATATCTACAAAACGTTAAATAGACTTTACATTAAAGCCAGAAAAAATCAGCGTTGTCCAGGGTACACCGAAGTGCAGATAAGTCAAGTTAAATCACAATGTCGGTGGATGCGCAAAAATTTGAGTGGAAAATCATTAATTTTGGATGATGAGAGCTACTTTCCACTCAGCGGCCCACAAATGCCGGGCAACGATGTTTATTACAGAAGATATGTCTATAACGCCTCCGGGAATTTACAAATTTAAAAAAAAAATTGAGTCCAAAGTTATGCTCTACATACCACTTTCTCCTAAGGGTATTTCTGAGTTATTCTTTAAGCCAAATGGACTGGCAATAAATCAAGAGTACATTTTTTTTATTAATATTCATCCTAATTTACAATCTGTCGTAAGACAATAAGTAAATGTAATTGATTAATGTGATTCACATTGATGCATTAAGTGCAAGTTGGCCTTAATTTATTTAGTAAGTAGAATTTATTAAGCTAAATTACGTATGTGTATCAATATTTTTACAATGTGTATTATTTTATACTTAGATGGTTCTTACGATCTAAATGGCAGGTCTAGAGGATGTAGTCTTTTCAATCGTCGTATGTCATAGCTGTTGTCTAATAAGTTTTTAGCGTATGGGTTAGGGTGCCAAATTAGTCTTGTTATGTACCTTGAGCTGTATCCTTTTATTTCATCAATCACCATAGGCGTTCTCAGATCCTTATGGAGATGAATATTTTTAATGTACTACGGAGCGTTAGCGAGAAGTCTAAGGATTTTTGACTGGAACTTTTGAATTATGTCTATGTTGGATCGACTTGCTGAACCCTAGATTTGAATGCCATAAGATCATATGGGTCTCAACAACGGTAACAGCAGCAGTGGTTACAACATCAACGGAGGTGTCAATGGCGGCAGGAGCAATTACAAAGGACTAGCTTGACTTAAATCACCAAAATAATCAACAGCGGTAACAACAGCAGCGGCAACAATTGCATCATTAGCGGGAATTTTAACAGAGAGCGCGAGAGAATACATTTGTAAGTTAAAATTAAAATTAACTACATTTAGAATATATAATAGAGAAATAGGAAATAGCCCAAGTATTAAATATAAAAAAACTGTCATATTGCGAATTTTGTAAGGGCGATCATGATACTAGGGAATGTCCTAAGCTCAAAAAATAAAAAAAACTAAAGACTGTAACGAACGGTTTGTACAACCGATACATTACATAATTAAAAGCTGCGATTCACCACCCTCAGGGGGACCCTGCAGCTTATAACAATTTAAAATTCTCTGCGATTCACCACCCAAGGGAAAAAATTAATCCAACCAATAACTTTTTTTTTAATAAAATAGTAATTAAAGGCTCGACCAGCCACATAACAAAAACATATTGAAACTGCGATTCACCACCGCAAGGGGGACCCTCCGGTTTATAATAATTCTTAATTCTGCGATTCTGAACTCCAGACCCTCCAGAATAAAAAAGCACCTTTTCCTAGAAGGTATAAAATATAAATAATTAACAAAAAAGACCAGAAACCGAAAATTAGACAAAGTGGCTAACGGTGACGCTTAACCGTAGACCTAATAACTCGCCTCATTGCTGACAGCAATATAGCACTACGTGAGGAAGTAGAGCAATTACGCTCACAAATAGTAGTCAATACCAATAGTGCAACCGATTTTTTAACACAGACTATAGACGATACTATAGCAAGTCACGAATCGTTAGATGTAGTTAAATCCATACCTGAATTTATATGTTAGTTGGAGAGAGGCAGCGCTTAACCCTATGAGCCTATACGTGAGGGGCAATAGGAAATACTTTGCTGCACTCACAATACTTAGAAATAAAATAACGCACGATGGAAACGACGCGTTAACTAACCATGGAACAGTCCTCAATTTCGATGAAATTCTAGCCCGTTTAAACTTTGCATATGCGGAAAAACGTCGAATACATATAACTGAACAAGAACTAAGCACCTTAAGGCAGAGTGCAATGTCAGTTGTAGAATATTACAACCTCGTCAACAAAAAATTTACGCTATTAATAAACAAAACAATCATGACACACAGAAATAACGCAGACCTGACAAAAGAATTAAACAAAAATAATAGGGAACATGCCTTAAGGATTTCTATAACAGGAAAAAACACTAAGAGACATAATATTCTCTCTAAACCCACAAGAGTTACCTGACGCTTTAGCAAAAGCTCAGGAATTCGGATCAAATAATCAAAAAATCCGGTTTGCTCAAAATTTCATGTATGATACAATGTATACAAACAATAATTTAAGATTTCCTCACAGGAGCAACCCTGCAAATAACAATATATAATATAGTTTTCCGAAACCAACTCCTATGGATATAGATCCATCTGTATCCAGACTTCATAATAGAGATTTTATTGTTAGGAGACAACAAAGCAATAGCAATTTTTATCAACAACAAGGCAATAGCAATTTTCACCAAAATATAAAACCTATTCCAACAAGTACAAACTTTCAGGGCAACAGGGGAAAAAATCAGGAAGCACATGGGGTAAAGCGGCATAGAGAAAGTAATCACAGCTTATGATATGAATGAGAGTCATTTTTAGGCGAAAAGGGGACGAACTTCCCCATCTCAAATTACATAATTTCCAAATAAATAAAAATTAAAAAACTCTAATCGATACGGGAGCAACCTCATGCTACATTAAACCTAGGGTTTACAATAATAAAACCGAATTAGCCATTTATAAGCGCGTAAAAACCCTGAATGGCTATTCCATTATTAAATTTTACAACATATTTGGAGTCGAAAAAATCTTCAATGAAATTGAGGGATTAGAATCTAATCTCGTTTTGGGATACAATTTCCTTAAAAAGATTGAGGCACTTATCGATGTGTCCAATGGGAAAATTAATTATTGGGTAAGGAATAATATGAACAAGAAAAAACGTTAACTTCGGTTGCACCGAAGCTAAATACCCTTCACAGGTGCATTTCTATTAGTAACTATGTGTCCAGTTTGTATGGAAGCTATATGTTATAGTTAACCGATCTGAACAATTTCTTTGGAGATTACATTGTTGCCTTAGAAAATAATATATACCAAATTTCGTGAATATATCTTGTCAAATGTGAAAGTTGTCCATACAAGAACTTGATTCCGATCGTTCAGTTTGTATGGCAGCTATATGCTATAGTTAACCGATCTGAACAAATTCTTCAGAGATTACATATTTGCCTTAGAAAATAATATATACCAAATTTCCTGAATATATCTTGTCAAATGTGAAAGTTGTCCAACAATATCTTGATTCCGATTGTTCAGTTTGTATGGCAGCTATATGCTATAGTTAACCGATCTGAACAAATTCTTCAGAGATTTCATTGTTGCCTTAGAAAATAATATATACCAAATTTCGTGAATATATCTTGTCAAATGTGAAAGTTGTCCATACAAGAACTTGATTCCGATCGTTCAGTTTGTATGGCAGCTATATGTTATAGTTAACCGATCTGAACAATTTTCTCGGATATTACATTTTTGTCCTAGAAAATAATCTATACCAAATTTGGTGATGATACATTGTAAAATGCGAAAGTTTTCCATATGAGAACTTGATTCCGATCGTTCAGTTTATATGGCAGCTATATGTTATAGTGGTCCGATATCGGCCGTTCCGACAAATGAGCAGCTTCTTGAAGAGAAAATGACGTTTGCAAAATTTCAAAATATATACAGACAGACGGACAGACGGACAGACAGACGGACATGGCTAAATCGACTCAGCTCAACATACTGATCATTTATATAAAGGGTGATTTTTTAAGAGCTTGATAACTTTTTTTTTAAAAAAAACGCATAAAATTTGCAAAATCTCATCGGTTCTTTATTTGAAACGTTAGATTGGTTCATGACATTTACTTTTTGAAGATAATTTCATTTAAATGTTGACCGCGGCTGCGTCTTAGGTGGTCCATTCGGAAAGCCCAATTTTGGGCAACTTTTTCGAGCATTTCGGCCGGAATAGCCCGAATTTCTTCGGAAATGTTGTCTTCCAAAGCTGGAATAGTTGCTGGCTTATTTCTGTAGACTTTAGACTTGACGTAGCCCCACAAAAAATAGTCTAAAGGCGTTAAATCGCATGATCTTGGTGGCCAACTTACGGGTCCATTTCTTGAGATGAATTGTTGTCCGAAGTTTTCCCTCAAAATGGCCATAGAATCGCGAGCTGTGTGGCATGTAGCGCCATCTTGTTGAAACCACATGTCAACCAAGTTCAGTTCTTCCATTTTTGGCAACAAAAAGTTTGTTAGCATCGAACGATAGCGATCGCCATTCACCGTAACGTTGCGTCCAACAGCATCTTTGAAAAAATACGGTCCAATGATTCCACCAGCGTACAAACCACACCAAACAGTGCATTTTTCGGGATGCATGGGCAGTTCTTGAACGGCTTCTGGTTGCTCTTCACCCCAAATGCGGCAATTTTGCTTATTTACGTAGCCATTCAACCAGAAATGAGCCTCATCGCTCATCGGACGTAAAGCGCGAAACACATTTCGAACCGAACACTGATTTTGGTAATAAAATTCAATGATTTGCAAGCGTTGCTCGTTAGCAAGTCTATTCATGATGAAATGTCACAGCATACTGAGCATCTTTCTCTTTGACACCATGTCTGAAATCCCACGTGATCTGTCAAATACTAATGCATGAAAATCCTAACCTCAAAAAAATCACCCGTTATATACTTTATAGGGTCTCCGACGCTTCCTTCTGGGTGTTACAAACATCGTGACAAAGTTAATATACCCTGTTCAGGGTATAAAAATGAACATTTATTTTGAAAACAAAACTAAGGAACAAGAAGCTTCCAAAAAACTAGCCGAGAAAAGTATCGGTAATACTAAAAATGAAAGAAATATTAAAATTGTGGAACAAACAAGTTCTACACCGCCAGCCGAAGATTGTACCTCCAATATTATATTAAAAAAATTTATTTGGGACAAAAAGATCCTAAACCACCAGCTGACGATTTATACCAGCATAATGAAAAAAATAATTATAAAGAAAATATTGTGGAACGAAAAAGTTCTACAAAGCCAGCTGAGGATTTTACCGGCAATATTTTATTTAAAGAAATTATTTTGGGACAAAAAGGTCCTAAAACGCCAGCCGAAGTTCTTACCGGCAAAATAAAACAAAATAAGAATGGTAAAAAACCTAATAAAAACATAAAAATACAAAATTTAAACTACTTGGGATAAAAAAATCCTAGGACGCCAGTCGAAGTTAATACCGACAATTAAATAAAAAAAAATATACTCCAAACAAAAGGAGGTACTTATATTTTAAAAATAAATAATTTGAATATTACCGATGAAAATAATTTCGAAGAATTAACTGAGCTTCAAACACATGTAAAAGAAACAAGAAAAAACGTTAACTTCGGTTGCACCGAAGCTAAATACCCTTCACAGGTGCATTTCTGTTAGTAACTATGTGTCCAGTTTGTATAGAAGCTATATGCTATAGTAACCCGTTCTGAACCATTTCTTCGGAGATTACATTGTTACCTTAAAAAATAATCTATACCAAATTTCGTGAATATATCTTGTCAAATGTGAAAGTTTTCCATACAAGAACTTGATTCCGATCGTTCAGTTTGTATGGTAGCTATATGCTATAGTTAACCGATCTGAACAATTTCTTCGGAGATTACATTGTTGCCTTAGAAAATAATATATACCAAATTTCGTGAATATATCTTGTCAAATGTGAAAGTTTTCCATACAAGAACTTGATTCCGATCGTTCAGTTTGTATGGCAGCTATATGCTATAGTTAACCGATCTGAACAATTTCTTCGGAGATTACATTATTGCCTTAGAAAATAATATATACCAAATTTCGTGAATATATCTTGTCAAATGTGAAAGTTTTCCATACAAGAACTTGATTCCGATCGTTCAGTTTGTATGGCAGCTATATGTTATAGTTAACCGATCTGAACAATTTTCTCGGATATTACATTTTTTTCCTACAAAATAATCTATACCAAATTTGGTGATGATACATTGTCAAATGCGAAAGTTTTCCATACAAGAACTTGATTCCGATCGTTCAGTTTGTATGGCAGCTATATGCTATAGTTAACCGATCTGAACAATTTCTTCGGAGATTACATTGTTGCCTTAGAAAATAATATATACCAAATTTCGTGAATATATCTTGTCAAATGTGAAAGTTGTCCATACAAGAACTTGATTCCGATCGTTCAGTTTATATGGCAGCTATATGCTATAGTGGTCCGATATCGGCCGTTCCGACAAATGAGCAGCTTCTTGAAGAGAAAATGACGTTTGCAAAATTTCAAAAGGATATCTTAAAAACTGAGGGACTAGTTCGTATATATACAGACAGACGGACAGACGGACAGACGGACAGACAGACGGACATGGCTAAATCGACTCAGCTCAACATCCTGATCATTTATATATATACTTTATAGGGTCTCCGACGCCTCCTTCTGGGTGTTACAAACATCGTGACAAAGTTAATATACCCTGTTCAGGGTATAAAAATTTCTCAAATATATTCAGGCAGTGATACAAGCTTCCCATTTCACCCTGGAAAAATAATTTATGAAAAAATAATAGGATAAAAAAATAATCTGAATCCCAGATATAAAAAACAGGTTGTAAAAGAGGAGTTAGGAAATAATGTTAAAATTAATCAGAGAAACAGCTAAAATTGTAATTAACTCTTTGTTCTGGATTCAATTAAGCTGATGCTTACACTTCAGCTTTAGCTTTAAGATAATAATACCAAAATGTATAAGTATTGGTATTTTGGAAATAAAAATTTGATTCTTATTCTGCAATTCACGAGAACCACACGTGTTTTCATTTATCCGCGCGTTCGCGGATGTAAAACATATATTTTTTTTAAATTCCTTCGTTGCGGGAATTAATTTGCATGCATTGCAACGTGACTGAATTTGATTTGAGAAGAAGAAATCATTCATATTACTCTTATAAGACTTGCCACCAATTTATTACTAATATTTATGATTTGCCATAAGTTTCGCCCTTTATCAATAGAAAATTGGAAATGGTCATTTCGTTACTAGCATACAGGACGTATGAGTAACTTCTGTGAGTAAAAATGTAATTGGCTTCATTCCACAAATTATACAAATATAACAAACTAATTTCTGAGATTGAAAATGAGTAATTAAAACAATATTTTCACTCGAATTTTAAGAATAAGCATGTTATTTTAGTAATCAAAAATCGTCGCCGATACTTATATATAAATTAAGCGAATCATTTTCATAAAGCATTATTCTTATACTTGTAGAGGAAGTTGACTGGAATAGTGCTAAATGGGGTGTTTGATGTTTTCAGAGCAGATGATTGGATCCTTGATGTGTAAACAACTGAAGAATTTGTATGTACTCAAAAAAGAAATATATTCATTGCTTCGTCTGGCCAAAGCCAAGGTTTTAATATGTAATTAATATTTTATGCGTATTTGTTAAAAGTATTATGGATTATTCGTTGTCTGATTCGCACCACTATATCCTAGTCTTCTCCTTCTTTGAACATACAGCTGAAGGTAAATTTGGGTCAGTTACACCTATCTTTATGAAGTCACATCAATTGTGTATCCTAAATGCAGTCAGGCAAACAATGCCTCCGTCATCCAAATATGCGTCGCATATCAAAGAAGCTTTTCATTGTAGCGTATGGAAAATACGAACTAAGTGGCCTAACCAGTGAATTCGTTGAATTTTTTAGCGCTTAAAAATTTCTATGGCACTGTAAAGCTCACACAGTTCGCGCTTCTAACTTCTTCGATATTTATCGCTCATGCGGATGGCGTAAGACAGTTCTCTCGAATGCTCTCTCATCTCGGTTCGCCATCGTCCATGCTTTACCGATACGAATGATGACAATTTTATAGAGCATAATTTTTTGTTCGTGGAGAGAGGGATCGGCTTTTCAATTATCAGTTGATTTTATAGTAGCACCTGTTGGCACGAATTATTCAACGCTGGATTTCCAAGGAATTTTTACTGTTTGCGCGACATACAGAGTCGTTCACTTTTTGAAGTTTATAGTTGGCAGCAGTAACGTTGTTCTAAAGACGCGAAAAATCTTTATTTACAGGTATTTTTTCAAATATACACGATGAGTTTTTATGTATGGTTTCCAGCTACTTTGTTACTAGCTCACCACACAGCCAACCTGTTCAATTATCTTTCTAAGTTGGAAAAGTCATGCTAACAGCTTTGTTGCTATTGAGACCTACGATGTCAATATCATGTACTTACCCCAGTAGCATTGTACATTGAGTGCCATTGCGATTCAGATTAGCGGCGCGTTTCACTTTTCCATCGCTTAATTGTAGAAAACGCAGAGAGAAAATTTTGTTTGTCTGGTATGGAACGGCTTGGTAATATCCCTCCCAATTTTGATGGAGCTGGTGGTTTCACAAAGAATCTTAGAGCATTAACATATAAGTTGTGTTAAGTATTAAACGTCAAGTTTATTTATTTTCATACATATGTGTACAATGCATTTTGGAGGAGTTTTTTAATATTATAAAATTTTCGCACACAATTGCAAAACCAAGCTAAATGACTGAATACAGCATGAAGGTGATATAATGGTCATACATATATTGAGTACGAAAATTACGGAGCAACTTTCTAACCTTACACTCTTATAAAAGATTCTACCTGACCGATTAAGTTCTGCAGCTCGAATTATTTTCTCCAAGAGCAAATTGAAGAAGTCGCACTATAGGGAGTCATCTTGTCTAAAATATCGTTTGATATCGAACGGCTCGGAGAGGTACTTCCCATTTTGCTCAACGTCAGCTTACACAGCCGTATTAGTTTTGCGGGGATAGCAAATTCAGACATTGCGGCATAAAGGCAGCTCCTTTTCCTGCTGCCGAAAGCAGCTTTGAAATCGACGAAGAGGTGGTTCTCCTTTCACGGGTCTTTTCCAAAATTTGGCGCATGGTGGATATCTGTCGGTTTTTGATTCCAGGTCTAAAGCCACACTGATAAGGTCCAATCAGTTTGTTGACGGTGGGCTTTAATCTTTTACACAATACGCTAGATGTAACCTTATACGCGATGTTGAGAAGGCTTATCCTACGGTAGTTGGTGCAGATTGTGGGGTCTTCTTTTTTGTGGATTGGGCAGTTCACACTTAAGTTCCAATCGTTGTTTGAATAGCCGGCAATCCATCGGCTCCCACTGCTTTGCTGCTGTTCAGACGTGTAATTGCTATTCGAACTTCTTCATGGTCGGGCAATGGATCGTATGCTCCATCGTCATCGACTAGGGAATCGGGTTCGATTTCTGCTGGCGTTATACGTACACTGCCATTCAGCAGGCTGGAAAAGTGTTCCCTTCATAATTTAAGTATGCTCTGGGCATCGGTGACTAGATCACCTATGGGGGTTCTACAAGGGTATGCTCCGGTATTGAAACCTTCTGTAAGCCGGCGCATTTTTTCGTAGAATTTTTAGCATTACCCCTGTCGGCCAGCCTATCAAGCTCTTCGTGCTCACGCAGTTCGGCCTCTTTCTTTTTCTGTCTGCGAAAGCGTCTCGCTTCCCTCTTCAACTATCGGTAACTATCCCATCCCGCACGTTTTGTGGTCGATCGTAACGTTGCAAGGTAAGCAGCCTGTTTTCTTTCTGCTGCGACACAGCACTCCTCGTCGTACCAGCTGTTCTTTTGCATTTTCCGAAAAATGTATGTAAGGAGTGCATTATATTTACATAGAATAAAATATGGTTCAAACAATGTTGTCTTTTTTCCTAAACTCAAAAATATATAAACACAGAAATTACTAAGAGGAAGGAATGTGAGAGAAGTAGTTTTTGTTGGATTAATGACTTTTTAGATATAAAGAAAAACGCAAGTGAGAAGAACAGGTGGTGAATTTGAATTGTTTTTCATTGCGTCGGAAGAAAGAGCCCATGGTCAAGAAGACCTGAAAAATTGCGTATTTATTTTGCCTATAAAGGAACGATATGAACCCGTGGCAATAAAACTTTTTATTGGAACACCAGTTTCAAATTGTGAATATATTTCATACATCCAGTTAAATAATTTCATCATCACTGTGCTTTAAATCTAATACAGCTTCAGTAAATTATGATTTCGACCTAGACTAAAACACAGCGTCCAACAATAGGTATCAGTTTTGCTTTGTGAACTTGTGGCGAATTTTGTAATTCAATTCAGTAGACTTTGCCATTTCAATACGTTTCACTTTGGTATAAAGCTAAGAGATTGCCTAAGGTTATTGCGCAAATTTAAGATCTCCGGTGAATGTTATTCATATGAATGGCTTTGTAAAAACAACTTATCGCTATTGGGGTGACTGAAATCCATCTCTAATTCAGGAAACTAAATGGTGCCATCATAATTTCTTTAGATTATATGCTATGTGGGTATGTGAAATCAAGCGTTTACGCAAAAGTCTTCGAATCGAGTTCATTACAAAACAAATAAATACCTCTTTCTTTACTCGTAGTTCTTTCGCCACCATAACCAATTTGCCTTTCTAAGAGCTCCGTCGACTAAGCGATAATTTACTCAACAATTTTTTGCGCGATGCGGCAGGATGCAAAGGTACTTAGCCCAAACGTTAAAATAAAAACAGCAAACAAAATAGCGTAAATAAATGTGATATAGCAATAGCTTTCAATAACATCGTTGCTGCTATTTGTACTGAGGACACTGCTATTTGCACTGAGAGTTAAAAAACATTGCAATATTTGTTCAAAATGATTATTTACTTTCACACACAACTTTTTTAGCTACAAATGGTAAACAAACGCGTTCAAATTAAAAAATTTAAACGAAATATATTTCATAAAAACTTTTCGCTAAAGCCAACTTTTGCTTTTCATAACTCAAAACAAAACTAAACAAGTAAGGAAGAACTAAGTTAGGGTAAAATCTAACATTTTATACTCTTGCAACTTACAAGAATCAAAGCCACGGAAATACTTTATGGTGTGAAACGTGAAGCTGAGAACCAAAATACAAAAAATCTATGTAACTATAACAAATAAGAAAGGGCTAAGTTTTATACTCTTTCAACTTGCATTAATCAAAGCCAGGGAAATACCTTGCGATGTAAAACGTCAACCAGAGTATCTGAATCTAAGCAATTTTATATCTGCATACACCATATATAATTATACACTGACCTACACATATATTCGGTATAAGATTTGTTAGAAAAACCAAAATCATTATCATAGTCATTACACACGCCTACCTGCCGTGTAGCACAATTTCAAATCCCACTTGATTCTTTTACTTTCCAGTAGACAAATCAAGAAGAAATTAATATAACCGAAAACTGTTCCAATCCAAAAAAAAACTGTTCACGCCCCTAAATACCGAATATTTAGACCCTAGTACCTGTAGTTTGTTAGAAAATATCAGTCAATGTCTGAAATATATATTTATATATAACTGAAATTCAGAGATAGTACTTCTTCGACAAAGGTATGTCTGTATGTCAAAAATGGGTTCAATCCGACCAATACTTCCCTTATCCCCATACACCTAATATACAGATAATCGAACTTCCGGGTGACTTTGTACCGCATATAACGGCCGAAATGAGTTAACGAGTTTTTCTCATAAAAGTGTAACTTTGGCCTATAATAAATAAATTTGAGCGAAAACTTGAACTGCCCCCCATATTACTTATATCAGGATTTTCGAACACCCGCCCTCCATTACACTTAATGATTTATCTTTTAGTACTCGTATGTGACATGTAAATAGTATGTGATATTTGAAAAAAGATCCTTCTGCTTCATTATAGCTTTTTGCACGGTCCGAAAACATGTCGAACAAGAGTTTAAGCTCATTAGTGTCCGCCAGTATGCCGGTGCAAGCCTTTTGAATGGCCTCTACGTTTGCATAACGCATAACTAAAAGGAAGAAATCACACGTTGACACATCAGGTGATTATTGGAAGTGGTTAATGGTTAAAATGTGATTTTTCAAATAATCGTCCCTCGGTTGTTGAATTCTGAGTAATTTTTGGTCGTCAGTCAATTTGTGTGGAACAAAACGTGCATTCACCTTTCGTAAACCCAAAAATGCGATAATACGATGTTTTGGAGATGTTCGATTCCATTTTCATTAATTTCAATGATGATTTCGGCAGAATTTTGATGAATTCACGCACAGTTTCGATGGAATTTCCGGTGATCACGGATTTTTATTGGCCTACATGTTGATCGTCTGATCATCATTTATGTCCTCTCGACCACTTTGAAAATATTAAGACCACTCGTGTGCACTGTGCTACGGGATAGGTAATTATCGCAATAAACTTATTTCATCAATTGAAACGTTTCGATAAAAGATTTACCAATTTTAAAACAAAATTTAATGTTGGCTCTTTGTTCGAAGCTCATATTCGCACTGATACAAAAACATACTGACACTTAAAACGCAATAAGTTCACTTCCAATTAATGAAATTTACACTTGAGAATCGGCAAAATAGTAGATTCTAACGCATTCCTGATCCAGATATAGATCCAGAATTATACAAAGTGATGAAAACTAATATGGTTCATGGACCTTGCGGTTCTCACTTCGGTTTGTATGTCTGACAATAAATGCACGAAATACGTGATTTTATTTCGGAAACGTATACTGGAAATGATGGGTATCGGCGTTCTCACTAGACGAAAATGGTAGTACATTTAGCATTCAATTAATAGGGGTGAATATCGAAATTAACAACACATGGATCATGACGAGTTTTTTCTCAGCTTGCGTCAGTTATCCGTTTACGAGAACATTGCTCTATTTGGAAGTTCTTTGATATTATACATGGAATGCACCGTCGAAGAAATTGTTACGCAGATTAATGTACGCGGGCAGCAATTAAAATTGCTAAAACATGGCTGATGCGATAGCTACTTCGCATGCTACAATATCAATTCCACCTGCCTTTTGTCAATTCCTTTTCAACTCATCTCGAATCTTTATTCGAATATTGGCCAAAAAATCGTAACTACGATTGCTTCAGTGCACGCGATATTTTAGCTGCCAAAAATACTAACCCGAAAATTATCCAGTGGAATTTCTAAAATTTTTGGAGAAGCTTGGTATGCCGCCGCATTATTTGCGTCTATAAGTTGGATCTGTCCTCAGGGGCCATCCATAAATTACGTCACACTTTGAAGGGGGGGAGGGTATCATTCAGAAGTAACATTGTCCGACAAGGGGCAGTGGGGGGTCAAAAGCTTTGTGACATCACATTTAAAAATTTGTGATGTACAAACGTGAAATTTATAGGTAAACAAAAAATATTAAACATTTATAAACACAATCTTTGCTTTTAAAGTTTTTTACTGCCCCTGCTTCTTACAAGTATAACTTGCTGAGGTATACTCGCCGTGTCCAGGGTTCGTTACAATAAATTTGTAAACATTGGGGCTCTTCTGCGAATCGTACTTTATTTTATTTCATATTATAATTTTAATCAAAGTTACAAAATTGTCTTCCGCGTTATAGTTTTAGCTTTACAACATTTTAAAGATTTTCATTTAGATGCAATTTATATAGCTACAAATGCCCCAAGAAGGAGTGCATTTAACAGAGTTGAACGCAGCATGGCACCACTCAGTCGCGAACTTACTGGTGTGCTATTAAATCGTGATGATTTTGGGTCACATCTTGATTCAAGTAATCGAACTAGTGACTTAGATATAGAAAAACGAAACTTCGAAAGTGCGGGAAATGTGTTGGCTGACATTTGGAGCAAGTTAGTCATTGATAATTTTCCAGTCGTTGCTGAATGTGTTGCACCAACTGTTACTGGACTGGATATTGAACAGGCTATGATGTTGAAAAATAATTCTACTTGGTATGCTAATTATGTACGTGAGTCACAATATTTTTTACAAATCGTTAAAAGTGAAACTATTGCATGTTGCGGTGCAAGACGTTGTAGTCTTTGGAAATTATTAAAAGAAGGATTTTTACCACCACCTGTGTTAATTAAACAGACATCAGAAGGTGATGGAGTCACAGGGAGTGATGACAACGACGCTAAGTTTGCTCCATTATTACTACAGATGTTATTAAGTCTCCAAGCATCATCCCATCTGAAACAAGTTCCATATGATAGTTATTGCCCTAGTGTCGAGTCATACTTATTTAAAAGATCGTGTAGCATATGTGGCCTACATTTTTCTTCATATAAAGCCACCACTCAACACAAACAATCACATAAAAAACAAAATCTGTTACCTAACGCGAAAATTCGTTCTCAAAGAATTACGGTTAGACGTGCATGAGAGATCGATGAAAGAAGACGATGTTGATATGAAAGATGTTCCTGACATCCAAATTCAGTACGAAAATGATGTTCCTGATTTACCAGTAATAAGTGATGTAACGGAGTGGGTCAAAAGTCCATGGACACAATATGATTAAGTTTTGTATTTTTAATTAGCATAATTAAGTTTCTATTATTTCTTGACTAGTCATTCGTTGTGTCTGTACTTTAATATTTAACTAAATGTTGATTTTATTAAAGATTATTCAAGAAATATAAGAATAAATAGAATAACCTGTTTTGATAAATCCATCAAATTGGAAAATGTGTGACGTCACGAAAGGGGGGGAGGGGCTAGTCCAATAGTGACAACTTATGACAAGAACGGGAGGAGGGGTTAAAAAGTCCCTTAATTCGTGTTGAGTAATTTATGGATGGCCCCTTATTATGTCTCGCAATCTTCAGGCACCGAACCATTTTGTAATGGAACCCTACATGTAGAAAAATCTCAAATAATTGGTTTTCAACACAATATAAATTCAGCTATCTCTTCTTTTCAATAAACAAACACATAATTTCACACAGGACAACGCCTTTGGAGTCGGCTATTTTCATATATAAATATACAATATTTAACTCCTATACTGACTGACATACACAGTTTGTTAGAAAAACGAGAATCATTCAAATAGTACATGGAAGTTGGGGTAGTATCGATCATATTTTATCTATTTTTTCTAATACCACATACTATTAACATGTCACTAACCAACAAACTATTCATATAGAGTAAAGTCAGCCAGATATTCGAAAATCCTGATATAATTTATATAGTGGCTAGGTTAAGTTCTCGCTCAAATTTATCTATTTTAGTCAAAAGGATACACTTTTATGAGTAAAACACGCTAGCTAATTTTTATTGAGATAACTCACATATTGGCCGATATATGCGGTACAAAGTCACGGAAGGGAAGTGATGGTCCGATTTAACCTATTTTAACGTACAGACAAACATTTGTTGGAGCAAAATTATCCCTGAATTTCAATTATATAGTATATCTCCGACATTGAACGATATTTTCGAAGAAAAGTCAACTATGGGTACTGGAGTCTAAATATTCGGTACCTAAGTGTTTGAGGATGGAGTCATGTGTAGAAGTTCACGCAAGTGCGGAAAGTTCTCTGATGGCCATTCACTTAGGAGTGCCCAGAAACGATTATTTTACATATGACTCACACAGTTCACGACTTCCGATCTTTGAATAAGTATCGTCTGAGTAGCCTAAGAACATCCGTTTGACGGCGAGCTAAAGTGAAAAGGCGGAAAATCCCCTCCGCAGTGCGTTGGGTTTGGGACCCGCCACGTAAAAAACCATACCAATGAAAAGGAACAACAAGCCTCGGATGCGTGACCCCCCATTTGATGACGACCATGGTAAACGAAATAAGGGCATGCACCTGGAATGTCCGGTACCTTAATTGGGAAGGTGCCGTTGCCCAGCTGGTTGATGTCTTAGTGAAAATAAAGGCTGACATCCCGCCGTCCAAGAAATGCGATGGACGGGACAAGGACAGAGACGAGTAGGTCCTTGTGGCATTTACTACAGTGGCCATATAAAGGAGCGCACGTTTGGTGTGGGATTCGTGGTGGGAGAGAGACTCCGTCGCCGAGTACTATCATTCACTCCGGGGAAATGAACGTCTAGCCACAATCCGCATCAAAGTGAGGCTCGGTCGGTAAATTCAGCCTCCACCAAGAAACATCCCCAAATGTGTTGAGGCTGATTGACTTCGCCGTTGCACGAGATATGGTTATCTGTGGTACTAGATTCCATGGTGGTTACTAGAAGCCACCAACCAGATCGATCATATTGTGATAGATGAAAGACACGTCTCCAGTGTTATAGAAGTGCGTACGCTCCGAGGTCTTGACATCGGACCACTATCTTGTTGCAGCCAAGATTCGCACCCGTAAAAAACGCACGTCAACAAATACAAGGAAGGTTCGATGTCGAGAAGCTGCAATCACAACAGACAGCAGAACGATTTTCTACTCAGCTTGCACTCCTGCTCTCTGAGAGCACTCGTCAACAACTCGGTATAAGGAAACTGTGGGACGGCATTACAAACTCCTTACGCACAGCTGCAACCGAGACCATTGGCTTTCGGAAAGTACAAAAGAAAAGCTGGTACGACGAGTATTGCCGTGTCGCAGCGGAAAGAAAACAGGCTGCCTACCTCGAAACGTTACGATCGACCACAACACGTGCGGAATGGGATAGACATCGAGAGTTGAAGAGGGAAGCGAGACGCATTTGCAGAAAGAAAAAGAAAGAGGCCGAAATGCGTGAGCATGAAGAGCTTGATAAGCTGGCCGACAGGGGTAATGCATACTCTTGTGGAACCCCCGAAGGTGATCTAGTGACCGATGCCCAGAGCATACTTAAATTATGGAGGGGACACTTCTCCAGCCTGCTGAACGGCAGTGAACGTACAGCGCCAGGAGAAGGCGAACCCGATTCCCCAATCGAAGACGATGGAGCAGACGTTCCATTGCCCGACCAGGAAGAAGTTCGAATAGCAATTACCCGCCTGAAGAATAACAAAGCGACGGGGGCCGATGGATTGCCGGCCGAGCTATTCGAACACTGCGGCGAAGAACTGATAAGGAGCATGCATCAGCTTCTTTGTAAGGTATGGTCGGACCATTTATCTTCCGCGAAACCTTTCTCTCGAAAACTAGTAACGTGTACTCATCAGATGTTGTCTTCCATATAACAGGATGGGACTTTCATATTTATATAAATTATAATTTTACTTTCAATTAATTTTAAATATCAACTTTATTTAATTAAAGTATTTTTACAAAAATATCTTAAAATACTATCTTCTTTAGCAATCCGAGATACTCTGGTTCAGTTTTGAAAAATTTGGGCTTGTCGACTTACACTCTCATGTTAGCGTCATGTAGACTCTTCAAGACCCAATCTATGTCTTTAATCTGTTGTTCTTTAAATTCGGAATAAGTAATAACATCATTTACATAAACAAAGCAGCTTTTTCCTATCTTTTCCCTTAAGATGTCGTCTATGGCTCTTAGAGAAATACCCAGAGCGTTTTATTTATCCGAAAAGTAG